>CM060328.1:27308809-27321309 GCA_030674155.1 Stramonita haemastoma
GTTTAATTATGGCAGAATATTTTCATCAACTGCTTAAAACATCAGTGCAGAAAACTTGTTTTTTCTTTCTGTCTCCAGCCAGCCCCCCCCTCCCCAACCTCTTTTCCCCCTTTGTTCTTCTCCCTCTTCTCTGACAGTTGGGCCGATTTGTTTTGATAGAAAGGACCGGGTCAGCTGATAAGCGTCACAATCTCGCTGTCCCAGGTGGGAAACATGGAGACCAACCACCTCCTTCACATCTCACCTTTGTTATCTCTCTTTAATATCCAACACTGTGAGCTACCTCCCTTTGTGGGTGCCAATAAAGCCATTATAGAGGCGAGTAGACAAAGCGGACGTAAAAAAAGATGGAGTCATTAATTTCTTCAACCAATCCACTTATCCAAGACAAAAAAGAAGGGAGCATGGAAATGATGTGGAGCTTTATCCGTTTCCCCAATGGCTAGAGATAAGCACACGTCAACTTTGTTTTTTTGTTTTTCTAGAGAGGTTCAGGCCAGGGAACCACAAGAAAAACAAGAAATGTAGCGGTACATAATCTTATCGTCTGCGTCCCCTTATACTTGGAAAAATGCCCCGTTGGTCTCAGCCGACACATTCTAATGTAAGTGCAGCTCATTTAGAATTTTATACGTGATGGGGTGGTAAATAGATTGCCTCCCATGCGATCAGAGCCCTGTCGCAGCGTCGTGTCACTAAATGGGGACACACCTGCGAATTGTGGGATGCTCTGTTTCTTTGGGTGGTGGTCGAAAGCCCTCCATTGCCTACTCTTAGCCTCCATGGTGAAAGGTAGAATTTATGAATCCTCTTTTTAGTGGTCACGTCCCAACTGGCTAGCTGTACCTACCCAAGAAGCCGTGCAGAGATGGGACATCACATGGGCCAATGTCCACTCTGTTACATATAGAAAACTAATTCTAATTTTCTCTTTAAAAGGGCAGGAGAATGGGTTGAATAGGCAGAAAATAAACAAAACAGAGAGAGAGAGAGATACAGATAAGAGAAAAGGCAGAAGCAATAGGAGTGATAGAAATGAGGAAATTTCCAGAAAGTATTTCCAGAAAATAAGAATGCTATCTATAATACTGGCAATCACAGGGAAATGGGAGGAGAGGGCAGTGATACACACAAGATGTCTGGTATGTACACAGCTCCTGGAGGTGAAAAAATAACGAAAGAGAGAAAGTTGTATTCAACATGTCCAGTAGCTAGATTACCAGTCATGACAACAAATTGACAAGGAGCACTTGGCAAGGCTGAAACTTTGCCTGATGAAAAGTATTTTTCATATTTTTAAAATTCTCCCCAAAGTCAGAATACAGCCACCTTCAAGGTTTGATAAATGGTCGCCTATGCAAAATCTTTCAGTGGTGAACCTCCGAGCTCGAGAAAGGAACAGAAAATATATTAACCTGTAGTTTGCTTTATTTGTCCATTAAGATAGCCCATAAATTGCATAATTTATTACAAGTGTAGAAAGCAATTTAGGTGTGTGAGTGTGGGGGGGGGGGGGGGGGGGGGTAAGTGCTTTCATAAGGAGATGTTCAGAAATTATCTGTCAAACCACACACTTATCACAGCCATATTTATTATGCGTACACACGACTGACAGAGCACTTTGTTGGGTACTTCTACAAACATCTTTGTTTTCATTGGTTATGATTACATTTTCTGACGCAATTCTTCCTTAATTTGAACATGTGTGCCCCCCAAACACACACATTTCACCGCGTGCATGCAACACACTACCATTTATATGCATGAACATATGTATGAGCGCGTGCGCGCGCACACCAACACACAACACACACACACACACCACACACACACACACACACACACACACACACACTTTCTGTTGTTTTTTTCCTAAACATGTAAGCTCGTCTTTGTAGAAAATAAACATGAAAAGCTTGTCTGATAAACTTGATTACCACAAATGTTTCCATTTCTTTTGGAAAAATAAGAAAACACTGAAACAAGTGGCCATCCCTGTGAAATTTCTCTTCTACTCCCCCCCACCCCCCCTCCCGTCTTTTTCCTCAGGGATCTGTCAAGATGGAATGATCCTGTCCGTCTTTCGTCTTGTCTACAAAGTTTGTATCCCATTTTCTTTTTTCTTTGATTTCCTCTTCTTTTGAAATCTGAGTCGATAACAGGACTATATTCTCTCTGTCTGTGGCCATTTTAGACACAGATGGCTCTGGTGGGGACATTACTTTTTTCATGATCTAAACTTTTTGAAACTTTTTAAACTGTGGGCTGTTATTGGCTATCCTTCTTCGTTTGTTCTTTGTTGTTGTTACCTTTTAAAAAAAAAGGATGGAAATTGCCTATTGTTGGTCATTCAACAGCTCTAAAATTTGCAAAAAAAAATACGTGTATAAAAAAGTGGTACTTTTTTCCTATAAGTTATTCATCTTCATCAATTAGATATTAGTATAAAAATGTGACAACTTTTCCATAGTCACATCTTTAGTCATTCTTCAAAACTAACTTTACTCTGATAATGAATTCAGCAGGATATCAAGTAGATTGTTTTACATTATTTACATTTCTTCATAACACCAGTGAATAAAAGAACGAAAACAGAGTAAACTTTAACAATAGTTAAAACTTGTTCATAAAAAAAATCAGGTCTGAGAGAAAAATGTAGACGGCAGACAGAATCTGTTTGGTAATAATTATTGTACAGACATCAGGCAAACCATTTTATGCTAGTGACCAAAAGCGAAAGCCAGCGACTCTTATAAACAGAGTACAGCCAAGGAATATCGTTTTACAAAATACCAGTTATTCCAGAAACTTTAGAAATGTAACCTATGTGAGAACTCAGTTTAGTGGTATTTTGAGTGGTTGATGGACAAAATTGGTCTTGTAAACTACTTCAGCATCCAGTGGATAAAACTACGCAAACGTCCATGCAGTAATTTGAAAACTGCACGAAGATGCGTTCATGCAATATTGATTACTGTACGCAAACGTTTCATGCAATAGTTTGATTACTGTACGCAAACGTCTTCTTGCAATAGTTTGATAACTGTACGCAAACGTTTTCATGCAATAGTTTGATAACTGTACGCAAACGTTTCCTTGCAATAGTTTGATTATGTACGCAAACGTCTTCATGCAATAGTTTGATAACTGTACGCAAACGTTTTCATGCAATAGTTTGATAACTGTAGCAAACGCCTTCATGCAATAGTTTGGTAAGTGTACGCAAACGTTTTCATGCAATAGTTTGATAACTGTACGCAAAGGTGTTCATGCAATAGTTTGATAAATGTACGCAAAGGTGTTCATACAATAATTGATAACTGCACGCAGACGTGTTCATGCAATAGTTTGATAACTGCACGCAGACGTGTTCATGCAATAGTTTGATAACTGTGCGCAAACGTTTTCATGCAATAGTTTGATAATTGTATGCATACGTGTTCATGCAATAATTTGATAACTTACGTAGACGTGTTCATACAATAACTTGATAACTGTGCAAAGACGTATTCATGCAATAGTTTGACAACTGTACACAGACGCGATAATGTAGTAAATTAATAACTGTACATACACGTGTTTATGCAATAGTTTGGTAACTGCCCGCAAACGTGTTAAACAGTAATTTGTTAACTGTATGCAGAAGTGATCATGCAATAGTTTGACAACGCTTGATGCTGGAGAGGTATCGATCGCCAAATTGATAACAGCAGTCAATGCTTGTGTGTACATAGACAGTGTGTGTGTTGTGTATGTGTGTGTGTGCGTGCGTGCTGTGTGTGTGTGTGTGTGTGTGTGTGTGTGTGTGTGTGTTGTACATACTTTGTGCATACTTGTGTGTGTGCGTGTGCGTGTGTGTTTGAATGCTAGCATGTGTTTGTGCATACTTGTGTGTGTATACATGGGCGTGTGTGTGTGTGTGGTGTGTGTGTGTGTGTGTGTGTGGTGTGTGTGTGTGTGTGTGTGTTGTGTGTGTGTGTGTGTGGTGTGTGTGTCTGCGTGTGTGCGCGCTAATGTGCTTGCTTGCGTACGCGCGCAAGCGCGTGGGTGTGTGAGCGCGTACGCAGAGGTGTATGAATACATGCACGAGTGTATGTGCGTAAGACCCATGTGTCTCTCTTCTATGAGCACAGGGCCATTAGTCCACGCCTGTATCCTTTCCTCAAGAGTCCCTCTTCACACACAAGCAGGCGAAAAAGTTAATTTAAAAACAGCACCAGCATCAAGCGCTGAACGGAGACAAAGAGAATAGGACCCCTCATGAAAGATTGAAAAATCTTCCATGTGACAAAATCAATTCTGGCTCAAGAAATGAAGTGTAGAGTAGAGGACACATTTTCCAGTCACGTTTCCCAGTCTCCGCCACATGTGAGCATTGAAACAGGGCTGTAGTAGCGTTTATTGGTCTAGAAACTGTGCCACTATCATTCTATTTTTCGTCGTCTATTTTTAAACATCTCCAGCTCATACAACAGGAACTGACCTATGGTAAAGTCAATCGGTGGTCAAGAGGTAACGCACCCACCTGACCAATGGAGGTCGTGGTTTCCTTCCCCTTTGTTGTCGTGGCCATTTACATGTTTGAGCACTCTGACTATGGCCCAAATTGTAAATAGTAGTAGTAGTAGTAAGTAGTAGTAGTAGTAGTAGTAGTTGTTGTTGTTGTTGTTGTTGTTGTTGTTGTTGTTGATGATGTTGTTGTTGTTGTAGACACCCATCAGTCTCAAAAGACTATGGAGTTGTGCTCCAGTCTTTAGAGCGCAAAGCCTGGGTAAGCAAGTATGGAGGGCAAGCTGTTACCCATGCAGCAAACCCCCTCTCTCCACGCCACTGGAATGGTCCACTGGAAAGGCAATCGCCAATACGAATGGTTCCAGGACCGTCGCCCAAATGTGCACACCGCCTTACTCCTCACATCCGGTGAATCATTGTTGGATCATAAATTTAGTAATTTTGGGTGAGAAATTTGCGAGTACCGCTGTTTCACAATCAGCCATGATATTTGGCCATATCCGACTTCCGAGAATTTGTTCTTCATGAAATTACCAGTTCTCTGTCCAAGGACTGTCGTTGATACATTATTCCAAATTTAATTTCACTGATATTTCAACATAAATTTTAATGTAGGCCTTGGATTCTGCCCACATCAATAACTGAAAAGAATTTCGCCCGACCAGGTCCAATTCAATCCGATCTCCCCCCCCTCATCTACTACACCTTTAGAGGTTGTCTGGATGCTAGACTTTCAGTGAGCTATAACGAAGTCCATGTGCATCACGCATCTGGTAAATTGTAACAAGAAAGTTGCTTCTGACAACAATCTACAGATTACGAGAAACAAGCACACTTACTGATAGAAAAGCAACAAAAACTGGTGGTGCTGTTCGTGGCCACTCGTTCACTCCTTGTGATTGATTGATTGATTGGTTGATTGATTGATTGATTGACTAATTCATTCATTCATTCATTCATTCATTCATTCATTCATAATATTTCTTGTTGTTATTTTTCTTGATGATGCACTCTCCTTTTTGTTCTTGCTGAAAGTGGTGTAACACCAGCAGCTGCTGTTATTGTTGATATTGTTCTCACTGGATTTTTTCTCTTCTTGCTGTTGCCCCCTCTGGTTTTCTTCTTCCTTCCCTGTTACTTGTTCTAGCTCTTCTTCGTTTTTACCCCGATCATCTTCCTCCTCCTCATCATCACAGTCTTCTTTTTTCCCCATATTCTTCTTCTTCTCCTCCTCCTTCCATTTCTTCTTCTTTCTTCTTCTTCTTCTTCTTCTTCTTCTTCTTCTTCTTCTTCTTCTTCTTCTTCGCCTTCCCCTTCCTTCTACACTCTACCAACATCATGCATTTTTTCTAACACATAAGCGCCAAGTTCTCTGATAATTGTAAGTGTGCAAGAGTTTAGCTATGAATGCTCGTCTGAACTCAGCAACCTCTCACCACTGTCGTCTGCACCTACTTAATCAGCCATGGAATACCCCACACTGTGTGTACAGGCAACAGCTGTTTAAAACTTTACGTAATTGCACAAGACAAGGAGTCTAGCTTTTCCCACTTGTGTACTCAATCTCCCCATGCCACCCGCCCCCTCCCCCCCCCCCTTCCCCAAACTTGCTCCCCTCCTCACTTCCAAACCGCGACCCTTTCACTTCCCTGGCAATGTGACATATTGTATAGGTGGAAAAGGTAGGTAACACTGATCACCATCCAAGCCTTGCTGCCTCAGGTGGCGCGGAATGGAAACCAACAATTCTCTTCACAGCTCTGTCGCGTTTCTCTCCTTTTAATTTCCAACAATGGCGCTGCATCCCCTAGGGGGCGCCAATAAAGGCGTTAGAGAGGCGAGCAGGCAAATTGGACAAGAAAAGGGATCATTTGTCTCTAGACCCGGTCCGTTTGTTCCAGGAAAACGATGGGGGACAGAAAGGCAGTAAGACAATACCCAGATACTTAGCAACCACCATGAAAAACAAACATATTTTCACTCTGTTCAGGTCAGGACACCTACGTGAACAAAAAGTTTAGTGGTTTGCACCATGGTCTGGCGTGTACACAGCTCTTGAACTAAGGAAGCAGTCAACTTTCCTGCAGCAGCTTGTTAAACATTTAGGACAACCCTAAGGGTTTCTCTAAAAGTTTCAAACTTAAGTTGACATGAATTAGCATTTTTGTTTAGAGGATTGATTAACCCACGGCTCTTAAGAGGCATAAGAACATACAGGTTTTTTTCTGTACAGGTGAAATTTTCTTCACACGGTTTTGTTAAACGTGCGCGCGCGTGCGCACCACACACACACATACACACACGCACGCACGCACGCACGCACACACACACACACACACACACGCACAACACAATACAAACACAACACAAACACAACACAGCACAAACACATAAACAAAAGTGACGGGGATAGTGTAATGATGCTGCAGACGTTTACCAGCTATGGGAATGCATGACTGGGCTGTACTTTACACTCGCCCTCATAATGTAGCACGGCACAGAGTCTGTTTAACCTGAGAGAATAGCTCATGTAATTAATTTTGTCCAAACATTCTCAAACTTGCATCTAGATGGATGATGCTCGACCGTACGTCACACCCTGGCGAGGAGCGAACTAAAGTCCAAACTCCCCGTGAGTCTTAAAGGATTCGAACTGACAACCTACCAGCCAGGACACGAATGTGCTTAACACTGCCCCATGGTGGCGGGCGTTTTGTGATGAAACTTTATAAGGATCGCTTAAGACTCCATTGCTTTGAACAATCTATACAGCTATCCCCTATAAACTATCAAAATGGTCCTGTCTGTCCCTAGACTTGCACTCAAGCTTTGAAGCTCACATTTTTTCGTCCTTTGATTTCGTCATCCTTTACATTTTGAGTCGATGACAGACTACTTCAAATTTTCTCTGTCATTTTTTTTCAGCCTTAAAGTGAGTTTGTGCTTTGCCATGAAGGGACCTTCTTCTTTTGATGGTTTAAACGTTTGAAGCTGGTTTGAATGTTGTTGGCTGCTGTCTATTTCTTTCATTCTCGTTTTGCAAATTTTTATAGAAAATATGAGGCTGTACAAAAGGACAAGAACCTCACGTTCCGAAAAGCGTTCAATACGAGCCAAGTAGGATCCTAGATTATTTTTCTCAAGAATTAACTCAACCATCAGTTATTCTTCAGGAATAGTGTTGGTATTCTACAAGTAAAAGTACTGAAGTAAATCGTGATTTTGATAAAGCAGAGCCATTTGTTTCAAAGACTTGTTTGTACCAGCTGTAAACATGAGAACAAAAGTAAAGTAACACTCTGAAGGGGCCAAGGAATCGCCATTTTATCAAATCGATCCCACATAGATACAGAGACAATAAACTAGGATCTGCTCATAATGGTCAGCATCACTGTAAATTATGGTTAAATAATTGTATTGCAGGCTAGAACTCAACTACAAGAAAAAAATTGTATGTCAAAAGTTAGAAAACTAACTCGTTTAAATCCCACCATCTTTTGTGTTCTTGCTTTTTTGTGCATTTAGCCAAGCAGCCATGGCATCCTTTCCTCCATGGATAAAGGCGACAGCTGATGAAAACATCACGAGATTGAAGACGACAGAAATTCTGGCTAATCCTATTTTTGCACTGCTGCCCTCCTGTCCTCCCCCTCTCTCCATTTTGCAGACAGTTTGGCAGAATTTATTGATAGAAAAGGTGCGTAAACTTGATTAGCATCGCGAACCTGGCTGTCTCAGGTGGCCACAATGGAAACCAACAACTTCCTTCACATCTCACTTCTGGTTCGCTCCTTCCATTCCCAGCAATGGGAGTTGCGGCCCCTGGAGTGCACCAATAAAGGCGTTAGAGAGGCGGGAAAGTGGACAAGAAAAGTGATCATTTGTTTCTTGACCTGCTTCACTTGTCGGCCAGGAAAGATGGAGGATGCAGAGGTCATTGGATGATGTCAATATCGCCAGTAGCCTGTAAGGAAGCACACGAGCAGGATTCCTCTTCTCTCTCGAGAGAGGTTGGTATCCGGGCACGAACAGATACGAAACACGCTATGGTTCACACAATGCTGCAGTGCGTCTGCAGTTGCTGAACTAGGAATCAGACAAGGGCAGTTTCGTTTCAGACTTCTGGTGGGTAGGTACTAAAACTGATCACTGCAATTGGTAGAAGCCGTCCTCTATGTTTCCTAGTTCTGGTCAGCATGAACAACTCGTTTCACTTGATTTAGCGATATATGTGCTGTAAGGTTGTTTTTTATTTCTATCAGAAATCCGTAAATACAAAATGGAAATAGTGCACTGACATTTTTTTGTTTCAGGCTAAAACTCATCACTTGTTAGGGTTTTGCCGAAAGAGGCGTTTTCGTTAGTTTTTTTGCTGAAAGAGGCGTTTTCATTAAAAAAATTTGCTGAAAGAGGCGTTTTCATGAGTTTTTTGCTGAAAAAAAGCATTTTCCTTAGCTTTTTGCTGAAAGAGGCGTTTTTAACCATGCCAGCCATACTCCATCCTCAGGGACTGATTGCTTTTCATTGATTAAATTAGTGGGGAAGGCCTGCATGAAGTATAGGAATGAAGCAAAAAACTTGTAAGAAAAACAAGGACAGGGTCATCACACAGCTCTTAAAACACTGACTTTTCAATACAGTCATAATTAATTACTTTAGTTCCAAGCAAAAATGTGTTTAAAATAATCATTTTTGAAAAGAAAAAGCAAACTCTCGCACTCTTTTTATGACCAACACACACACACACACACACACACACACACACACACACACACACACACACACCACATACACAAACACACACAAACACACACATACACACACACACACACACACACACACACACACACACACACACACACACACACACACACACACACACACACACACACACACGTATACACACGCACACACACACACACACACACACACACACACACTTACCATAAATAAGCCTAAAGCTATTCTGAAAAAGGAAACAGCCGCTGAAGTCTTTTCAGATACAATTTTGTGAGTATCAATACTGTGTGTCCAAACGGGAGACAGCTAGCTACCTCCTGAGAAAGACCCCACCCTTCCTCTCTCTCTCTCTCTCTCTCTCTCTCTCTCTCCTCTCTCTCTCTCTCTCTCTCTCTCTCTCTCTCTCTCTCTCTGTCTCTCTCTGTCTCTCTCTGTCTCTCTCTGTCTCTCTCTGTCTCTCTCTGTCTCTCTCTCTCTCTCTCTCTCTCTCTCTCTCTCTCTCTCTCTCTCTCTCTCTCTCTCTCTCAAGGATTTACCATGACTGACTTAGTTCCTCTGTCTGTCTTGGGCCTTGGCGCACACTCAAGACTTTCTTGCAGCCCCATCTGTTGTGATGTATTTTGTATTTGTATTTTTGTATTTTGTACCACTTTATGTCACAGCAGATTTCTCTGCTGAAATTCTGTCTGCTCTCCCCGGGGAGAGCGCGTCGCCACAAGTGTAGCACCCACCCATTTTTTTTTCTTTTTCCTGTATGCAACTGTATTTGTTTCCCTATCAGAGTGGCATTTTTTCTACAGCATTTTGCCACGTTCAATCCCCTTGCTGCCGTAGGTTCTTTTACGTACGCTAAATAGTGATGTGTAACACACGGGACCTCGATTTATCGTCTCATCCGAAAGACTAGAGCCCCGAAGTCAGATTGTGTCTTCCTAAATGGTGGGAGGGGGCGGTTCCATACGCAAAAATCTTGCTTCAGAGTTCTAGCCAAGGAATGAAAAAATAGAAGAAAACAGATTTGCCCCCCCCCCCCCCCCCCCCCTTCGAAATTCTCTGACAAGTTGACAGAATGTATCGTATCAGTACACAAGATGTGTAGAGTTTATTACCATCACTGATCTTTCTGTCTCCTGTGAATGAACGGGAACCAACATCACCCATCCCACCCAAGTCCAGTTTTTCTGCCTTTAACTTCCAAACCATGGCGGGTTACGTTCCTATGAGGCTACCACATCAGACAGGGGAGCAGGCAAATTGGACAAGAAAAGCCATCCTTTGTTTCTTGACCCCTGTCCAGCAGTCAGGGGGAAATAAGGAATGATGTAAATGTGGCGGAATGCTCTCCATGTCCCCAGTGAGCGGGAAGGAGCTAGGCTACACTGCATTTTTTTTTGTTTTTGGCCTTCAGTGGTTCCCATCAGGGCAGCTGAGCAGCAGGAGAAAACAGTGTTGTAGTTTGGTGGACATGTATAGAACTGCTTGACTGGGAGTACCTTCAGTATTGGTTTTTCTTTATTATTGACTTTCCAGTGTGTGTGTGTGTGTGTGTGTGTGTGTGTGTGTGTGTGTGTGTGTGTGTGTGTGTGTGTGTGTGTGGTGTGTGTGTGTGTGTGTGTTGTGTGGTGTGTGTGTGTGTTGTGTGTGTGTGTGTGTGTGTGTTCGCACTCGTGTGTGTGTGTGTGTGTGTGTGTGTGTGTGTGTGTGTGTGTGTGTGTTCTGTCTGTCTGTCTGTCTGTCTGTGTGTCTGTCTCTCTGTGTGTCTGTGTACACGCGTGCATACGTGCATACATGCGTAATGTCAAGGAGAATGTTGGAGAGGAGATACTATATAATTGTTCCCGTGTAGAAATGTAGATTTTGGCAAGGTTGGGGGAAGGGAAGGGGCGGGGGGCAAAGGGAGCCTGAGTGCAATGTGTGCGCAAACTTGCGTGCGCTTGTGCGTGCGAGCATGCCTGCGTGGGTGCGTGTGTATGTGTATGCATATATGTATGTGAGAGAGAGAGGGGGAGGGGGGGGAGGAGAGAGAGAGAGAGAGAGAGAGAGAGAGAGAGAGAGAGAGAGAGAGAGAGAGAGAGAGAGAGAGAGAGAGAGAGACAGACAGACAGACAGACAGACAGACAGACAGACAGACAGACAGACAGACAGACAGACAGACAGACAGACAGAGAGAGACAGACAGAGAGACAGAGAGATGGGGAGGGGGGAGCACGTAATGCTTGAGTGCGAACTGGCACATAAATGTTTTCTCACAGTTCTTCATGCTCAAAATGTCCGACTCTTTTCAGAGAGTTTTACTGCAGCATTACACAATGTTAACATGTACAATCAAGTGTATCCTACCCCATTTACTGCTGAGGGGACATTGCTGTACCCCTCTGGTAAAATGCCTTTTGCAGACAATAACAACAAACTGTCATATTATGTGTCCGTCTCAGACTCAGTCAGTCAGTCTATCTGTCTCTCTCTGTCTCTCTCTGTCTGTCTGTCTGTCTGTCTGTCTGTCTGTCTGTCTGTCTGTCTGTCTGTCTGTCTGTCTGTCTGTCTGTCTGTCTCTCTCTCTCTCTCTCTCTCTCTCTCTCTCTCTCTCTCTCTCTCTCTCTCTCTCTCTCTCTCTCCACACACACACACACACACACACACACACACACACACACACACACACACACACACACACACATAACACACACACACTCACAAATGTAAAGACAGTTAACGAGTTCTTCAAAAGAAACCGAACCTAGCAGACGTCTGTTATGAAAGGTAATGGGCAGCATGGGTAAAAGGGAAAAGAGGCAGTTAGCTCCTGTGAACTCCACAGCCTGAGAGAGAGTCATCTCCTCTGGCGATTCCTCCGGGGTGGAACGATCCTGTACCTCCCTGTTCCTGCCCACAGTTTGGTCTCCTTTCCTGTGTTTTTTTTTATCCCTATTTTTTCCTTCTTCCCCTTTTGAATGCAGAGTCAATGACCATCTGTTTGCCCTCTCTGTGTCTGTAGCCATCATGTACCTCCTCAGTGGGCCTGCATTGCCTTGAAAGCGAATGGGGGTGGGGAGATGTCTGTTTCTCAGGCGGAGGGAATTTTGTTTAAAACAAGTTTGAATACAAGCTGTTCTAGACTGTTGTTTGCTTCCTTTTTGTTCTCTCATAAAAAATGTGGATGTCTACGAACAGAGTTTTGCTAGAGGTTTATTTTCCTCAACAAATTCAAATACCTGGTATTGTTGTTTATGAGAACAACAATAACAACC
>CM060328.1:27326309-27378809 GCA_030674155.1 Stramonita haemastoma
TAGCATTCAATATTTTGGAAATGAAGCAGTTGAAAGAAAATATACAAAACAAACAAAAGCAAACAAAAAAAGACAGTGGACAATTTTAGCTGCAAATTTGCGACGTTTTCATTAGTTTTAAATGTTGCATTAACTAGAGACTGTAAAAGGCAATTAGTAATTACAAGCCACTGTTCACACACCGTTTAGTTTTCTTTTCCTTTTCTTTTTTCGTTCCTCGGCTAAAGCTCCCACGGTTACCAATGGTGGGATTTTGCGTTGGTATCTAAACATAACACCTGTGGCATGCATTTTTTTATAAAGATATTGTCACCCGTTTGGAACGGCACAGAATGGCTTACTCTTCCGAAAGGTAGAAAGGGGTTTAACGGTGCGCAAAACGTTATGCAAGCGTTCACACAGGGGCCTTCGTAACTGACTCCTCTCCCCCAAAAGTCCTTCAGATGAGACCCAAAGGACTTTTGGGAGAGTGGAGTCAGTGCTGATATTAACTCCACGGTAAAATCCCCTTAAAAAATTAAAGGATGTGTCTCTCTTTGCATCGGAGTTTGTCATTCAGATACTTCAACGGAGTGTTATCTGTGTCCTAGGTCCTCTTTAACTGCCAAACGGCGAACCAGGTCAAACACAATGATTATCTCTCTTTACGTATTAGTTTTAACAAATGCTTACCTAGAAAGGAAAACATTTTGTACACCAATACAATTGGAGCAGCAACAAGCTAATAGCCCATAGTGTACTCCACCATCAACCAAAACAGAACATTGTTTTGCAGCTAAAAAATACATTGTCATAACAAATCAATACTATTGACACAAGTGTAATCTTTAAACCAAAGACATAATCAGACAATCATTGCAACACTTGCTCTTTTAACCTCTTAAAACTAGCACCCGCTCAGAGAAAGGGTAGTTCTGGCTGTTACGACTGGTACAGGAGAAGACGAACAGAAAGAAGGTGTGACGGTTTTTGTTGACATTCACTGCAGGCACCTGAGGCTGCTAGGCCTTGTGATGCTGATCAGCCTCTGCTGCTTTGTCTGCCAGTTAACTTTCTCCACTGTGGGCAGGACCACTACACTGTGTGTACGTAGGGAGTCTAGCCACTCTGCTCCTGTCTTTTTTTCCAGTGAGGTAATTGCATTGCCGGGTACCATCAGTGCCATACCACCCAGTTCTGCTGTCGTGACGTGGTGAATGGGCTGACAGTGTGGGTCAGAGACGGGTGCTACTACGACTATATGTAGAGCGGATAACGTAAAGAAAATCAACTTTTTAAACAAAATTGTGGGGGTATGTGGGTACGTGCACGTGTGCGCATGTATACACACGCACTCGCGTGCGCACGCGCGCGCGCGTGCGTGTATGTGTGTATGAGTGTATGTGTATGAGAGACAGACAGACAGACAGACAGGCAGACAGACAGACAGACCGGAAGAAACAGAATATATAAGAGAGATAATATGGGAAATGATCACAGGTCGAGCTCTACTCTTTCCTTTCCTATTCTTATATGTGATGATTGTTTTTAGTAAATGTCGGCCATTCATTGATAGGTAAGTGTGACTAAAAAAACGATACTGGGCATGTGGTCTTTATGCAACAGTGCTTCCACAAAGCTAGAGTACAGAACTCATGCCCCTAGATCCAAGACATCATGTGACTTGGTTGTTAGCTTTACAGATGAGATGATTATCCAAATACATTTTAGATAAGGTAAGGACACAGCCAAAAATATGATTGACTTTGTTGGCCTGGTGTGGTTTGTTTGAAAATGAAATCATTAAGAAAAAGAAAAATGAGAAAAGACAATGCTACAGAGGGAGCTGAAAAGGCCAGCCTCATTTTCTTCAGCAGCCCATATGTCCCTCAGAGAATAATACTGCTTTGGGGTTCATCTACATAACTTGAAATAAAACAAAACATGTCCATATTTATGCAGATGGGTCTCTGTGGTCCCTTTATGCACTTTTGGATGCTGGTGCTACTTTTTTTTTCTATTACCAGTTTTCCTTTCTTCTTCTTTTGTCACTTTTATCCGCTTTTCAAGATATGTGTGTGGTTAAACCTGTTCAACTTTAATTCTATGGGTCCATGGTGCTGTGGGTTTTAATCTCGGCGGTGTTCAGTGAATTAAGGATGAGTATCTTTACCATCTCAGGTCAACTTCAAGTACACACCTGCCAGTACCTTTATTCCCTTTTTGTGTATATACGCATGCAGAATATCAAATATGCACGTTACAGATCCCGTAATTTATGTCAGCGTTCAGTGGGTTACAGAAACGCGAACAGACTCGCATACATCCCCAAAGTGGGAATGCAGTTACCTTCCTGGTGGGCAAAAAGAGGTTGCATATGCAAAATATCACCACTGGTGAACTTTGAAAGTCTAGCCGAGGAACTGAAAGAAAAAAAAAACACTTAGCCTTAGACACAGTCACAGTGACTTCAGAAGATAATGTTGGTCCCGAATGAAAAGTGGAGGTTGTTGTGCTAAAAGCTGGTCATGGCTGAAGACAATCTCAACATGTTGTTTTGTAGTATGAAATCAGAAGGAAGAAAAAAAAAACTTTAGTGTTGAGATATGAGTCTAATATCACAGAACAAAAACAAAAACCCTTTAATGTGATAGAAGTAGGCATAAAGTATGGAACAATTTTCTTCTTGTTTTAGTATGTACTCAAAATATGAATTTTGATAATACTAGGGAAGTGAAATCAAGCAAACGTGATTTAATCCGCACCTTAGAATTGTTAACGTACACTGAAAACGCATGAATATGTATTGAATGTTGATCACTGTGTATTATGTACTGCTTTATATCGCGATGCTTTCCCAAATCTACTCTGCATTGTATTGTGGCCCAAGGCCGATGTGCAATTAAATCATTTTAGTGTTCAGTGTTCTCTCTCTCTCTCTCTCTCTCTCTCTCCTCTCTCTCTCTCTCTCTCTCTCTCTCTCTCTCTCCTCTCTCTCTCTCTCTCTCTCTCTCTCTCTCTCTCTCTTTTCAAGTTAAGTGCTTTGTGCTGTCTTTGAGTAAAACACGAACTACCTTTGTTCTTATTTCAAAGAGCTAGAGGATCTACTCATTTTCTGAGGAAAACAAATTAGTTCAACCTTTGATCCGACTGGTTCCCTGTTACCAGTAGCAATGAATGAACAATGCCAGAAATAAACAGGGGAAGGCAATACTATCAGTACGGCTCTCTTGACAGTCGTGCCCACAACTCTGTTCACAGTTTATTGTAGTGCTAATTGACTCATTAGTGCAACGGGGTATCACAGTGGTCAGAGCACTGGCTTCCAGCTAGCCAAAGTTAAGCAGCATTGAGCATGGTTACCAAGTGGATGGGTCACAGTTTGCGCGCCTTGGCTTCAGTAAAGTCTCTCAGTTCGCCCAACTGTAAAAATGTACCTCCCCTAGGGTCAGGGAAGTTAAAGCAGGGAGGCAGAGGAGATGGGTGCCGCCCTAAATATGCTGACCCCTGAAGAAGCTGAGGTATCTGACACCTTGTTTCTCAACGACTGCATATATTATGATGAGAACACCTTCATCACCTTTACCTTTTAGATTGAATACAATATGAGAACTGCAAGATACTTTTTTTCTGATATTACTGCACTGTTGTATACAGAAATAAAGTGTTTAAATAACAGCAGGGAATTGTGCAAACTATGTGAAATAACGATGACGGCTTTGACTGCAGTTTTTTTCCAATAAGGAATCCCTGAATCACTATAAGAATTCGTCTTGCAGTGTGTCTGACGCAAGCTCAACCTGACAGAACGTGTCCCTTTTCAAATGCCAGACCACATGCCGGATATGTTGCTGTGATCGATGCTATGAGCATGGGAGGCCTCCTTGTCTGATGCATCAACAGGTTTTCAGGTGTGTGCTGGACATCACATGTGTGCCCACACGGGATGACCTTGGTATCTGTTTTATGCCATCAACTCAGCAGGAAATCGAGTCACAACTTGCTATAAATTTTCACAGAAGAATTTTTTTCCTTGCACCGTTTGTAGAAAGCATACTCTTGTTATGACTATTTTCCCATGTATCTACAAGTTAACCAGTCAAAAATGTCATCTCCTCCGAGAATTATATAATAAAGCTGGCGACATTGAATTTGTTGATCTATCTGCCCTAAAGTTGTATTTGCGATCCAGACTCAACTCTCTTCCAGCTTGTAATTACTGTTTAATCGGATCTTACTGATCTAAAAAATGTACACCAGCAACACATCGAGCAATTTCCAACCACTCCCTCCCCCTTATCTTCTGTTCAGACTCACTTTCTAAAACGGATATTGAGATTGTGAAGTAGATTTTCCAGAAAGCAAACAGAATGGTCAAGATTATCCAATACGCCAAACCATCATTCTAAAGGTCAAATAGTCACATGTACAATACCCCAAAACCTTTTCAGCACAACTACCACTTTGTAAGAAACATAAAACGTTTACCCTTTATCAACCTTTTACATCTCTTTGATTTCTTGCTAATAAAACCATAGACAGTAGTTATAAACGGGACTGTGACATTTTTTTTGTCTGTTCTGTTTTAGACAAGTTTGCTGGATCAGCCCTCACTACTTTTCAGCCCCCACCAGAATCAACTATGACTGATTGTTTTCTAAAGCACCCTGTTAAAACTTGTGAATTATACTCTTTGGTTTCCACCCTTTTATCTGAATGCATTCATTTCATTGTTTCAATACAATCATTAATGACAGCCATCTGGCATTTTTTTCACTGGCCCTTGTATCAACAATCATTAAACCTAGATGAAAAGGGCTTTACTTGATAAAATTAATACTGAGAATTTACACATCTATGTCTAATTTGCTTTTCCTCCCTCAGACAATAAATGAAAAAAAAAATCTGAACACAATTGTTCACCAACAGCTAGAGCTAGGACACATTTGGCCACCTTAGTATTTCCATGTGTGTAGTACATGCCTGCGTGCAACTGTGTTCATAGTATATGCACGTGTGGGTTATTTTACGTTGTCTTTCTGTTCATATTTTAAGCCGGAAAAGTCATAAATTCCGAGTCTTTAATGTTCATTATCAACCTCGAGTCTTTGTCAGGGTGTGTTTTGTGTGAGTAATTAAATTGCAAATGAGTTGTTTGCTCTGAATGGTAATTAGTCTATAGCATGTAATAAATCAGAACTACATGAATATTGGATTTTTTCACCACCTCAGTTCCTGGGTGCATGCGTGCATACCTGACTGTTTAATTTATCCCTTAGAGTTTTTCAATTCTTGTATTTCAAGGATAATGAAATTAACACTCATGTGCTGTGTAACATCCAGTCCCCGTGTACATGAAGTTTTGTCAATTTTCTCATCCGTTTGTGACTGTTGTTATATTACCATGCAGTTATGTTAGATTTTAACATCAATAAATCTGTTCAATTGCCAATCCGATTTGTCATTTCTTTTTGAAAGAAAGTATCGAACCTTAACCTGGCGAAAGGATGTAGAACCTCTTTGTGTGTGTGTGTGTGTGTGTGTGTGTGTGTGTGTGTGTGTGTGTGTGTGTGTGTGTGTGTGTCTGTGTCTGTGTCTGTGTCTGTGTCTGTGTGTCTGTGTGTCTGTGTGTGTCTGTGTGTGTCTGTGTCTGTGTGTGTGTGAGTAAATAAGAGAGACAGATTATACTCACCTCTCCAAGGAAACTCCCCATGGATTTCAAGCTTAAATGAGGCAAGTCTTGATGTGGTTGTGTCATGTATCAGGGATGGGATGGCAGGGCAGGGCAATGCATGGCATAGTATAGTATAGCATGGCATGGAATGGCAAGGCAAGGCAAGGCAAAGCAAATCAAGGCAAACGTTCATTCTAAACCTCCCAATAGAGATCCATGACAGTGTTATATCTTGCAAGCAGCTCACACAAAACATAAAACAGGGTCTGGTCCTACAGAAGAATGAAATAACAATCATTGAAGTTGCCAGTAAAGCAGTATGGCTATTTGTTAAATCATCAACCCATAAGCAGCATTTTGGTAAAATAAGATACAAGAAAACAAAAGGTTGTCTTTCTTAAGAAGCCACAGTGCAGAGCAAAGTCGAAACGCTTTTCATAATCATCACTATAAGAAAACCTAAATGAACAGGTAAACATACCGTTTATGATTAAAGAGAGAACAGAATTTCAACACCATTAATCAATTTTTCCAGTAAACTTTTGGTAGCAAATTTCTTAGCTCTCTTAAAATAATAAAGATAGGACATTGGAAGAGAAACTGAAACTTATTGTCTCTTTGCCAAAGATCAGGCTCTGAACAAAGCCCCTCTTCCAGCGAATGCATAGTTAACACTCTTCCTGTTTGAACAGGAAGCCAGGCTCCATAACCAGCATGCCTCAACATAGATAGGGCAGTGCCTGAACAGTGGGGTGTGGCCACAATCAGTGGTCCCAGGTGTGTTTGGGGGAGCTGTTTTGTGTGAGGATTTAATTAGTGCAAGATTTAGGGGAGGTTGTTGGGGGTGAAGGGTGTGATAACAAGAAAGGTGGCTGTCTTTGTCGCTAATTACTTTTCACACAACGAGCACCAAGATGGCATTCATCTCTGGTCTTTTGTTTTGGAGATATTTTGCTACAGTGATGAGATTGCAAGTATGAGATGTTTGTCCTGCATGGTAATTACTGCTTAACCTCCGCTTGATAGGGAGACAATAAAAACCCTGTCCTTCTAATGAGGCATTTCACAGTGAGTTAGTGAGGGTGTGCATGTATGAGTGAGTGAGGGAGTGGAGTGTGTGTGTGTGTGTGTGTGTGTGTGTGTGTGTGTGTGTGTGTGTGTTGACAAAAACCAAACAATGGTTGCACTCCCTAAGGCCAAAACAGATGTGGTATGATCAAAATGAAAGGCATGGGGACTATTGCACCTGTACATCAAGCCAAAAATGTGCAAGTAAATAAAACAAATCATTGAATATAAAAATCATTAAATAAAAAAAAAATCAATAAACAAGGAAAGAAGTTTCAGAAAAGATACAACCTTTTTCTCCAAAGTTAATGTCCTTTCTAAGAGACTTTCTTAATTCCACACACTGCTTGAGATATATGTTCCTAACACTGAGATAATATAACTTCTGTCCCCAACACTTTGCTATGATAGCCTATGCCTCCAACACTTCGCTATGGTAGCCGTATGTGAACGCACGCAGAGCATCTTGTGCACACATTAAATCCTGTTCCGCTTTTTGTAAGAGTAGGCCATCATGTGCCGGTGGGAAAAGATGACATTTACAAAACTGCATACACACCAGGACTGGATGTAAAAAAGCACAAAAGTGCTTATCTCATTATCCTCGGTGTAAAAGAATGAAATAAATAAAGAAATAAAACGAATGTGTTCCTAACACTTCACTATGATAGCCTATGTCCTTAACACTTCACTGTGATAGCCTATGTCCCCAACACTTTACTATAATAGCCTATGTACCCAACACTTCACTATGATAACCTATGTCTCCAACACTTCACTATGATAACCTATGTCCCCAACACTTCACTATGATAACCTATGTCCTTAACACTTCACTATGATAGCCTATGTCTCCAACACTTCACTATGATAACCTATGTACCCAACACTTCACTATATTAGCCTATGTCCCCAACACTTCACTATGATAACCTATGTCCCAACACTTTACTATGATAACCTATGTACCCAACACTTCACTATATTAGCCTATGCCCCCAACACTTCACTATGATAACCTATGTACCCGACACTTTACTATGATAACCTATGTCCCCAACACTTTACTATGATAACCTATGTCCCCAACACTTTACTATGATAACCTATGTCCTCAACACTTTACTATGATAGCCTATGTTCCATCCCTTTACTGTGATCCTGTGCACCTCTTCTTGGAGGTACTATCCCATTCTCTGATTGTTTGCGATTACATAAGCCATTTACTCGTTGACTTTTGATAGTGTTGTTAGACGTTGTGATAACTCACCTACCTAGACAGCAAGAACTATGGGTCTGATCCCCTTTTGTACCCAACCTTTTCCATCACCGGCTAGACCTGTGTAGTGGTCTGGATGCCAGTCTTTCAAATGTGGGGGTTAACTTAGGGTTTAGTTGCAACACGCAATCAGCCCACGTAAAAAGACCTGGCAACAAAAGATTTGTCCTTGGAAAAAATTGGTTTTAAAACCCCGTCACTCTTATACAGTAACGACATCACATGCAGACAGGAATATTTTCTTTGGAGTGGGTGGCACTGCTTTTGTGGCAACTAGCTCTCCCCTGGAAAAGCAGCCTAAACTTTAAGCACAGAAAAACGTCGTGATTGAAAGTGGTATACAATACAACACAATACAAAACAACACAACAAAAGAATACTGTACATTGCAATTCAACACAATCCATTAAAACACGATACATTCAATACAATAGAACACATGTCAATGTACTGTTGTACAAAACAATACAATAAATTACAATGCACTTACAAGCAAACCAACATAACATAATACAACACAACAGAAACGCAATACAACGCAATACAAATATCACACAACACCTGCAACACAACACAAAACACAACTCAATACAAACACAATGCAAAGAAAACCAGCAGGAGGGGATAACACATTCCCCATCTGGCCTCTAGCTGCTCCATTCAGGGTTGCCTGGTTCCAGACCCATCACAGTCAGGTTGCTGAACGATAGCAGAGATGATTGCAGAGCCAGAACACCAGGGCAGCAGCAGCTCCAGCTGTGTGAAAGACAACTACTGCTGCCTCGTGTGCGGATTTAATTAGTCGCAACGTTTAGCAAACGGGGTGTGTGAGTGAGTGAGTGGAGAGATAACAGAAAGTGGATGGAAGCTGTAGCTAATTACTTTTTTTTGTTTACAGGTAGCGTGTTTTACACAGCACAAATCTCCTGTCTTTTTTCTTGTGGAGGGGTTTTCTGTTGAATGATAAGACTAGTGAAAATATGTTATTTTATCTTAAATCTTAAGTCTTCTCTTCGCCTTTTCACTTGCTCTCTCTCTCTCTCTCTCTCTCTCTCTCTCTCTCTCTCTCTCTCTCTCTCTCTCTCTCTCTCTCTCTCTCTCTCTCTCTCTCTCTCTCTCTCTCTCTCCCTCTCTATCAATGTATAACTTTTGACATTTGAAGGTGATTGATGTTTTCAAGTTGTTTTTTTCTTGTTCTCTTGTTTGCTCTTACTATTAAATTTTATCTTCCTATCAAATCTTTATGTGACTTTATTTTTGTCTTTGATCGAGTGCATTTATTACTTATCATATATAGTGTCCTTATCTTGTGTGTTGCTTGGTACTGCTAAATTATTTAGATCTTTTCTCTGATGTATCCCTAAAGCGGGACTGGGTAAAGCACCGAGCTTATATTACCTCGATAAAACTTGCCTGCCTACTTGCCTTGTCTCTTCTCTCTCTCTCTCTCTCTCTCTCTCTCTCTCTCTCTCTCTCTCTCTCTCTCTCTCTCTCTCTCTCTCTCTCTCTCTCTCTGTCTGTCTTTCTTTCTTTCCCTCAGGCGTGGAGTTCATGCCATGACTATCATTTGGGTTACAATTAAATCTTTTTTGTGCAATTATGTGTATTGTGCCCAGTCCCTTTCCAATTGTCCCCTTGTGAAGGATTGAAAGGCTATCACATTAAACTTGTCTCTGTCTCTGTCTCTCTGTCTCTCTCTCTCATACTCTCTCTCTCTCTGTCTCTGTCTGTCTGTCTGTCTGTCTGTCTGTCTGTCTGTCTGTCTGTCTGTCTTCTTCTCTCTCTCTCTCTCTCTCTCTCTCTCTCTCTCTCTCTCTCCTCTCTCTCTCTCTCTCTCTCTCCACCTTTGCCCTCCTATCTTTTCTCTCTTTCTTTTTATTACCACTCCTTCTCTTGTCAGGATCACAACACAACAATACAACGGTACCACCATGGAGTCTCTGTGTGATAAAACAAACCAGAACAACCAGCAGTCAAGTCACAGTCAGGTGTGGCTAATTGGTGGCCTGACCAACTTTTCCTCAGTGATTTATCATCGCATGGTCACAGCATGTACGGCTAAAGAACGTGGGTGCAGTTAAGGATTCTTCAAACTGCACGTTGTTGATGTAGTAGTACTGCAAAAAGATCGGTTTTCACTCCTCTGTCTACTGTTGACTTTGTCTTTCTGTCTGTCTTTTTCCTCTCTGTATGCATGTATGTACATCTCTCTCTCTCTCTCTCTCTCTCTCTCTCTCTCTCTCTCTCTCTCTCTCTCTCTCTCTCTCTCTCTCTCTCTAGAATACAGGCAAATAATCCTCCAACATGCTGTGCTTTTTTCACGAACATTCACACACACACAAACACACACACACATATACGCATGCGCACATGCGGGCATGCACACACACACACATACACACACACATACACACACACATCCCAACACACACACTGTTTACAGAGATTAAGACAAGAAAGGGAGAAGTCTGATATTGCTGTGAACACTACCAGGACATGAATCATTCTCTGAGAACTTGTGTAATACATCTCGTTAATGGTCCCTACTCATGGACGGTTACCAATACCGCAGTCAGTAAGCACCTGACTGCCGATACCACATGGTCAATGCCATAACAGGGATCACTACCCTGCTGCCGCAGTCCTTTGGGTGCCACCAAGGGCACGTGGCATGTGATACAAGGATTAACCAATCAGAATGTAAATACAGGGCACATGGTACAAGGATTAACCAATCAGAATGTAAGTACAGGCACGTGGTTCAAGGATTAACCAATCAGAATGCAGATACAGATGCAGCTGGAGAAGCTGGCAAGGATGCCTCCTTTCTTTGTTGGTACCTCATCTGGCTGCTTCTGTGTCCTCAGTAAAATATGTCACCTCAGATCTTGTCCTCGTCTTGTCTGTTTGAACCCTCATACAATTTCGTTTTTGTCTAACCTAAGTTGGTAGGGTTTTCTTATAAAGTCTTTACACTGCATTATAGTAAATTCTTAGATGTGATGAGTGTGTCAGAGTGCATAGTCTTGATGATCTCATGGTGTTAAGGTAGAGAGATGCTTAACAACTACAAACACACCACCACCATACACTTAACACTTCCATAGTTTTTTTCAAAGCATAGTACCATTCATCCCATTTCAGTATATTTGTTTGTTTTATTTGTTGAAAACCAAATGGATTTAATGTCTTTTAATTCCTTAAAATTTCCATAAAAGCTTCTTTAACAAAAAAACTTTGTCAAGAATGATCAATAGCAAAGTTATCTACACTGCAACTGCATATATCACCTATCTCCATCTTACTTCCATCCTATCCGAACCCTTCCCTTTGCTTCCTTTCACATGCGGTTCCAGGTTGAAAATGTTCTGTGCCCGATTTTTTTTTATACAGAAGTTCGTGAGAAGTTCAAATAAGCGGCAGGAGGGGGAGAGGCTAATCTGACATTCCAGTTATCTGTTAGCCATAGTAGGGTCGTTTGGAACTAATGTCTTGCCACAGAGACACAACACAGCCCTCCACAGGTTAACTGCTCTGTGACCTGTGAACAGTTAGATTTTGTCCTGGAGACATTGATCAGGGAGGAACTTACTTTTTATGAAGCCTCCTACACACACACACACACCACACACACACACACACACACACACACACACACACACACACACACACAGATATCTGACAAGTTGCATGTTTTGTCTGGGTTAGGAAAGAAGGGCTGAATGCAGGTTTCAACTGATTTTATATCAATAACTGGTGTGTCTAATCATTTTATTTTCTTTCCTTAACTACTAGTTTCTTTTTTTTTTAGTCTGAAAAAAATGGAGGAAATGCAAGGGGATTTTTCTGTGAAAATGATTCAGTTCACCTTGTATGGAAATTTGGTGCTTAAGATTCTCTTTGTTTCTGCCTTTTTTATTCAGTTTGCAGGGTTTTCCTCTATTTTGCGCTTCATGCGATGTTGTATTTTTATGGATCATTTCTTAGCATTTATCTCTTTTGTTTTTTGTTGCTAGTCTGTGAAATAATACTCTAGATGCACGGTTTGGTTCTTGTGGATAAGTTGTTATATTGTTAAGACTTATCTTGGCACAGCATTTCCATTCTACACCTTTCTTTGCTTACACTGCTTTCTGAACATAGCTGCAAAGACAAGAAAGTATTTTGTATGCATTCGTATTCATCTACATTCATTACATAACTAGGGAAATTTAATTGTTAATGTAATACATCATGGATAAGGTATTGGGTTATTGCAGGCTGAGGAAGGTTTAAGTGACTGGCAAAATTGGAATATTCGACTTGAATCGAATTGACAAAGTACCATTCCTAATCAGACTGGAGGGAATGGTGGAGTTATGATTAAAGATGATATGACATTTGCTGCACTTCAAAGGCAAAAATGAAAATATAATGATGATTGGAGTTTTGCACTAGAAAACACTTTTTTTGCTATTTTCTCAGTATGCAAACAATGTTTTCTTTAGCTGCTGAATTTACACTGAAACAATCAGTATATTCTTCTTTTAAAACAGAGGGCCACTGTATGCCCTAGCCTCTGTTAATGTTTGAAAGTAAACGAGAGGATTGGCAGGTATACTACAGTGTTAAAGTCTTAGATAGACATAGAATCAACCAGCCCCTGAATACATTGTATGCATTCTGTGTTAAATTACAGGAATACTTTAAGAAGGAACTAAAGCCCCTTTAATTCATGGCCTCCATAGTTGGCGAGGCACTGCAACCATTGTTTCAGCTATTGCCTTTTCAATTGTCCTTCCAGCCATGTGGAGAGGGGGGAGGGGGTCTGCTGCATGGGTAACAGCTTGCCCTTCATACTTTGATTAGTTTCTGCAAGATATAGCGCTATATAAATTCCATTATTATTATTGTTTATTATTATTATTATTATTATTATTATTATTATTATTATTATTGTTATTGTTGTTATTATCATCATCATCATCATCATCATTATTTTTATATTATTATTATTATTATTATTATTATTATTATTATTATTACATCATCATCATCATCATCATCATCATCATCATCATCATATATGAGTCCATTTTAAACAGCCTTTTAACATAGCTCAACAACATTTAAGTCTATAACAAAACCAAACCATTCACATCTAAGAAAAAAGTACCTTATACCCTGGAAACTCGTCACTCTCAGTCTTTAACCTTTGACAGTTGTCACAACTGGCTTTCTAAGGCCTAAAACTTCAAGCACGAAATGAAATTTGTCTGCAATTCATTGGCAAGCTGACCACCACAATTACCCTAAATCATTGGAGATGCCATTCCTCTTTATTCTTCTAAGTGCCCAGGGATTTCCACTAATCCCACACAAAGGAAAAAGAGAGAATCTCGCAAGGTTGTTCTTCATCGGTCACTTGAGACATCACTATCTTTCTATGGCCTTTCCCATTTTTGTCTTCTGCTCCTGACAAGTAGACTGGTTAAAAGAAAACAAAGGATTACCTCTCTTGTCCAATTTGCCTACTCTCCCTTCTAACATCTTTATTGGTGCTACCAAGGGACATGACTTTCACAGGAGAAAGTAAAGGGGAGACAAATGAAAGCTAGGTGTAAGTGTTATTGTTATCTTCAATTAGCCCCACCTGAGACAGCCAAGCTTGTGATGCTAATCAGCTTTAGCTCTTTGTCTACCACTACATTCTGCCAAAGTGTGGAGAGGACTACTCAGTGCACACTGGGACTGACTCATTTCTCGTCCTCTTTAACTAGGTTCTTTTTACAAAACAGCACTGCACTGGACCCCAGCCAGCAAAAGAAAGGGAAGAAGACCAAGAACAACATGGAGGAGGACAGTGGAATGTGACATAGAAGCCATGCAGCACTCTTGGAGTTCATTGGCCAGGTAGCCCAGGATAGGTAGGGGTGGAAATATTTTGCTGTTGCCCTACACACCACTGGGTGTAAAGGAGGAGGAGGAGAGGAGGAGGATTTTACAGCCAGCTGATTTAATAATATGTGCCTTTATTGATGGCTTTTGTAAACATAACTGGAATGCACTGCCACACATAACTTTGCTAGGGTCAAAATTTGAGACTGCATGGGATCATGTGTAAAGGCACACACATCTTGTGCACAGGTTAGAACTGCCCTTCAGAAGGGTAAGCTATTGTATGCCAGTGGGGAACCATAAAATTACAAAACCGCATGTGCATGGGGACTAGATGTAAAAACAAAAGCACATTAGTGTTTAATCCACTATCCTCAAAATGTTTTCTTTAAATTCCTTACCTCTGTCTGTGTCTTCTCTTTGTGTCACTCTGTCACTCTGTCTGTCTCTGTCTCTGTTCTGTCTCTCTTTCTCTCTCTCTCTGTCTCGCTCTGTCTCTCTGTCTCTGTCTCTCTTTCTCTCTCTCTCTCTCTCTCCTCTCCTCTCTCTCCTCTCTCTCCTCTCCTCTCTCTCTCCTCTTTTGTTTTTTATTCAAATCAGAGTCATCATTGATTCTTATTTTTATTTTCGTTCTGAATGAGTGCCTTTTTATAACATTACCTTAATATTGTATCTCTGTCTTATTTCTTACCTGTTGTTTGATACTTGGTATGGTTTCTTGCTCTTGGTATTTGTATCACTATAATTGTTGTTTAGTTGAGGCTATCTTTTTATCTTGATGTTATCCCTGAAAATCGGGGGACTGGATGTAAAAAGCACACGAGTGCTTATCTATTATCCTCGAATAAAAGAATTTTGCCTTGCCTTGCCTTGCCTTGCCTTGCCTTGCCTTACCTTGCCTTGCCTTGCCTTCCCCTCTCTCTCTCCTCTCTCTCTCTCTCTCTCTCTCTCTCTCTCTCTCTCTCTCTCTCTCTCTCTCTCCTCTCTCTCTCAAAAATGTCTGTTCATATCACGTGCAGGACGCCAGATATTTTTGCAACTGACAATCATTGTAATGTACTGTCCTACTATATATAACTCCAAGGTATACCAATCTGAGAAAAAAAAACTCTTCTATCTTCATTGGCTAATGCCAAAAGGGTGCATTACAAAGCTCACATGTCATAACAACTGACATCTGCTTTTTCAAATTCAGGTCGATACATCTGACATTACTCCATCTGAGTTTCCTTACCTTACGACTTATCTATTATGGACATGAGGAAATACACTGTACTGGTTTTTTCTATTGCTGTGTAAGGTGAATGTACTCTTAGGTGATGCTGCTGTCGAATGCTGGAGACCATGATCAGGCCCAGCACACACATAGTAATGTAAAAATTATTACATGGCTGGAGGAGGATGTGCAGAAGAAAAATCAAATGAAAAAGGTGGAGAAATCCACCAACAAGAATGCTAACAGTTAATTGCAAAACAGCAGCAGCAAAAACAATATTTTGGAGCCTGCAACAGTCATCCACCTACAAAGTGGGTCACACTTATACTGAAAAACTGTTTACTGAACAGTAAATATTCTGTACTTTCATACCTGAATAGTTTTTAGTTGCCATGTAAAACATGTCAGCTCCCTATAACAAATATCAACACTTTACTTAAAATTCAGTTTCTTCTACCATAAGACAAAGTACACAAGCACTTTGTCTCTGACCATTGTCATGACCAAATTTCTGGGGCCAAAAACTTCCAAGCATAAAATGAAATTTGCATCTATTCATTCGCAAAATGACAGCCACAATCATATTCATTCATTGTAAGTGTCATCCTTGTTTGTTCTTCTCCATACCAAGGGATTTCAAACAATCCAGCAAAGAGTAAAAAGAAAAAAAAGACCCCACAGTGCAATTCTTCATCGCTCACTAGGGATATCAATATCTTTCTATGGCCTTTCCCATCTTCGTCTTCTCTTGACAAGTAGACACGGTCAAAAAAACAAAGGATTACCTCTCTTGTCCAATTTGCCTGCTCTCCCTTCTAACGTCTTTATAGGTGCTACCAAGGGACATGACTTTCACAGGAGAACAGAAAAGGGGAGACAAATGAAAGCTAGGTGTAAGTGTTATTGTTATCTTCAATTAGCCCCACCTGAGACAGCCAGGCTTGTGATGCTAATCAGCTTTAGCTCTTTGTCTACCACTACATTCTGTCAAAGTGTGGAGAGGCCTACTCGTGCACACTGGGACTGACTCACTTCTCTCTTCTTTGACTAGGTTCTTTTTATTATCACCTGCTGTAATCTTGCTTGTTTTCCACTTTCAAATGTTTTGCCAGTAGGGCTGGAATTTATTACCCTTGAATATTAAAGTCTCAGTTAAAAAAACAACTGTTTGCATGCTTTTTAAAGATTCCTTATGAAGCAGTCATTGGACATTATTTTTATTTTACCAATATTGCTTGTATGTCTTTCTTTAGCAGACATCCTGTTCTTTTAGGGATCAAAGTTACATGAAAAGAACAGTTTGAAAATAACCCTTTCAAATTAACCAGGCCAGCTGCAAGTGTCACCTTAGCAAAGAATAAAGTTAAAGTCTTCCCTGACCAAAATGTGTATTTTTTGTTTTGTTTGAGTTACATCACATTGACTAGACGTCCAAAATAAATCTGACAATAGTTCTAGGTTCATCTAAATTGGGACAAGTTTGAATAATAG
The DNA here is from genome assembly GCA_030674155.1 of Stramonita haemastoma. Classification (NCBI taxonomy): domain Eukaryota; kingdom Metazoa; phylum Mollusca; class Gastropoda; order Neogastropoda; family Muricidae; genus Stramonita; species Stramonita haemastoma. Next base: position 27,342,894 of record CM060328.1, read on the forward strand.
TCAAGCGTTAGAAGGGCATATCAAATGATGTGGGTTATTCCCATTAGATTGTATGCAGGTAACATTTTGTATTGCATATATCTTTTCATACCATTTCTTATTTTGTTTGTATTTTTATGTCTTCATTTTTTATAGCTAATATTAGCACAGAGGTTGCATAATTGTAAACAAGACTTGATATTTGATGCTGATACTAAGATTGTAATTAGTAATGTATTTGTTTATTGATTGAAACAAAGTATATGCATTTATATTTTTTTTCCTATTTTTGATTGAAAAAATCATTCCATGATGATACAAAATTTCTCCTTATTTGCTTATAGTATGCATATTATGTTGGATTGAATAAAAACATTAAAAAAATATATATATTTGTTTTTCTTTCAATTTGGTCTTTTTTCAGGCTGCATACCTTTTTGTATTTTTAATTCTCTCTCTCTCTCTCTCTCTCTCTCTCTCTCCTCTCTCTCTCTCTCCTCTCTCTCTCTCTCTCTCTCTCTCTCTCTCTCTCTCTCTTCTCTCTATTTCTCTCTCTCTCTCTCTGAGTGTAATATATATATATATATATATATATATATATATATATAATAATATATATATATCCCATCCATCTATCCATCTATCTACTATATATTTCTGTGTACCTCTCTCATGATGCTCCTTCTTCTGTTACCCACCTTATCTTTAGTTCCAAGCTGCTCAAAATAATGTGGTATCTCTCTTTTGTCTATCTGAAGATGCTAACAGGACTAATGTCTGGAACAATTTTCAGATCATTGCATCTAACTACCTTTGTGCATTTGGGAGGTTGAAACCAGATCATTGCATCTAACTACCTTTGTGCATTTGGGAGGTTGAAACAACCAGTCGTAACAGAAAGATGGATTCCCTGGTCTTTCCCCCTCTCTTTTTTCTCTAGATTGAACTCGTTCAAGTGAAACCTTTTAAAAAATGGGCATCACTGGATCACAAATAGCTTTTTAAAAAAATAATACAACTGGCACAGAGCCTCCCTTAATGTGTGTGTAGCTTTGTCAACACCTCTACATACTTGTCTGGTGTAACCTTCTTTTAGAGAGAGAGAGAGTGATGGAGCTACAGACAGGCAAACTACAGGGGAAATACAGGTAAGGGTGGGTGGTTAGAGAGAAGAGAGAGAAAGACAGACAGACAGAAAAACATACACACATACAAAGACATAGACAGAGAGAAAGTGAGAGGGAGAGAAGGTAAGAGAGAAGATATACAAAAAAAAACCCATACATACATGGAAACAGACAGACCGAAAGAGATTGTAAAGAAAGAGAGAGGAAGGGAGATCAGGGCAACACACACTTACATTTATAACATGTTAGTAAACAAAATCATTGACTTTGCATTCTAACTGTTCCTCACCGCCACCCCCCACCCCACCCCCACCCCTCCCCATATTACAACTTCTTTTTTCCCAAACTTCACTCCCAATTCTCCTTCTCCTTCGAGAGCAGTCTGAATTTCTCACAGGGAAATCTGTTGTGACAGAGGAATAGAACACATAAGGACAGCTACAAATTCGTCTGGCATACAGCAAACTTGTTATCAGACACTAGGGAGGGGCAGAACAGCTAATAGCCAGACTGCAGTGTACACATCAGGCAATACAGGAGCAGAAATGAAGGAAATATTTGGTGGGTGTTTTTTCTTGTCGTTATTGTTGTTGTGTTGTCCACGTATATGAAAGTACCATTTGCATTTATAAATGAATACACCTGCCTATGCACAGGCCCCACGTGTGTATACATGCATGCATGCATGCATGCATGTACCTGTGCACGCATATACACACAAGTTTGCATGCACACTCATAATACACACATGTATCCACACTTGTGTTAAACACTGTATTATATTACCTGTGTGCTTTATTGTGCGTTATGAAAGTATATTCAAATGAATATGCTAGAGAGAGAGACAGAGAGAGTGAGAGAGAGAGGGGGGGGAGGGAGAGAGAGAGATGGAGAGACAGAGACAGAGATTGGGAATGAGACAATCAGACAAACAGACATACAGACAGGCAAGCAGGCAGGCAGGCCAGCAGACAGATGGATAAAGAAAGAAAAAGGGAGAGAGAAACAGAAACAGAAACAGACACAAAGACAGACAGAAAGAAAAACAGACAAGAAAGAGAGAGATAGAGATATTGAAGGGAAAAGAGAGAGTAAACACTATCATTTGTGAGATCTTTATACACAGTTAGTACTGTACACTGCAACAATAGTCAACGTCAGCTCCTTCATACCCATATCACTCATACTTACACTTTTCTTTTCTTGAACACTAACCATATTCTCGATGAAAACATATTCTAACTACTTCTTTCACCATGGTCACAATAGTCTGACACATCAGTCAGTCAATGACTTCAATAGATGACAAGAGGAAGAAGGCAGGAGGGAGATTATCATCTCTCTTCTGTGGCACCAGACACTGTGTGAACTCCAGACTAGTCTTCAGATAGCTTTGTTTTGTGTCTTGAGAAGATTGGATTACACACCTTACCAACAGTATTGGCCCTTATCAACACTGTCAGATAAAAACAGTAATACTAGCCAGTCGGAAAAGAGCATATAAATGACACTTTCACTTCACTATTTCAGGTTATAATCATCTTGTGACAGATGATGTGTTCGTCTGCTGTATCTCACATAACGTCAGATGTTGTAGGAGACCAAGGTTAGAAATGAAATTTGTTCTGAATTATCTGTGTATTTGAGTGTTATCATGTTTACAGTATTCAATATATGTCAGTGTTATTAACTGACTCTCTCTCTCTCTCTCTTCTCCTCTCTCTCTCTCTCTCTCTCTCTCTCTCTCTCTCTCTCTCTCTCTCTCTCTCTCTCTCTCTCTCTCTCTCTCTCATCTATGCAAATACTTGTCCCAAAAAGTTTACCAGTTGACTAAAATTAAACACTTTCTTGACTTCAACTCAAGGAAACTGTTCTTTCAAGCTTATATACAATCCTCAATAGACTATGCAGCAACCCTGTGGGATTCTGCCAGTGCAAATACCATAAACCGTTACTCTTAGCCTGTATAAACGTGGTCTTAAACTGGTCCTATTGAAGAAAACAACCTTGCAAGAAGTGACTATAATCAGTTGAATAGTCTTCCCCTACACCAAAGACTAAAATATAACAAAGGCATCATGATGTTTAAGATAATGACAGGAAATGTCCCCACACCCTTAAAAGATAATTTCCCAATAAATCATTCCAGAAATATGGGAAAGCCAAGAGTCCCAATCCCAAGAATAGACTTGTTGAAATGCTAGTTTACTATACTCAGGTCCTACCCTGTGGAACTCCCTTCCTGATTCAATTAAACAGCACCAATCATTAACAACCTTCAAAAATCACCTCCTAAACCACTTAAAACATCAAAAATAACAAACCACACTCCCCCCTCTCCCCCCCTCTGTGTGTGTTTGTGTGTGTGTGTGTGTGTGTGTGTGTGTGTGTGTGTGTGTGTGTGTGTGTGTGTGTGTGTGTGTGTGTGTGTGTGCGTTTAAATGTTTCACATGTATCTTACCATTGTATCATTGTAGCTGATTTTTAAGACTGATATTCACTATCCCACTCGTTATATAATAAAGATATTTAGCATCCTTATCAGTAGCCTACACTTACAACCTCTCCTCTCTCTCTCTCTCTCTCTCTCTCTCTCTCTCTCCTCTCTCTCTCTCTCTCTCTCCTCTCTCTCTCTCTCTCTCTCTCTCTCTCTCTCCCCGAATGTCTCACCTATTACCATCCATTTTTAGTCATATTTTGTACTCCCTTTTTGATAATCACGTGTGACGAATGTAATTGATTTTATGTAAAATTTTAATTAATGATCGTTAAAAAAACAACCCCCAAAAGAACCTGAATAACTTTGTCCATTACCACATATATAGTTAGAAACATAAATTTTATGATGTAATTATAAGATTGATATGATATTAGGGTATATATATCCCAAAATATGTGCCTTACAGCGGATAGAGTATTCGTGTATCCTTTATGATTTTACTCAGAATTCAAGGCATATATTTTCCTTAGAATGAAGTTTATTGATGAAATGTGTCAGAACCGGTGAAAATTGGGGTGTGTGTGTGTGTGTGTGTGTGTGTGTGTGTGTGTGTGTGTGGTGTGTGTGTGTGTGTGTGTGTGTGTGCACGCGCGTTGTGTGTGAGAGTGTGTGTATGTGTGTGTGTGTGTGGTGATGTTGTGTGTATGTGTGTGTGTGTGTGTGTGTGTGTGCGAGTGGTGTGTGTAGTGTGTGAGTGTGTGTGTGTGTTAGTGTGTGTGTGGTGTGTGGTGTGTGTGTTGTGTGTGTTTGTGTGTGTGTGTGTGTGTGTGTGTGTGTGATGTGTGTGTTTGTGTGTGTGTGTGTGTGTGTGTGTGTGTGGTGTTGTGTGTGTGTGTGTGTGTGTGTTGTGTGTGTTGTGAGTATATGTTTGTGTGTATATGTGTGTGTGAGAGTTGTTTGTGTGTCTGTGTTGTGTGAGTGTGTGTGTGTGTGTAGTGTGTGATGTAGTGTTGTTTGTGTGTGTATGTGTGTGTAGAGTGTGTTGTGTGTCTGTGTGTGTTTGTGTGTGTGTGCTGTGTGTCTGTGTGTGTGGTCGTGTGTGTGAGTAGTGTAAAACATTATCCGATTGAAAAAAATGATATGCCTTTTTTTTTTTTAAACATCTAGGATTTTTTTATGGGTTTTTTTTTTTTTGTTTTTTCTTTTTTTTTCTTTTCTCATTATAATTTTATTGGTGTATGTCTCTCCCCCCCCCCCTCCAATAAGGATGCTAGTTTTTAAAAAAAATATTTAAAAATTCCCCTTTTATCCAAATGTATGATTTATATTACATGTACAATTTTTGATAGATAGTTGTGGATTGATGTTTTCGGTTGTTTATTTCATTTTGTTCTCTTGTTTGCTCCTTATCTACTAACGCTTTTCTTTTTTTCCATAATCAATTTTTTTTGTGTGACTTCTGATTTTTGTCTTCTGAAAGAGTGCATTTTATTACCTTATCATATATAGTGTCCTTTATTCTTGTGTGTTGTTTGGTACTGCGTAAAGTCTTATTGTTTAGTATATTTTCAACTTGATGTATCCCTGAAAAGGGGGGGACTGGATGTAAAAAAGCACACGAGTGCTTATCTATTATCCTCGAATAAAAGACTTTGCCTTGCCTTGCCTTGCCTTGTCTCTCTCTCTCTCTCTCAAAGAATATGGTAAAGGTTATGAAGACAATGGTAACAACAATTTCGTTGATGGAAAAGATGTCCATTATTATGAGGATGTCATTGACAGCAATGACAACGATGACAATGATGATGAAGATGATGATGATGCTGAGGATGAGCAGTTTTACATTGTACAGTAGCTTGAATATTAGCTCAACAGTGCAACGATACCTGAAGTTTTATTTTCAGAGAATGCAGATGTATCCTAGAAACTCTGTGTGCCAAAGAAATCAAAACAGAATGAGGAAAGCATATAACCAATAAACAAACAAAAAAATGTTTGAATCATGCAAAAAAGAAAACCAACAGTAAAACACAGAGCATATGAAATAGTTACTAGTGAAAGAGGCAGAGAAGATAAACAAGGGAAGACAAGGAAAGCCCAACAACAGAACATAGGATGATGATGAAAACAAAAAACCCACAGAAACAATAACCAAACAAAAAACAGCAGCAAAGACCATGTTTTGGAGCATACAGCAAACATTAATCTGTGAAGTGGTTTTCTTTTACCATGAAAAGTAGCATTCTACTGCTTAACCATTGACCATTGTCAAGACCCGATTTCCAAGGCCAAAAACTTTACACACCAAATGAAATTTGTGCCCGTTCATTTGCAAGCTGGCAGCCACAATCATATTCATTGATTGTAAATGTCATCCTTGTTTGTTCTACTCCACATCAAGGGATTTTAAAAACACAACAGGGAGGGAAAAGGAAAAAGACCTCACAATGCAATTCTTCATTGGTCACTAGGGATATCAATATCTTTCTATGGCCTTTCCCATCTTCGTCTTCTCTTGACAAGTAGACACAGTCAAAAAAACAAAGGATTACCTCTCTTGTCCAATTTGCCTGCTCTCCCTTCTAACGTCTTTATTGGTGCCACCAAGGGACACAACTCTCACAGAGAACAGTAAAGGGGAGACAAATGAAAGCTAGGTGTAAGTGTTATTGTTATCTTCAATTAGCCCCACCTGAGACAGCCAGCTTGTGATGCTAATCAGCTTTAGCTCTTTGTCTACCACTACATTCTGTCAAAGTGTGGAGAGGACTACTCAGTGCACACTGGGACTGACTCACTTTTGTCTGCTTTAACTAAGTCATTTTATTACCAGCTGCAGCAATCTTGCTCACTGTTCTCTTGCTAACTTCTGCCACTATGGTTGGAATTTACAACTTTTGGAGATGGAAGACTCGTAAGAGAAAAGATGGGTGGCATGTATTCCAAGATATATTGTGAGCAATCTTTTGACATTGTTTTCTGATTGATTGGACCGGTAATCTTATGAACTATACCTTTACATTGTCCTTTTCATTTGGATGAGACTGTAAACCAAGACCATGCATGCAAATGCACGCAGAACATCAGGTGCACAAATTAAAAACCCATTCCACCTTTTGGAAGAGCAGACCATTGTGTGTCGGTAGGAGCAGATGACAACAATTTTTTTTAAAACATGCACACAGGTGTGTTTAGATACCATTCATGAGGAAAAATCAGGTTGTTGAAGTCCCCAAGTGGTTTGTGGCTGTATATGGCAACGTTCAGGTGGCTCCTGCAATGGCACCAGAATATTACATATTGGTGATAGCCTTTCCATCGGACCATTCCAGCAATGTAGAGAGGGGGTGTCTGTTGCATGGGTAACAGCTTGCCCTCCATACTTACATACCCAGGCATTGTGCTCTAATGCCTAGAGTGCAACTCCATGGTTGTCTTATGCTAAGGGATGCCTACTAGCTTTTGGGGGTCAAAGTCTCCTAAAAGACCTTTTGAAAGATGAAATTTTCCTTAAAAGGCCAGGTTGGAATTTATCTTAGAATAACCAATGAAGTTTGGTAATTTCCTGCCTTAAAGTATATATTCACTTCTTTCATCGTTTTGAGATACATCATACTGACTAGAATGTCCAAAATAAACCTGATAACCATTCCAGGCTGACATGAATAGTAACATAATTAAAAAAGAGTCAAGTGTTAAGGTGCCATGTCAAGTGATATATGAGTTACCGTCTCTGATTACATGAAACCTTTATTCACTCAGTTATGTTGTTTACAGTCAACCCAACTACAGCGATGGCATAACTAAAATAAGCCTTAACGTTTGCTGTTCCTACTAATACTTTCATTCATAACACCTTTATTGTTCTTTCTGTTCATACTGTATATAGATAATGACACATTTTAACACTTATGTCACATTCCCACGCACATGGTATGCCCAGTTTCCTTTTGTATCGTGGCCTAAGTCTAAAGTACAGTCTGAAATTCACCAATCAAAGTCTTACAAAACCTGCATCATGTCTCTCTATTGTCCATTCAAAGAGATCCACGATATTAAACAATATTAAAGTCATGGCACATTTCCAGGCTATTAGATCTTTCTTCTTCTGTCTACCTTTGTGCCGCAGGGAGGCTAAAACAACCATTCCTAAAAGCAAGATTTGCTACCTGGCCTCCCCATTTTATTTCTTCCTCAGATTGAATGCATTCAGGTGAAACCGTCTAAAAACGTTCATCACTGGATCTCATTTGGCATGTTTGCAATAATACAGCAGTTGGCACAGATCCTCTCTTAACTTCTGTGTGGCTTTATTGACAACTGTGCATGCTTTTATTTGTGTTTAACTTCTTGCTTAAGAAAAGAAAGAGAGAGCAAAGGAGGTACAGACAGGCAAGAGGAAACACAGAGGATGAAGAGGAGGCAGAAGCAGAAAACATGCATACAGATGGTAGGAGAAAGAGACAGCGGTAGACAGAGACATGAGGAGGAGGGAAGGAGGGAGGGAGGGAGAGAGAGAAAGAGAGTGAGAGAGAGAGACGAGACAAAGATCACAGCAATACAGACCTACATTTATTGCACATGCCAGTGAAAAAATAGGTGACACTGTACAGTCTCCGTGTGCATGCTCCTTCCTTTCACCCCCCATCCCTCAACTTCTGTCTCACCCTTGCCCTCACCTTACTCCCGATTCCCCTCTGAGAGCAGTCTGAATTTCTCACAAGGAAATCTGTTGTGACAATGCAATGGAACACATAACATTGGCTTACAAATTTGTCTAGCATACAGCGAACTTTTTATCAGACACTAGGGAGGAAGAGGAGAATAGTTGATAGCCAGACTGCAGTGTACATGTAAAAACGATAAAGGAGTACGTACGAAGGAAACGACATACTCTGTAGGTTTTTTTTTCCACCCTGATCGTTTTTGACAGTCCTGTTGTCACGCATATACATAAACACACATCTTGCTCGCACGTGTGTACACACACACATCCATGAAAATAAGGATGCCACACTGTCTTGCTGGATACTATGCCGTAGTCAAACCAATCAGAGAAAAAGTCCCCTGCCCTCATCAGCTAATGACGAAATGCAGTATGTTATGAAGCTGACATGTCACCATCACTGGCACGTGTGTTCACTCAAGAGGCCCTGGCTGATCACATGCCATTGTTCTGTCCATGTTTCATTTTCTTTATGTGTAATGCTATTGAAACGAAGAGATGTCCCGACTCATAACTTGAAACTGGGGAGAATACTGTGCTCTGTGTGTGTGTGTGTGTGTGTGTGTGTGTGTGTGTTTGTATGTGTGGGTGTGGGTGTGGTGTGTGCATATGTGTGTTTGTGTGTGCGTGTGTGTATGCATGTGTGTGTGTTGTGTGTGTGTGTGTGTGTGTGTGTGTGTGTGTGTGTGTGTGTGTGTGTGTGTGTGTGTGTGTGTGTGTGTTTGTGTGTGTGTATGCATGTGTGTTTTGTGTGTGTGTTTTGTGTGTGTGATTTTCTGCTTGCTTTGGTTTGGGTTTTTGCTTACCCCTCTCGTTCAGGGCTTATTTATTGCTGCTGTGGATTGAGGGCACTCCTGGGCCTTCAACTGTAACACGCAGTTGCCAGTAAATGCTCTGTGTGTGTATGTGTATGTGTGTGTGTGAGTGTGCATCTCTCTCTCTCTCTCTCTCTTCTCTCTCTCTCCTCTCTCTCTCTCTCTCTCTCTCTCTCTCTCTCTCTCTCTCTCTCTCTCTCTCTCTGAGTGGGTTGTTCCAAACTTAAGTTGCAATTCTGTTTGTGAAATAAACTTTATACGTTTTGTTTGAATACAAAAAATATTGTAATCAGCATGCAGTGACGTAATCAAACATTATGCAAACTATCAGTTCTTAAAATTATTGTTTTACACCGAAACTAAACAAAGAAATACATAAAAGAAATGAAGTGAAGGAACGAATTGCTAAATGAAGGAAGGAGAAAGGCAGGAAGGAATGACCAAACTACTGAATGGAGGATGAATGAATGGTGTCACTATGGTATGCACCTGTGTGTGTGCGCCCACACGTGCGCGCGTGTTTATCTTGAAGAGTGTAATGTTGTTCTTGGTTGTATATTAAATGTACACTTATGTCTTGAAACAGTGCGAGAGTACTCAATGTTACAACATCTATCTACTTTTTTGATGGATTGGGAAAGCAGATGTTTTCCTGATATTTCTACTTTCTCTGATAAAAGTGTACTTGTGTCCATTTTATGTCAGCGCATGATCATGCCTTCTATGAATGGATGAGTTTCTGAAGTGAAGGACCGTTGAAGACATGGAAAGATGGACGGATGTATTCGTGCGTTGATGCATGATTTAGCAGGAATAAAGTCCACTTTTAGTAATATTTCAAAATAAATTAATATGAAACACGAGGCCATGTATGTGTGTGTGCAAACACGTACGATTCTTTGTCAGAGAGGAAGATTAGTGAATACAGAGAGAGTTTGTGGGGGGAGAGAGAGGGGGAGAGAGCGGGGAGAGAGGGGAGAGAGAGTAAAGAAAGAGAGAGGGGGGAGAGATGGGTGGAGAAAGAGAGACAGGCAGACAGATAGACAGACAGACAGACAGACAGACAGACAGAGAGGAGCGAGGGAGAGAGGGGGAGGGAGAGAGAGGGGGGAGAAAGAAAGAAAGAAAGAAAGAAATGAAGGAGAGAGAGAGAGAGAGAGAGAAAGAAAGAGAGAGAGACAGAGAGACAGAGAGATAAATACAGAGACAGAGAGAGAGAAGAGACAGAGAATAACAGTAGCAGTCTGATTAGTGTAAAGGACATAAGTCAGGCAGCTGATGAACAAGCACACCAAAGGAGAAGAGCAAGGAGGCAGGATGGAGATTACTATCTCACCTAGGTGGCACCAGACTCCCTGTAAACCCTTTACCAATGTTTGGCTATATTTCTTATTTGTCCCTAAAGGAATGGTCCCTACTCTATACCTACTACGTGCCCCTTATCAAGATTGTCAAGCAACCTTGATACAAAAACAACATCGGAAATAGGAGAACCAATGTGTTTTCTATTATCATATGGCCATAACCATCTTGGGACAGATGATTTGATTATCAGTATATTAGCTGTTAGATCGAGTGTCAGATGTTGTAGTGGGTTATGTTCTATGAACAAATATTTTCTTAGAATCCCCATAATACTACTTGTCAAGTAAAAAAGGTAGAATCTGTATAAAATGTCAATATTATCAATTATATATCGTCCAGAATTCTGCATTAAGAACTGAATGAACATTCAATAGTAATTGAAGTGAAAATCTAAGCTCATGTTATGATGTTGCAAGTTCAAATATCGCAGTATGTGCATAAAAGCATATATATACATCTTTGTAACAGTGTAAAATAGTTCGGAAGAAATAGAGACAAACGACTTTATTTCGTCCCTTGACAAGAGCTCCAAAGTTCACCAATGGTGAGACTTTGCGAAAGCAACCGTTTTTGCCCAGCATGAAGGTAGCCGCATTCCGACTTCGGGAATAAATGAATAAATAGTTCGAATCAGAAGCTAACAAAACAAAAAATTAGCCTTCAGCTAATTTGGTATTTGCCTCTAGAGGAATGGATGATTATACAATTTGGGCTGTGTTGTTAGAGGTTTTCCAGCACATCAAGAAACAGTAAAAGTTAGAAGAGAGAACATGATAAGTTTTCTATTTGTTTCTTTGCGATCAATACAATCTAGTTAATGTTTCTGCTGCTGGGTCAAAGATAGTGACTGGGTGTTGATGCAATGGTGAGATGGCTGTAACTGCTTCTCTTCTACAGGAGGCAAGAACACATCTCCATGTGTAACGATAATGAGACACATCAGCAAAAAGCGCAAGTCTCATATAACTTGTGTGAGAGTTCCTATATAATTTCAATATGCAATTTACCTTTGAAGGGTGTATAGGGTTTGTAGCCCTTCCACACAGACCATACTCCCCCACTGCTCTGTTTGTGCTCTGTAGCCTATAGCTGTTCCAGAGACAAGAGACCAAATGCCACTACTTTCCTTTTTAGAATAATGGTGCAGCAAACTCTATGGCTGAATGATAAGCAGAATCTTCTACTAAACGTCATAGCTAGACTTTAAAAGCATAGATGATAAACTCTTTTGGAATGTTGTTTACTGGTTTACTTATATTCAACAACATAAAAAAAGAACAGTGACAAAAAGTTGAAAATGCTGTGTAGAGAAATAAATCACATATGTCATCGATGTTGATGTAGGCTGGAATCTGAATTTTCAGAAATAAATACAGACTAGATAAAACAAAGAGATCAATGGGAAACACAAAAGTAAACACAGAAACCCTCCAGAAGTCTAAATCCAGGGACCTGTACTTGAGATAAACAACCCCTTTGCACTTCTTATCCCAAAAAACAACCTTTTGTCACCACCACGCTGATTAAACTCTGTGCTAAACTCTTCACTGCTTCTCTCTTCCTGATTCTGATTATCTATGCTGGAGAGTGAACATAATACACTGAACGAGTAAACTACAGCACAAAGTAGAATCCAGGTTAGAGACGCAGATCTCACCCTAGTGTTACCAGACGCTGGGAAAATCCCCCAGTTTGATCTTCATCTCTAGGGCAGAGGGATGGCTCGTTACTGGCAGAGCGGCTTTGGTCAGAGTTAACTAGCAGTAGTGAAGAAACAAAGGTGAAAATAAGAACAGTCATGGTCTTATCGTGTAGGGTCAATGTTGCCATCTTCTGACTCATGATTTAATTACCTAGGGTTTTTTGCGATACAATGTCTAGGGCTTAATATACTTTGTGATCAAGATGTGGTCAGAAATACTCTCCGACATTGCTTTCCTAAACTCCTGTTAACATAATCTGAAATGTCCTCTACTGTGCACTATGTGTCTACTACTTATGTAAGTGGCACAGCTTCCAGGTCAGTTTCTATATACCCAGTAATTATTGATTCTACATGGCTGGATCGTATGTATTATAAACAAGATTATATATATATATATATATATATATATATAGATAGATAGATAGATAGATAGATAGATAGATAGATAGATAGATAGATAGATATAGATAGATATAGATAGATAGATATAGATATGTAAATATATATATATATATATATATATATATATATATATATATATATATATATATATATATATATATATATATATATATGTGGCGCTCCACCACGAAATGAGTCGCTTAGCACATTACCCAATTTTGCGCTAGGAGCTATTAAAGGCAGTTGGGGGTCAAGTTGTCAATTTTGAGATTTTGATTGATTATTAAACAATATCCGTTTATCTCTCTTATAATAAAATAATCTAGTCATAATTTTTATTCCTTTTGCTTTTAAATGTGTTTTGAAAATACCCAAGCCCTCATTCTGACAGCCTGTTGCGAAAATAAACTTGCCCATTTCTCATTTTGTCACATCCTGCAGTCTATCATTTCAATTTGTAATAACTTTGCACAGAATTGTCCGATTTTCTATCTGTTTTTTGTATTTGATAGCCACTTTATTGTACATTAATGACATGTCAATAACTAAAAATTGACCTCTGGTGCACTCCGACTTATTATGTGGTGGAGCGTCACACACACACACACACACACACACACACACACACACACACACACACACACACACACACACACACACATATATATATATATATATATATATATATATATATATATATATATATATATATATATATATATGTGTGTGTGTGTGTGTGTGTGTGTGTGTGTGTGTGTGTATGTGTGTGTATGTGTGTGTGTGCATATATATATATATATATATATATATATATATATATATATATATATATATATATATATATATATCAGTGTGTTTGTCATGATTACAGACTACCTGCGCTTCTTCCCTTTATGTAACATTACCTCAGAATCCAGACCAAACAGCAAATTCTGACCTCACAAAACGAACGCAGGAAGGAGAGCAATGCCATCATCCCTGGATCCAGAGGCTGTGGAGACTTCAGGCAGAGGCAGAGGAGCCACGATGGAGATTAGTGTTTCCCCTGATGGCAGCCTACACTGGCTACACTCCGCACAAGTGCACAGCTAACTCCATTACCCGTCTCCAAGGGAAAAATGGAGGATACCTCAGGAAGGGCGTGGACCCTTATCACAATCACCTGGCAGACTACAGTAGCGTGAAATCGTCGAGAAACCTGAAGTTGGGGAAGATGGTCTGTGGGGTGGGGGTGGGGGTCCTAATTGAGATAGCTGATGTTTGATGATTTGTTGGTTTAGTTGCTTGTGTTTCCTTACCGTGTGTATGATAATCCCACACCAGCAGAATATAAAGTGATTTAAACAGAGTACTATTTATTTTATCTATTTATTCTTTTATATCGAGGATAACAGAATAAGCAATCATGTGCTTTTTTCCATCCGGTCCCCGTGTGTATGCAGTCTTGTAAATATTGTCATCTGTTCCCACCGGCACACGATGGCCTACTCTTACGAAAAGCGGAACAGGATTTAACGTGTGCGCAAGAGTACAGAGTGAAGTGTATCACTAAATAGTTCCAGTGCCAAAATCTTGATTGAAGTGTATCATTAAATACTTCTAATGCAAAAATCTAGATTAAAGTGTATCATTAATAATTATTAGTTCTAATGCTAAAATCTAGATTGAAGTGCACCATTAGATAGTTCTAATGCAAAATATAGATTGAAGTGTATCATTAGATAGTTCTAATGCAAAATCTAGATTGAAGTGTATCATTAGACAGTTCTAATGCAAAGTCTAGATTAAAGTATATCATTAGATAGTTCTAATGCAAAATCTAGATTGAAGTGTATCATTAGATAGTTCTAATGCAAAATCTAGATCGAAGTGTATCATTAGATAGTTCTAATGCAAAAGTCTAGATTGTTGCATGATGCAATCGCACTTACGGAGAAGAACTAGATCAATATCTTTTCAATTTAAAAGTTCAAAATTTTCACTGTGTGCATGTGTGTGTGCAACTGCGCACGCATGTGTGTGTGTGTGTGTGCGCGCGCGTACATGCGCGCTGTGCGCATGTGTGTGTATTTGCGTGCTTGCATATGTATATATATATATATATATATATATATATATATATATATATATATATATATACATATATATATATATGTATATAGTTGTACATGCTACCGTACGCACGTGTCCTTTAGCATGGGCGAAATATTAGGGGGAAAACAACAGCTGTATGGCTTATACCGAAAACAGGAAGACAACAAGAAAGACACATACTACCCTCACCTCACGCCTACACACACACACACACACACACACACACACACACACACACAACACACACACACACACACACACACACACACCAAAACACACACACACACACACACACACACCACCCCCACACACACAACAAGCACACAACACACAACACACACACACACCCATACACAACACAACACACACACACACTACACACACACAAACACACATACACACATACCAACAAAATACCCAGCGTCAGCTAGACAAAGGAGGAGATCGCTCATACCTCCTATCACCCACCTCCTAGTTTTCCCAACACCGCGCTAATCAAATCCCCCCAACAAAACAATTCCCGCGCACACCTATCACCCAGAGTCGGCTCTGACCTGACTGGGGTCTGTTGGGGGGCCAGGCAGGCTTCTTGCAGTCGCCCAGGGACTCAGTGGTCACCGGTGTAGGGCCAAGCCACACAGAGAGACAGGAGGAGCCAGCAGAAGAGGGAAGGAGGGAGGGAGCGAGGGAGGGAGGCCAGGAGGAGATTAAGCTCTCACCTTGGTGCCATCAGACGCTGCCGTACACACACACGTACACACGTGTACACACGTACACACGCATGCACTCGCGCGCATGCACACACACATATACACACAGACATACACACACACACACACACACACACACGCACACAACACACACTGTTACACACACGTACGTACACACACACACACGCACACATGCACGCGCGCGTGCACACACACACACACACACTTACACACTTACACACACACACACACACACACACACACACACACACACACACACACACACACACACACACACACACACTACAGCACAACAACCGCTGACTGTGGAGATAATGGTGTTACCGTCTCCAGACTGGCACAGAAGGGTGAACGGATAAGCCGAATGATCGGTGCACTCTTGAGAGTTCTGACGTCATAGGTTCAAGTCCTTAGTAGTGATCATTGGCTTAAGGGTCCTAGGGAAACTGTCACGGTCTCTCTGGACAACATATAAGCTACTTTGTCAGTGCCCTTACCTAATGTGTAAGGGAAAAACAAGTATGTCTGCAACTTATATAGTAATTGGTATCAATATTCGATGGTTTGCGGATACATAAACAGACAGCTGAGCCTGAATGCCTCATAGGAGTGTTGGTTAGGTATGAGTAAAGTGGATATCTCGGAAAACATACTGCACAGTTCATAAGGTACCCCACTCTTCGAAACAACCATATTGCAAATTTCAGTTTTAACGAGACATTTACCTACATGCCAAACTTAAGCTGTAGCCTTCAAGCTAAAAACAAATTAAAATTTAGAATCTAGCGGGATTTTTATTAAGGTCATAAGGTAGACTACTCTGAGTCATATATGTATAAAAGCTACTCATATACAAAAGTAATCTATGTACAGTAGTACTCTATGTACAATGTCAATCTATGTATTGTACAATAGTAATCTATGTACAGTATTAATATTATTACATAATAATATATCTTTAAAAAGCTACCTATACACAAGAGTAGCCTATGTGCAAAAGTAATCGACATACAATCTACGCACAGGAGTAATCTATGTATAAAAGTAATCTACGTGCATAGTAAGAGACTGGATAAGACAATTGTTGTCAAAAACAGCAAAAATGAAGTATGCTTATGCTTAATTACATGTAAAAACAACAACAAAACTCGGGGGGGGGGGGGGTCACTGTTTTTGTTTGAAGTGCAAGCAAAAATAATGGTTTACCTCGTCTCTTTTTGCATATAATTATTTCTTTGTTTGGTGTGTGGTTTATATAAACATGTAGACAATTAACACACATATGACCATGCACATTCTTTAAACGTAGTCACCACTCTTTGTTAACATCTTGTATGCTATCAGATATATCATTCTTTCCCACAAACACATCGGATGCGCTGGGCCTGACTTGTCAGGCGCTTAACAACAGCGCGAGGCATTTTCGCTCATAAGACAAACTAGTTTGCTCTTTGACAGTTCGACAGCGAATAAAAAAGAACACAAGCATCAACCCCACCCGATCTGAAGTCATGATTATACATGGATATTGAAACGAATACGGATGACCCTCGAAAGAAAGAAGAAAACAAAAGTTCAAACCCCAAACTCCCAGCAAAGCCGGGTTTCGCTGGAGGAGGGGGGAAGGGGGAAGACAAGCGTCAGACAGAACAGGATGACGTCAGTGAGGGAAACTAGATGCTCCCTGCTCCAGACGACAGCTTCGGGCGCCCATCTTTCCTCCCTCATCTGTCTTTTAATGCCACATGCTTTCTTCAGGGATCAAAGGAAGAGGGGGGGGGGGGGGGGGGCGGCACCGAGGGGGCACGGGGTGAGCAGCAAACCTGGAGAGGGGTAAGAAGAGCAGAGGCATCAGTCACCACGGTGCGGTGGTTAGTGCCTTGGATCACAGGGTGAAAGATCGTGGGTTTGAATCCCGTAAGAAATGTAAGGTTTGTTTTTGTTTTGTTTATTTCTTTTACTGTGGCCAGCACTTAGTGAGAGAGAGAGAGAGAGAGAGAGAGAGAGAGAGAGAGAGAGAGAGAGAGAGAGAGAGAGAGAGAGAGAGAGAGAGAGAGAGAGAGAGAGAGAGAGAGAGAGAGAGAGAGAGAGTTTACTGTGGCATCATTGAGAAAACTGGAACCACGCAGTCGAGCTTTATATACTTCATGGTTGCAAGGTGTTGAAAGTGCTGCTTAAATAACCTGATCAACACCACAAGCATCTTTATCTCTTGGGCCGGTTGACACAGGATGATAATTATTATTATTATTATTATATTATTATTATTATTATTATATTATTATTTTATTGTTGTTTTTCATATTATCATAGTTTCATTTTATTATTATTATTATTATTATTATTATTATTATTATTATTATTATATATTATATATTAATTATCATTCATCATCATCATCATCATCATTATAGGAAGCATAAAGTACATCCCTTTCAATTAGTCCCAAAGCACTTCCAAAGCATCATCGATATATCACCGTAATCACCAATGAACATCAAGCAGTAAAAGACATTTACGTTTGATTCTGTGGCCCTGGTTGTTCTGGTCTCATGTGGACCTCGAATTTGGTTTCCCATACACGACTGTGCCTGTGACGGCCAGTTGATATCAAAACCTTTGACAAAAAAAACAAAAAGTAACCCCATTCAGAAAACCTACCAAAACACGCCACGAAAACCACAGCAGGTTTGTCGAACAGAGGAAATAAGGAAGCAGAGAAAAGACATCAAACACTGAACCGTGACCTCAGATAACTAAGAGGAGAAGAATGGAGGGGACTCAGCGGAAAGAAGACCAGCTAGGCGGTACAACGACCACAACGGAAACGAAGCGCTCACCCCGCAGACGATTGTCTCAGATGTGGTCAAGTGGATGTCTTCCTTCCTCCCCATTCTTTCAGCGTAAAGTGGTTCCGTTCCCGCGTCCTGCTGTGTCCCTAACAGCAGCCACCGTCCTTAACTGGGGCAAAGAGCTTTCACAGCACAAATCTGACGTCATGATACTTAATCGTCTTTGAAGTGGTGCATTCAGTATTTGTTTTGACATTTTTGATTCATCATTTAGATTATTTCTTATAATGTGAATTATCATCATCATTGTCTTCATTATTGTTATCATTTTTTTTGTTTTGCTTGAAGATTTTTTGGTATACTGACTATCATTATGTACAAAATAACAGTCATGATAGTGACTGTAAAAAAAATCGATTGCTTGGTGATGTTTTTATTGTAACATCTGACGGAAAACGCAACTAGTACTATTACGAAAACATTTTAAAACATTGCATTTTAAAAGGCTTCCATTTACCAGAGTTTTATGCTTTGCCGTGTTTATTTTGTAAAACAATCGTCTTTTGTTCTACCTTTCCTACACTAATTTAAATTCTAAAGCTGCGACTGCTCAAATATTGTCTTCATAGTAATCTGTTGCATGGTCTCCTGATCTTAATAGTCTACCCCTTGCATTACTTTTGCTTTGTTCTATTTTCTGTTTTGTCATGTTTTTTTGTTGTTATTTTTTTTTTTGGGGGGGGTTTCTTACTGATACTTTTATAAAATAAACATGTTATTTTCTTCCTTTATCTTTTGTGATGTCTTGAAGCTGCAGTCTAGTTTTGTACATCTACCTTCAAGAGTACTTTTTACATGCTATGCTTGTTGTACCTACACTTGAAGTGTTGCTGCTGTGTTGTTTTGACCTAAACAGAAGTCCTGGTTAAACAAGATAAGGACAGACACAGTGAAGGGTGTGGGGTATCCTATCCAGTCCAACCATGATGTTTACACCTTCGCCCAACAGAGCTGTTCCCTCGTAAGGAGGGAAGGAGAAGGCAGTGGGCGTTGTAGGAAATAGGGAAACAGAAAATCCCCATAATACGGAGGTGACCTTATCCAATGCACTTCACATGTCAACATTTATAGTTTTGTCGCGGAAAAACCCATTGCACATCCAAATGACAACTACACTAGCCAGAAAGATGTGACATATTTCTTACATGAAAATGTAGCTGACATACAAAGGGCCAAAGGAAGCGTTCCGGTCTGCAAAACGTTACTGAGCAGATGTAAATATACGTTGTGTTTCTGCCAAATCTGCAAAGCATTTATGTCTTGATCAGTTGTTTTTTTTTTATTTCCCCAAAAATGGTACGCGTAAAACCAGGCATGAGTTTACACGCCTGCCATTGCTGAGAGGCTAAAAGTAGCGCAGACAACAGTGTCAGTGATGTGACGTGGGTTACAGCCATACAGGATTCATCACACGCCTCCTGTCCTCCTTCACTGTCGTGTGATATGTCACTTCAGAAAATGGCCACGGAAATCAACGTTCTCGTGCCTGAATTCTCAAGAATCTGTTCTCGCGTTTCTGTTTGTTTCCAATTTCTTCAAATTTACAATCATCACTTTAAATGCAAGGTACGAGCAAGCGATTGTGAAAAAAGATGCTAGTGCTCCAAATCAAAGCGAATGATTTAGGATGATGGCAGTCATGATATGTAACTCACTTCATTTTTATTGGAAACGGGTTACCTCTCCCTGTCTAAATATCATATCAGGCCCGCCATCTTCCTCTATCAAGTGAATTCGACGGTTTGAAAAAAAGAAGAAAAAAAAGGAATATGCCACCGCTGAATAGATGAATCTATCCGTCTTAGTCCAGACTGGCGCAGATAAAGTGAAGGCCGACTCTGAAATAACGAATGTGGGAGTCTACGCCATGGCTGGAACCACGGAAATTGGGTACCTGGCGTCAGACGATTGATTTAGACCGCGCGAAGCGGGAATCTTTTCTGTCTCATCCCTCCTTAAACATTTCATGTTTAAACTGATACGTACGTGTTCCAAGCCACGGAAGAGTGTACAGGCAGACAGACACACGGAGCGACAGACAAGTACGCGTACAAACAAACATACACAGTGACCAAAAGATAGATATAAAAAAAAACCACAGTCCATCAGACAGACATAGAGACAGACAAATAAATGAAGAAGAAGAAGAAGAAGAAGAAGAAGAAGAAGAAGAAGAAGAAGAAGAAGAAGAAGAAGAAGAAGAAGAAGAAGAAGAGATAGGGAGGAGGAGGAGGAGGAGACAGGGGAACAGAATAAAAAGGCAAACATTGATTTTTTTTTTTTTTTTTGTTCACTCGAGAGAGTGACTGCAAAATCAGCTTTGTGGTCTAATCGCACATTTGCTCTCTCTCTCTCTCTCTCTCTCTCTCTCTCTCTCTCTCTCTCTCTCTCTCCTCTCTCTCTCTCTCTCTCTCTCCTCTCTCTCTCTCTCTCTCTCTCTCCTCTTGCTTATCTAGCTTTGTGTCTCTGTATTGATCTATCAGTCAGTCAGTCAATCAATCAATTAATCAATCAATCAATCAATCAATCAATCAATCAATCAATCAATCAATCATGTCTATTAAACAATCTTTGAATCCATGTATGTGTTTGTCTGTCTATATGTCTCTATATCTGTCTCTCAATCTACCTGCCTATCTATGTGTCTATCTATTTACTGCTTCAATACCCAGTTGTTGTTTTTTATAATGCATAATTATTATCTAAACCCCGATGTCAAAGTTTAGCAAAGCCACCTCATTTTGGAGCACATTATTCTAGGGTCTATGAACTAATCCTACTTTTACTTTTCAACACAGGACCAAATGTTTGTGTAATGCAAAAAAAATAACAGAGTAACCTTATAATTGATTTAGAGTGCTTTTGACCGGTGTTGGAAACACTTTAAAAGAAGACTACATACTAAAATGGCCAAATGGTCAGTATACAGGTTTTGTATAGTTTCCTTCAGATCTGTGCCTGATCCTCCTATATATCTGAACTCTGTGACTTCTCTTGAGGTTTAATACAGGGATGTCTGCTATCTCCTTGGTCTTTTCGTCAATGAGAAGTAAGTTGCTGCTAGGGTTAACAGACTTGAAAGAAAGATGGATATCAATTCTTGTCCTGTCAGCGAGAGATGTTCTTGTTATCTATAGCGGATAACAGTTTGTTGTGGTCAACACCAACTGGCTCTAATAGCAAACACCAATCATGTTTAGACCCAATTAGGTGTTTTTATGTATGATTATATTCAAATTAAGAGTCATGGTTTACATTCTGTGATGGGGTGGTAAGTAGATTACCTCCCATGCGATTAGAGCCCTGTCGCAGGGTTGTGCTACTAAATCGGGACACACCTGCCAAATATGCGATGCTCTGTTTCCTTGAGTGGTGGTCGAAAACCCTCTATTGCATATACGGGACATCACATGGGCCAATGTGCACTCTGTTACCATTCAATCAGATGTCTTTGTATAGAATTCCAAACCCCTGTTGAGTATACGCAGCATGACTGGTAGCAGTGCCAAACATGATCTAGAAACTTGGACAGACACAGCTAAGCCTTGCAGTGGTACTTTAGATTTCCAGCAAGGTTGATATAAACGGCTGGGCCAGGAGAGAGAGGAAAATCCACTCTGATAGTTAAAACAACGCCTGGTCAGGTGGTTGCAGCAAGTTGGACAAAACAATCACGCCTCAGCATTCAATGATGAAGATGCTTTTTTTTAAAGAAGTATTTCTTGTATGGTCGGTTTAACATCATATTAAGCACATACAGGTAGGCATTCATTACGTTTTCCTTTCGTAGACATGAACTCCAAGTAATTTAATGCCATATCATAGGTTTGTTTTTCATCATTTTTTTCAATGATGAATCGTACATATGGAAAATCTAACATGTTCTGACAATTCATGGTAAGGACCTTCATTATGCACATCCGAAACCCTACGAAACCATTGTGACAATGTTTGCTAAAATTGAAAGATGTGTAAATGTCACAGAGATTGTCATGGTCATTTTTCTACTTACCTTTTTACTACTTTTGCTCAGACATGGGAAGCAATGGGTATTGCAAGTTGCAGTGGAAAAATTACACTTTGTCAGAGAATCAATTGGTTTATATTTTGTCTATGGTGTTTTGTTCTGTAGTTTCAGTTGGTTTTCAATGCATTGTTCCCGTTTTTTTAATTCTTTTCCCCTTCATGTACAAGAATAACTTCTGGCATTGATGGGTTTTTTTCATCTCTGTGTTTGTGCATAGAGTATGTATGTGTTTGAGTAAGTGTGTGTGTGTGTGTGTGTGTGTGTGTGTGTGTGTGTGTGTGTGTGTGTGTGTTTTGTGCATGGTGTATGTGTGTGTGTGTGGTGTGATATAGAGAGAGACAGAAAAAGAGACAGAGTATGATTTTGTGCGTGCTGGGTGCGCCTGTACTTGAAGACATATGTTTGCGTGTTAATCATTCCAAGTCACAAGAGTTCAGTAGGAGGGACAAAGTTATGAAAAGAAGGGGAAAAACCCCAGAACTATCAACTCTTCCAGACCAGCACAACTTATCGACCATCACCCAAGACGGCAAAGTACACACACAGGAAAGTCAACTGAAATACCCAGCCCAGAGCAAGAGCATGAAAAAAAAGGACTAAAGAACATTTTGCTGACCCACCATCACAGCATACTGTCATCCGGCCACTACACAGAGTGGGCTTAACCAAGTATTCCCAAAATGTGGCATGTGCTTGTTCTCACTCTTTATCTTGTGAACACATTCTTTTTGATTGCCCTATCTTGACATCATTATACAAAAAATTCTGGTATAGATCTGAAAAGGGAATCTGTGGGTTTAATCACACCTAGACCAGAAATTTTTGATATTGCTAAAGTGAATTCTGATCTTGTATTAATGTTCTGTTATAGGTTTTCTTTGAATTTAATTGATTTAATTGTTGGACTTGTTTTAGCTACTTTTAATTCTTAAGTCTAATAATTACCTAGAGTGAACAGACTTTAAATGAAAAACAATCAAACAAATCTTGTTTAAGTCTAATATCACCTAGACTGAACAGACTTTAAATGAAAAACAAAAAATCTTGTTTAAGTCTAATATCACCTAGACTGAACAGACTTTAAATGAAAAACAAACAAACAAATCTTGTTTAAGTCTAATATCACCTAGAGTGAACAGACTTTAAATGAAAAACAAACAAACAAATCTTGTTTAAGTCTAATATCACCTAGAGCAACAAACTTTAAATGAAAAATAAACAAGACTGGGCTGTAGAAGGGATCCTTTGTGCTGAGAGGAGGAGGAAGTACAGGTCCCTGCTGCTGAGGACACTCTCCTGACTACTCTCCAGATGGATGTGCTGCCTGCTGTCAAGAGTTTGGGGGAACAGAACGATGGGGTCTGAAGTGGGAAGTATAGGTGTGTGTGTGTGTGTGTGTGTGTGTGTGTGTGTGTGTGTGGTGTGTGTGTGTGTTGTGTTGTGTTGTGTTGTGTTGTGTTGTGTTGTGTTTTGTGTGTGTGTGTGTGTGTGTGTGTGTGTGTGTGTGTGTGTGTGTGTGTGTGTTGTGTTTGTGTGTGTGTGTTGTGTCTGTGTGTGTGTGTGTTTGTGTTGTGGGTTTTTTGTATGTTGTTTGGAGTGTTGTGTGTGTGTTGTGTGTGTGTGGTGTGTGTGTGTGTGTGTGTGTGTGTGTGTGTGTGTGTGTGTGTGTTGTATTGTGTGTGTGTGTGTGTGTGTGTGTGGTGTGTGTGTGTGTGTGTGTGTGTGTGTGTGTGTTTGTGATGTGTTGAGTGTGTCTTCACGTGTGTATGTGTGTCTCTGTGTGTGTTCCTGGGTGTGGTGTTAAGTTGCCAATTTCTTGTAGTTTGAAACTAATTACAAAGTCTTTCCCTTTACGCGTTTAAGAGAGTGTGGGGGTGGGAGCAGAAGGAGGGAAGGGAGGAGGCTGAAATGAGTGTGAGAGAAAATGAGGAAGAGAGACTGCAATACATATGTTGTTGTTACTGTACTAACACTGCTACTGCCGCTTGCGGTTTTTCTTTAATGACTGCTCCGATCACCTGCGCCACAAAAAAAACGCATATACGTACCTACGCTACACAAAGGCACCAGACAATGCAATACCAGGTTGATAGAAAATGTAGATCCATTAATCTCATCAGTCACCTCCGTCGAAACCTAACCGTCACCTACAGTCTTTCTCGTCCGAGGACCCAGCCTAAAAATTTCTCCAGACATAACATAACGGGATTGACTGGAAGAGAGAGAGAGAGAGAGAGAGAGAGGAGAGAGAGAGAGAGAGAGAGAGAGAGAGAGAGAGAGAGAGAGAGAGAAGAGAGAGAAGAGAGACAGACAAAACACACACAACAACACACACAGAAGACAGACAGAGACAGACACGACAGACAGACAGACAGACAGACAGACTAAAGAGGAAGATAGCGAAGACGAGACGAGAAAGAGAGAGAAGAGAGAAGGAGAGTGCAGAAGAGAGAGAGGAGATGAGAGAGAGAGGAGAGGAGAGAGAGAGAGAGAAGAGAGAGAGAGGGAGAGAGAAAGAGAGAGAGAGAGAGAGAGATGAGAGGAGAGAGAGAGGAGGAGAGACGAGAGGAGAGTAGGAAGAGAGAGAGAGGTAGAGAGAGAGCAGAGGAGAGGAGATGGGGGGAGAAAGCGAAAAGAGAGAGAAGAGAGAAGAGAGAAGAGACAGAGGGAGAGATAAAACAGAGAGACAGACAGACAGACAGACAGACAGACAGACAGACAGGACAGAACAGATAGACAGACAAACAGATAGAGATGGAGACAGAGACAAAGGGAGAGACAGACAGAGGGAGACAGACAGACAGAGAGAAAGAGAGACAGAGAGAGAGAGCAGACAGACAGACAGAGAAGGAGAGAGACAGAGAGAAACAAAGAGAGAGAGACTGAGAGAAAGGCAAATAATGGGGT
This sequence comes from Stramonita haemastoma, assembly GCA_030674155.1. Lineage (NCBI taxonomy): Eukaryota > Metazoa > Mollusca > Gastropoda > Neogastropoda > Muricidae > Stramonita > Stramonita haemastoma. Next base: position 27,368,064 of record CM060328.1, read on the forward strand.
GGGGAGGTTGTCAGGAAGGGTGCGTTGTCAAAGAAGTCAGGTAAGAGGTGGGGAGGGGGAGGGGTAGTGTGGCATGTGGAGAGACATCTAACTGAATCCGCTGTATCAGCTGGGTCATGCAACCAGGAGACTGACCGAACATTGCTGTTTACATCACACACACAGATTTTCAAGTCAACGGAAGGGGCTCTTTCAGTAAACTAAGAGATCTATATATTCTTACATCAACAACTTATGTGTGTAAACTTACAATGGCACAAAAAATGCTTGTGGATTTGCGTCGACGTGCACACTAACATCCATGAGATGTAATATGCAAGTAGACATGTACATGCAAACACTTGCTTGAAGCCATTCATATGCAGGCGTTTTCACACATACACACACATAATACACACAAACATACACACGCGCACGCGCGCGCGTGCGTGCTCGTGAGCGCGCGCGCGGCACACGCACACCCACACACACACACACACACACACACACACCACACACACACACACATTGCTTACTCAATATACCATCTGGAAATAAGATTTTGACTTTAACTTTGACACACACTCAAACTGAATTTTTACAACTCTGTTTTCACATGGCTATAGTTTGGAGCTATGTCGACTGAAATGCAGCAATGAAAATTATAGGTGTATATTCAGCAGGTTTCGCACCAAGATCCCATGATTTAATGATAGATTGAGGAGATATATAAATATGCCGAGAGAATATATAAAATATGCCCACAAGACAGGAACTAGCTGACCACTTACACTGTCCCTGGACACACACTAACATAGGACACTATGGTCCATAGCTTTAAAAGATAAGGTCACTCCATAAGGCGTGTGCGGTGTGGTGTGTGTGTGTGTGTGTGCGCGCGCGCGCGCGCCTGCGTTGGTTGCATCTGCGTGTGAGTGTGTGTGTGTGTGTGTGTGTGTGTGTGTGTGTGTGTGTGTTGTGTGTGTCGTGTGTGTGTGATGAATAGAGAGACAGCAGGAAAAAGACAAACAAGCTGCAGGAGGGAAGAGAAAGTCAAAGAGAGATGAGAGACAAGACAGAGAAAGAGACACAGAGAGAACAGAGAAGGGGAAAAAGAGAGACAGCAGAAAGAAAAGATAGAGAGAGAGCCAGACAGACAGAAACAGAGACAGAGGAACAAGTGAGGAGACAGAACAGTGTCAAGGACAGTAACAGGGCAGAAAAGAAAGAGATAAAAGAAAGAAAGCAATCCACAAGAGGGCTAAACAAGGAGAGAATAAAATTAAAAAGCGAGAAAAAAAGCACTATGCCTACATTTTTTTCAATGAAATATTAATCAGCCTCATTTTTTTTTAGAGCACTTGTCACTTTTTTCGATATGGTTTTGTTTTGTTTTGTTTTGTTTTGTTTGTTTCTTTGCTGGTTAATTCTTTTCTTTTGTGTGTGTGTGTGGGTTTGGGTGAGGAGGTGTTTGTGTCAGGAAACTGGTACTTTTGTTTTCTTTCTTTCTATTTTTTTGCCTACTGTGTGGGTGGCTGGTTAGAGGGATGGTTTTCTACTTTTTCCCAGCTTGTTTTTTTTTTGTTCTGACTATCCACCCCCTTTGCCCGTACAGTACACAAACACGAAATAAAAATTTGCTGCATAAACTACACAATGCTAGTGCAAAACTATCTCCTGTAAAACTCATTCTCCATATTTACTGTAAACCAAGTCAACACGCACGCACATCTCTCAATTTAAAGCTCCACCTAAAATTCATCCAGACAGGGCATAAAGAGAAAGGGAAAATGAGATTGGTGGGGAGGGGAGCTGGTAGGGGAGAAATGGGGCGGGTGGGAGGAGAGGGTAATCTTGAAGGGTTGGTGGAGGAGAGCTGGAGGGGAGGGAGGGGGAGGGGAGGGAAGGGGAAGGGGTGTTGTCTGGAGACTTCAGACAAATGAATGGAGATCCAGTGTGTCAGCTTTTCAATGAGAAATGGGACTCTGACTGGGAACACGGCTGATGACAACACACACACACACACCACACATTTAAACACACACACACACACAAATGCACACACACACACACAAACATATACACACACAAACAAACACACACACGCACATACAAACACACACATACACACACAAACACACACACACACACACACACACACACACACACACACACACACACACACACCACACACACACACACACACACACACACACACACACACACACACGTGCACACACATGAGTGCTTATTTCATTATCCTCAATATAAAAAAAAATTAAAATAAATAAATAAACCCACACACTCACACATGCATGTGCTTCCACCACACACACACACACATTCACACACGCACGCACGCACGTACGTGCACACACACACACACACACACACACACACAGGGACAGACACAAACACACATGCCAACCAGACAGAAAAAAGGAGTAATGGGCGGCACTGCTCTTCTGCCCAGGTTCAAGTCTCTGAAGAGAGCTAGAGCAGCCAGAATTTAACAGAGAAAATCTGCCGTGACTGACAAGGTATACAGAAACAAGTACAACGCCCCCCACACACACACCCACGCACACACACACACACACACACACACACACACACACACACACACACACACACACACACACACACACATGCACAGGCACGCACGCACACACACAGAGAGATTTTTATATTTAATTATATATATTTAATTATACATATGTGATGGGGTGGTAAGTAGGTTACCCCCCATGCAATCAGAGCCCTGTCACAGCATTGTGTTGCTAAATCGGGACACACCTGCAAATTATGCGATGCTCTGTTTCCTTAGGTGGTGGTCAAAGCCCTCCATAGCATACTATTTGCCTTTATGGTGAACGGTAGAATTTACGCAACCTCTTTTAGGAGTCACGTCCTATCTGGCTAGCTGTTCCCACCCAAGAAGCTGTGCAGAGATGAGACTCACATGAGCCAATGTCCACTCTGTTACAATCGTGTTAGAAGTGGGATGCTTTTCCCCTCAGTGTTTGCCACCCATGCGCCAGTAAGGCTGCCTGTGTTGGAACACAACTGGCGGGGTGATGATGTTAGAGGCTACTGGTTCCAAGCATCAAATATGCTGGCCAGGTAGCATCCCTCGGACATGGTAAAAGCTGGCTGGGGTGGATATTTAATTATACATAATTATGTGATGGGGTGGTAAGTAGATTACCCCCATGCGATCAGAGCTAGTAGCCTTGTGTTACTAAATCCGGACTAAATCCGGACACACCTGCGAATTGTGCCATGCTCTATTTCCTTGGGTGGTGGTCAAAAGCCCTCCGTTGCATACTATTTGCCTTTATGGTGAACGGTAGAATTTATGCAACCTCTTTTAGGGACTGGCTAGCTGTTCCCACCAAAGAGGCTGTTCAGAGATGAGACATCACATGGGCCAATGTCCACTCTGTTACAGTGGTGTTAGAAGTCGATGCTTTCCCCATCATGTTTGCCACCCAGGTGCCAGTAAGGTTGCCTTGGAAAGCAACTGGCAGGGTGGTGATGTTAGAGGCTACTGGTTCCAAGCATCAAATATGCTGACCAGGTAGCCTACCTCGGACTGGTGAAAGTTGGCTGGGGTGGATGTGATGGTGTGGTAAGTAGATTACCTCCCATGGGATCAGAGCCCTGTCGCAGCATTGTGTTACTAAATCGGGACACACCTGCGAATTGTGCAATGCTGTGTTTCCTTGGGTGGTGGTTGAAAGCCCTCCATTATATATACATTGCGTTCATGCTGAACGGTAGAATTTACGCAACCTCTTTTAGAGGTCACGTCCTAACTGCCTAGCTGTACCCACTTGAGAAACTGTGCAGAGATACGACATCACATAGACCAATGTCCACTTTGTTACGATGGTGTCCAAGTGGGATGTATTACTGGCGGGGTTGATGATGTTAGGGGCTACCAGTTCCAAGCATCAAATATGCTGGCCAGATAGCCTATGCGTACAAGTTGGCTGGGGTTGTAAGTAGATTACCTCCCATGCCATCAGAGCCCTGTCCCAACGTTGTGTTACTAATTCCGGACACATCTGCTATTGTGCAATGCTCTATTTCCTTGGGTGGTGGTCAAAAGCCCTCCATTGCATATTCTTTGCCTTCATGGTGAAGGGCATAATTTATGCAACCTCTTTTAGATGGTCATGGAGACTGAATGACAAAGTAACCACAACCTGAACAAAGGCAAGATATATATATATATATATATATATATATATATATATATATATATATATATATATATATATATATATATATATATAAAGGAAGGTGGCAGGATGGTTAAGACGTTTGCCTGCCAATATGTAAACCGTGAGTTTCTAGGTTCGAACCCAGACTCGCCCTCGCCTCTTCCCAGTTTGAAGAAAAAATCGAACCTAATGTCAAAGTCATTTGGATGAGACTATAAACCGAGACCCTGTGTGCGAACGCAGTAGAACATCTTGCGCACACGTTAAAACACCGTTCCGCTTGCCCTCCATGCTTACTTACCCAGATTTTCCGCTCTAAAGACTAGAGCACAACTCCAAGTCTTCGAGACTGATGGGTGCCTAATAACTATACTACATACATCATACATACATATATACATATATACAAAACAGACAGACAGACAGAAGCATGCATACATGCATACAGACAGACAGACGCATACAGACAGACAAGTGGTAGATCGGTGGTCACGAGGTAACGCACCTGCCTAGAAAACGAGAAGTCCAGGTTCGAAATGATTGGTGGTTTGACCCCTGTTTGAGCCGAAACCTCTTTTCCTCATCCCCTGGATAGTGAATGGTGGTCTGGGTGCTAGTCTTTCGGGCGATGCGATGAACTGAGGTCCCGTAAATTAAACATAATTATTCACTTACGTAAAAGAACCCATGACAACAAGGGAGTTGTTATTGGCAAAATTATGTAGAACAAAAATACTCTGATAGGGAAATGAATACAGTTGAAGGCAGAAACAAAAATGGATGGCGCTGCTCGTGTGGCGACGCACTGTCCCCAAGGAGAGCAGCCTGAATTTCACGTTAAGAAATCTGCCGTGACTTAAAATGGTGTACAATACAATAATATATACTTACACACGAGAGAGACATACATGATTGTATACACACATACACCCATCCACCTTATCAATAATCTATCCATTTACACACACACACACACACACACACACACACACACACACACACACACACACACACACACACACACACACACACACAGAGGAGGGGGGGAGAGAGAGAGAGAGAGAGAGAGAGAGAGAGAGAGAGAGAGAGGAGAGGAGAGAGAGAGAGAGAGAGAGAGAGAGAGAGAGAGAGAGACAGACAGACAGACAGACAGACAGACAGACAGACAGACAGACAGACAGACAGACAGACAGACAGCAGCGGGACAGACAGCAGAGCAGAGGGGGGGGGGGTTAAACAGAGAAAGCAGCAGGGGGTAGACAGAAGCAGAAGAACAAACAAACATACAGACGAACACTACGAACACACATACAGAGGCCGAGGGCAGACGTACAGACCCCGAGATGAGGGGAGATATGTCAGAGAGGCCACACAGCAGTCAGAAATTAGCCGATAACTGTGCCATACCTCACACCAATGTGTCACACTGCACACAGGCCAGACTACGGGAACAGCAGAGACAGGAAGAGACAGAGAGAGACAGAGACAGAGAGAGAGAGACAAACAGACAGACAGACAGACAGGACAGACAGACAGACAGACAGACAGACAGACAGACAGACAGACAGACAGACAGAGCAAATGATAAAAAGGAGACAATGCGAACAATAAAAGAGGGAGAGAGAGAAAGAGAGTTTGAAAAAAAGACGCAATGCCCACTGATATATGCATTCAAACGCTATTGAAAAGCAGTTGTGAAGGAAGAGTGTGTGCTGGATGTGCTTTTGTTGGCTTTGGTTATTTTTTCAACTGCCTCTTTTTCCTTTTGCTGCCGCACTTTCTTTCACCTTCCTATGCTGCTGTTTCCATGCCGCTCACTTCCATCTTTCCACCCCAGCCATAGCCAGGTTCATGTTGCATCCGCAGAGGCAAAAGTCTGCGATAAACTTATCAATGTCGGGCTGCCATGGAGCTACCAACCGGAAAGGCCCTGCACTGCAGTTGAGTCACTTTGGGATGTTCAGAGATGCGTGTTCATATATAGACCTACACACACAACACACAGACACACACAGACACACACAGACACACACACACACACACACACACACACACACACACACACACACACACACACACACACACACCTACTAAGGATGCAGGGCCAGACTGAGTGAGACAGCCATTCAGGTGGTAACCACCACGACATCCTGCAGCGAGCAAGCAACCTCAAAAACTTTCACCTCAGGCACAGAATCGTATGGAAACCTGAAATTGAGGTCGCCTTGAGACCAGAGCAATAACCACCAAATCCCAAACAAGCCCCTTTCGTGCATGATAATCAACAGTGATTAAGATGGTGCAATGATGCTACGGAAGTGCTGTAATGTGAGACTAATTGACACGCTTCTAATTATGACATATCCCAGCATCAACCAGACCCAAGAGATACAGACACCTTCAGTATTAGCAATGCTCCCTCAAAACTGTATTGTAAAGTAGATGAAGCTCGACTGTTTGATCCCAGTTTTCCTTCCCAATGAATCCATAACAAACTCAATGCGTCTGAAAAAATTCTTATGACTATGGGACTCAAACCTGTGCCTTCCATGTCTGTAACCCAAGGCACTAACAATTCTGCCATTGGGGCTGGTGCTGCTTTTTTTCTGGTAAATGGCAGATTTTTAAAACCTTTTTGTCTGGCTTTTACTCGTCTTCTTTTTTGCCTGTTTTTGTTTGTATTAAATCTGCTCATATTCCTGTCCCATGAATGTACTCAAACACAAAAAAACTTAATACACAGCATTCCATATCATAACAAACTGACATCCCCTAAATCATTGTCTGGCCTTCACTGTAAACTGAACCCCCATCCACACTGCCCTCTTATTTTAAGGCTCAGCCTCAAATTCGCCCAGACAATGCATAAAGATGAAGCAAAAAGAGATTGGCCTGAGGATGGGGGTGATAGGGTGAGGGGGTAATCTTGAAGAATTGGGGAAGGGTGGGGAAGGGGTGGATGGGGGGGTCTGTCGTCTGGAGAGTTCAGACAAATGAATGGAGATCCATTGTGTCAGCCCGGTCAATGAGAAACAGGAGACCGACCTGGAACACTGCTGATGACAACATACACACACACATACACACACGCGCGCGCACACACACACACACACACACAATCATATACACAAAACATACACACACAACACACAAACACACACACATCCACACACGCGCGCGCGTGCACACACATATACACACACAATCATACACACACACAATCATACACACAACACACAACACTCATGCACACTCATACACACTCATACACACTCATACACACACATGCGCGCGCGCGCGTGCGCGCGCACACACGCACACACTCGCACACACACACATACACACACACACTCAGAGAGTCACCAGTGGAATTGATTGTGTGGGGGAGGGAGAAGGATAGTATCTAAAGAAGCTTCTTTTTCTAATGGTGATAACACTGTAAGGTGTCAAATATCTTTGATATACGATTATGCTGTATGCTTATATGTGTATATGCGTACATATATATATGCTTATCTCTTGCATATTCATGTAATTGTATGAGTGGAATATGTGTGTACGCATACACATATAAGCATACATGCATAATATATATATATATATATATATATATATATATATATATATATATATATATATATATATATATAATACATACATACATACGTGTTCCCGAGGTTTAGTGCAGAGATGGGACATCAAACAGAGTGGGAAGAGGGGGAGGATGAGACAGAAAAGGAGTGAAGAGACTACAAGGAATCAGAGGCAGAGAGAGAGACAGACAGAGAAAGAAAATGACATACAAAGAGAGACAAAGAGTGTGTGAGAGAGGTAGAGATATGAACAGAAAGGGATAGATGAGAGAGAGGGAGGGGGGGAAAGGACTTCACATATTACACGTAAATATTATACACAGCACACGTATACAGCTCACATAGCACACGTACTCAATCCCCATATTACATAATACTTTGCGTATTCCATGTAAGCATCTTCCATAATAATTATCATTTTTACATAGTATGTTTAAACACTTCATACAAGACACATAAGCATTTTACACATCACTCATAGACATTCACATAAGTAACTTACAATACCACACATACACATTTCATTATACTACACACAACAATATAAGCATTTGATACACTACATAAACATTTTACATTGTATTCATAACATTTTACATACTACACATAAGCACTTCCATCTCAAAGATGGAACAGCAAAGAAAGAAGAAGAACAATAAGAAGAACAGCAACAAGAAGAACAAGAGCAAGAAGACCAAGAACAAGAGCAAGAAGAACAACAAGAGCAAGAAGCACAAGAACAAGAAGAACAAGAGCAAGAAGAACAAGAGCAAGAAGCACAAGAACAAGAAGAACAAGAGCAAGAAGAACAACAAGAGGAAGAACAAGAATAAGAGCAAGAAGAACAAGAGCAAGAAGCACAAGAACAAGAAGAAACAAGAGCAAGAAGAACAAGAAGAAGAACAAGAAGAAGAACAAGAGCAAGAAGAACAAGAGCAAGAACAAGAAGATCAACAACAGCAGCAATAATAAGAAGAACAGGAAGAAGAGGAGAATGAACAAGAAGAGGAATAAAAACAAGAAGAAGAACACAAAGAAGATGAACAACAACAATGACAAGAACAAAAACAAGAAAAACAGCAAGCAGCAAGACAGACTGACAACTGACATGCGGACATTCTGGCTGCAGACCTGACCATGCAAAACAAAACAAGAATCAAAACAACTTCACACACCAGTTTTTTTTTCTTCTTTTATTCCTTGCTATTCCCCAAGGTTCACTAATGGTAAGACTTTTGTACATGCGACCGTTTTTCCCACCATTAATGTAGCTGCATTTCGACTTCAGGAATAATGTCTTAACACAACACCAGTGTGCATCCAGTACAACTGATCAATTCCAAAAGGCAGAACTGGTTTTAACGTGATATGCACAAGAATTGCACACGGCGCCTTGGTTTTATAGTCTCCTACCAATAAATTTTAGGGGAGTATGAGTGGAGTCAGTATTTACTTTACACCAGGGAGAACCCCCCCCCCCCCTGAACAGGTGTCTCAATGGTGGCTCAATCCCGAGCCATCAAATCACAAGCATAACACTCTAACCACCAGACTATGCCACTCTCCACACTCCATACTCCACATATTATGCACTCAGCACACCTCACCAGCCCAAACTCAGCAACTGGGACTCGAGGAGGAATGCCTGAAAGGCTGGAAAGTAAAAAGCCCTTAAAACTCTTTCCCCTCCATGCTGCCATATTTCATCCATTCTACACACACACACTCCACCACTGGACTGGGTCCTTTGTGTTGGAGGAGGTCCGTTTTTGTGTCAGACACTTTCCTCCTTGCTTCACTCTCTGCAAGCATTGGGAGGACACCAGATTCGTGACAAGGGGTGGTTGACTGGGCTGAGGGGGTGGGGGGTGAAGAGGAGGGACAGGGGTGAAGGTGAGGTGACTGGGGTAAGTGTCAGGATGGCTTGAAAAAAGAACTTGGTTAGTGTTTCTATAGGGGAAGGCCTTGGGGTTTGTCCTGGGTGCTACTTTTTTTTTTTTTTACAAACTTTGTCAATGTTAGACCCAGGTTTGAAGAAAGAACTGAGAGAAGGGAACAAAATAAAGAGAGAGAGAGAGAGAGAGAGAGAGAGAGAGAGAGAGAGAGAGAGAGAGAGAGAGAGAGACAGACAGACAGACAGACAGACAGACAGACAGACAGACAGACAGAGACAGAGACAGAGAGACAGAGAGACAGAGAGAGAGAGAGAGGAGAGAGAGAGTGTGTGTGTGTGTTGTGTGTGTGTGTGTGTGTGTGTGTGTGTGTGTGTGTGCTAATGAGAGAGAGATGGAGAGAGGGAAGGAGAGAGGGGAGGGAGAGAGAGAGAGAGAGAGAGGGAGGAGAGAGACAGTGATAGATAGATAGATAGATAGATAGATAGATAGTAGATAGATAGATAGATAGATAGATAGATAGATAGATAGATAGATAGATAGATAGATAGATAGATAGATAGATAAACAGACAGACAGACAGACAGACAGACAGACAGACAGACAGACAGACAGACAGAGGGAGAACTCAGAACTCATAAATTTAGTGTACCTTGGTATTGGGCCATAATGCATGATTGGTGTAGGAGAAATTGGCAATGCCACAGGTGGGCAAAATCCTAAGAAAACACATAATACCAAGCTGAATTTCTACGTATGATGAAGACAATACATAAATACATAATAAGATACATGAACCAAACAAAATTCACATGGTACCTTCCTTATGTGTAAAACAGAGTCGATATACATATAGCTACTCAAAATCATATCATAATGATAACCCTTATCTTCGTTTGTGACGTAACATTCTAATACAGTATTTTTTTCTCTTATTGATGCCGTGAAAGATATATCTAGACAGACAGTGATTTTTGTCTCTGTTTTCTGCTTTAAGCAGACCATGTAAAGGTCTATCAATACAAATACTTAAAATTTAATTTTTTAAGTCAT
>CM060328.1:27386309-27388809 GCA_030674155.1 Stramonita haemastoma
GGCCTTGAAGAGAACTATCTGCTACAGAAAACAGACCACCACGAAAAGTGGAGGAAGCTGGCTGCAAAATCTTTAGTGATGCTCCAACGGTCTACAAGACTGCAGGATAGGTGAAGGTGAAGCAAAAGAATATACCTGCATTCGAACAGGGGACCTGCGTACATACCACCGTCATTCCAAGGTCTTTCTGGGGAGCAATCAGCAGCAATGGGAATTCCGGGTGACTGGGGAGGGGTGTACTCTCATAGAGACAGACATCAACATAGGCTGGAACCTGCGGACAAGATCTGATCAGACCACGGGTCAGAATGACAGGCTCAAAAACGCAATTTGCCTTCCTCACTTTCGGAATTTTACACAAGTAAAAACACACACAAAATCTCAAATGAAATTAAGGAAACAATTCTAAACGAAATGTGTGTGTGTGTGTGTTTCCGTGCGTGCGTGCGTGCGTGCGTGTGTGTGTTTGTTTGTTTGTGCGTGCGTGCGTGTGTGTGTGCGTGCGTATGTGCGTGCATGCATGCGTGCGTGCGTGCGTGCGTACGTGCGTGCGTGTGTGTGTGTGTGTGTATATATTGTGTGTGTGTGTGTGTGTGTGTGTGTGTGTGTGTGTGTGTGTGTGTGTGTGTGTGTGTGTGTGTGCAGTGATTGTTGTCATTTGCGGCCAGAAGCATCTTGATGACCCGCCTGCCAAATCTAATTAGCAACTGATGTGAGGCCGCCCCTTCGTTAGTGATTTCATTAGGGCTTCCTTACAGCAGCCACACGCCACATAGGCGCCACGCCACGCCACGCCCAGTCTGCCAGTGCAAAAGTCGCCTCAAGAAACGGGGCAATAGTTTTTGGACGTGCAACTGTCGAAACTGTAAGAAGACCTTACGTCATCTACGCCACAGGAGGGATGACGAGAAAGGTTTTTTTTTTCTCTCTGAATCCTTGTCTCTCTGAATCCATCCTTGTCTCTTGTCTATCTCTGAATCCTTGTCTCTCTGAATCCATTCTTGTCTCTTGTCTCTCTCTGAATCCTTGTCTCTCTGAATCCTTTCTCTCTGAATCCTTGTCTCACTGAATCAACCCTTGTCTCTTGTCTCTCTCTGAATCCTTGTCTCTATGAATCAATCCTTATATCTTGTCTCTCTCTGAATCCTTGTCTCTCGGAATCCATCCTTGTCTCTCGGAATCCATCCTTGTCTCTCGGATTCAATCCTTGTCTGTCAGAATCCTTGACTCTGACCGGGTATTTCGCCATATATAGTGGTCAGAAGAAGTGGAAAGACTGTCAGAGAAGACAGTTTAGTTTCAAACCCCTATGTGGAGTTGCCTCTGATTTATATAAGTGGTGGTGAGAGAGGGGGATCTCATATATATATACGAATATACTGGTAATGTTTGGGTTAGCATTGTTATCCAGCTGAGGCTAGCCTATCAGCTGGGTACGGACTTTATTATCTCCCTTGCATCCTTTCTTATAATAGAGGCTCCCCGAACATAAGGCACAGAGATTCACTAGGTGCGTATTTTCTTCTATATTCACTTGTTGTTGCTTTTTTAAAATATTTTTTCAAACATTAATTTTGTTCTCTTTCTATTTTCATCTTTTACTGGCAGCAGTTGTAGGCCACAAGAGTATTTACCTATTCTTAGGGCTGCAATGGACACTTGTGAATTTTAAAAAGTGTCTTGCCCTTACCACAGAGGGTGAGTGAGGTTGCAATCATTGCCGGGACCTCTGAAGAGTGCTCAACCACGAGCCGAAACTTGAATCAGGTCAGGCCCGAAGCATGGTTCTTACTCAACAGTTCCCCAAATGCTTCCTTCAAAGAGTTTTATATTGTTTTTTTGTGTTTTTATTAACCTTTGAAAAACATCAATTTTATGATGAGAATGAAGTTGTAACTGGTTACCTGCACTTGTTTTTCTCTACTAAATTTTCTCAATTATATGATTGGTTAAGTGGAGAATAGCATCTCTTTTTGAGATCCAAGTAAAGGCTTTTTTTTCAACTTCTACTGCCTGTGCCAGCACTGAAAGTGACTGGTAATGTGAAGGTTATTATTGTTGTCCAGACGGGACTAGCCTATCAGCTGGGTATGGACTTTATGATCTCCCTTGCTTCCTTTCTTATTATTTGATTATTATAATTGAGAAAAAAATAGTGAAGAAAAACAAGTGCAGGTAATCAGTTACAACTTCATTCTCATCATAAAATTGGTGTTTTTCAAAGATTCAAAACTATGTAAATACATATATACACGTGCAGTGTTTGTATTTGTGTGTGTATGTACGTGTGGGTGTGAGATCATTTTACCCTCTCTGTTCCACTGCTAACAAATCAGGTGCCCCCCCCCCCCCCCGGGAGGTACCACATTACAAGAAGAGAGTGTTGGCGTAAGACAATGGACCATTCAGACAGTCAAGCAGAAGAAGCATGCCCCACTTTATTTCTTCCTCCTCTTTTTTTCTCTTGGCTAATTTTAGAAAATATGTTGACACTTGTCAG
>CM060328.1:27391309-27398809 GCA_030674155.1 Stramonita haemastoma
ACTAAATGCAAATGTCCATCGTTATAGCGAATCGATGCAAAACAAAAACTGTCCTTTTTGTATGTCAGTAACAGAAGATGAACAGCATTTTCTCTTTGACTGTTCCATGTATTCCGATCTTAGAAATAAATTCCTGAGGAATCTAACTAAAGTCCCCATTCAAGTGTTGCTACAAATGTCAAACATTCACCAGATGCACAGTCTCTCCAGATATGTCTTCCATTCAGTTAACAGAAGAAAGAGATGTATTATTTGAATTTGATATTATGTTGCTGAGGTATGTTGTGTTGGTTGAGTTGGTTGGTTGGTATTTTTTCCTTTTGATGGTGCACTCGAGAAGTTTTGAATTTACAGCCAGGGTCAGGTGCATGTTTGTGTTGCACTACGCTAATTTCTTCTCAGTGTGTCTTGATCTCCGAGTGATATGGGTTTCAATGTTCCATGTCAATTTTTTCTATCCCTGATATTTGACTTTTGTATGTTTTGAAATTTATCAACATGTGCATGCATAACCACGCCCATCCTCAATTGGTTGTATTGTGGCCTAAGGCCGAAGTACCATTAAACCATTTCAGTGTTCAGTGTTCAGTGTTCTCTCTCTCTCTCTCTCTCTCTCTGAAAAGAACATATGGAAAGAAAGGTACATGGGTGGATATGCAATACATTGTGCTTCCTGTGTTGCACTGCACTGCACTGCACTGTGTTACCTTGTATTACTTGTATTGCAATTGCACTGAAAATTAGGGCTGCTGTCCTTGAGGAGAAAGCGTCACGATAAAAGTAGCGCCACCCAATTTTTCCATGTTTTTATTATGTAGTTTTTTTTTCACTATCAGAGTGTATTTTTTCCTACAGCATTGTTCCAGGGACAACTCCCTTGTTGCCGTGTGTTCTATTCACGAGCACCACATGTATGTTGCTTATGGGACCTAAACGTCTCACCGAAAGACTTGCAGCCAGACCACTACAACGTATCTACTGGATGAGGAAAATTTCCAGTTCAAGCGGTGATCGAACACTCGATTTCTTGCACCTGAGATTTGTGTGATACCTCTGGACCGCCAATCATACATGTTTTTTTATCAATTCTATTATTTATTTTATTTTTATTTTATACCATGTAACACTTCTAGTCACAGCAGATCTTTCTCTGCGTGAAATTTGTGCCGCTTTCCCCAAGGAGAGCGCGTCGCCACAAATGCAGCGCCTGCCTATTTTTTTTCTTTTTCTGGTCTGCAGCTGTATTTGTTTCCTTATCAGAGTGGCTTTTTTCTACGGTATTTTGCCAGAGACAACCCCCTTTTTTGCCGTGGGTTCCTTTACGTGCGCTAAATTATGATGTGTAACACACGGGACCTCGGTTTATCGTCTCATCCGAAAGACTAGCACCTAGACCATCCCTCATGGTCTAATGGATGGGTAAGAAGTTGGAGGCCTAAACGGGATTCAAACCACCGCACACTCCGGCCCTGACTTTTTGCTTTCTAGGCAGGCGCGTTACCTCTAGACCACCATCCACCCATTGAACTATAGTTCAAACTCTGTGCTAGAAATTCCTCTTTTCCATCCCTTTCTTTGTTTTTCCCCGTTCCTTTTTTCTCTTTATCTCCCTCGCATCTATTTTCTGCCTTCTTGGTCCATTCTCTGGTCTTTTTTCCCAGAAAGAATTAAAACATAATTTTTAGCCACGAATAGTTACAATGGTAACAAGAGTACAAACAACATAGTTTCAAAAAGCGTTTCTGTCGTCTGTTGATAGCATGAAAAACGTACCTGAAGAGAGTGTGTCTGTGATCTGCGTAATGCTCCTTTCAAAAGTCTGCAAAGACATATGCACTTTGATTTATTCTTTAAAGAAACTTTTCTTTTAAATCTGTATATAAACTGCAACCAAATATAAAGTGACATTCATTTTCTGTTTTGTTCAAACAGAAAGGAGACCTTTTTCCTCGCGCAAATTCACTATGTTTTTTTTTTATATATTATAACTAACAGGAAACACATTAGATCTAAACTGGGTGGTAGCCAGATGGAAACGGTTCATCTCCATGTCATATGCATATATGTACTTCTCGTTTTGAGTAACAGTTTTAAAAGACCTATGAATGCTACACCTTTCACGTCCTGTGATCGTTCCATTCCATTCTTCAATAAACATGTTAATAAATTGCTGTTTAAACAGGCGATAAACCATATTTACATCTCCAACACCCGACTGCATCTAAACGCTTTTAAAACCTGTTCCAAACAGATTGGCTCCCACATTGGAAACCCAACAGCTTTTACCTGCTGATTCTTAATCAAGAAGCATGTTATGTGCTACATGAGGCAACCTGTCAACATCGACCAGCAACACTTTCTACCAATGTCTCAAACACGCTAGAAAAAGAGCCGATGCACAATGTGTACCTCCCTAAATCTCCATATGCCATTTCATTTAGTGTTCTCCCTGGGACACCCAAAAATCTTTTTCCATGTTATGACGTGCATGTTTTCAATGTGCGCAAGTCTGTTTAAGCTCCATACTTCAGATGACTATAACAGGATGGGCTGGATTATGGCATCATTTGTTTTTATCATTTGGTGTCATTCTTTGGCTTTATATCTATAACAATTTCGTTCAGTGATAGCTTTCTTTCCTTTGATGGTTAAAGGGTTGGTACATTTTTAACACAAATCTTAGCTATAAACGTAAATCTTAGATAAAAATAACAATTTGAGAGAGAGAGAGAGAGAGAGAGAGAGAGAGAGAGAGAGAGAGAGGAGAGAGGAAGAGAGAGAGAGAGAGAAGAGAAGGAGAGAGAGAGAGAGAGAGAGAGATTGACCGACTGGTTGATTGACTATCTGATTTTTTTTTCAGGAGCAACAGATAGGCATTAACATATTTTTCCTCTGACCCTTGCCCGCAATAGAGGTTATCATTAATAATAGGAAATGATACTTTGGAGTAAACAAAAAGAGAGGCAAGCAACAGAGATCGAGAGAGAAAGAGCGAGAGACAGACAAAAAAGCAGACACACAGACAGACACACAAGATAAAGACAGGCACAGGAAAAAACACAATAAAGAAGGCAAAAAACCCAGAAAATTAAGAAATGGCCAATGTACGCTACTAAATCAACACACAACCAAACTCTTTCCTCTCAGATTCCTCTCTCCGTCTTCCATGGATATATTGCAATTTACGATCTTTTGCTTTTAAAGGATCATTCTCCACTCTTTGTGCTTCTCCATTTGCTTTTCTTTGCATCGAGTCAGCACGTGCTCCCTTTGGTAGCAGTACATTTCTATTGGATATATATTACTAGTTCTTTGTTTTTTAAACACTCACACACACGCACGCACACGCGCACATACGCACACACGCACACACACACACACGCACGCACATACGCACTCACTCACACGCATATTTTCTCTCTCTCTCTCTCTCTCTCTCTCTCTCTCATACGCACTCGCACACATACGCACACACACACGCGCGCGCGCACACACCCACAAACAAACAAAACAAAATGTATGTTTATAACTACACCGCAAAAAAGACAATTGCGTTCTCCAATGGCAATAATATTTATCCATGGGCAATAAATTTAATGTAACAGAGTGCAGATATTTGATCTGCCGCGACTCTGTACAACTTCTCGGCGACGACAGCACGGTCAGACAGTGAGAATGTGGCCTCTAAAAAGAGGCTGCATAAATACTACATTTTACCGCTACGGGCAAAGTGCATGCAGAGGACGGTTTTCGACCAACCCCCAACGATACAGAACATCGCACAATTCACAGGTGTTGATCTAAATTTAGATCCACAACGCTGTGATTGGCTGTTCCCATCGCATGGGAAGTAATCTAATTACCGCCCCGCCACATCCACCACCGCTGACTTTGTGCCGCGTCCCGAGGCACAGTGGGTACTGACCAGCGTATTTGACGCTCAAATCAGTAGCCCTAAGTTCTTTCCATCCTGCTCGGGAATATCCCATTGGATTTCGAAGTTGAACTGCGCTAGTTGTGCAGCCCATCTCTGCTCCAGAGCTCCCAGATGTGCCGTGCGGAAGTGGACCAAGGGGTTGTTGTCGGTGATGACGGTGAAGCGGGACCCCAGTAGGTAGTCCCTGAACTTCTCTGCAATCGCCCACTTCATCGCCAGGAATTCCAGCTTCATGCTGGAGTAATTCGTCTTGTTTTTCTCTGTGGGCCGGAGGCGACGGCTGGCATAGGCAATGACTCTGCGCTGCCCGTCCTGGTCTTGAGAGAGAATGGCACCCAAGCCATCATGGCTGGCGTCCGTCTCCAGGATGAATGGAGCCCTGAAGTTGGCAAAACCCAGGACAGGCGCAGATGTAAGGGCCACCTTCAAGGCGTCAAAAGCAGTCTGGTGGTGTTGATCCCACAACCCGGAGATGTCTGCTGGCTGCTTCCTCTTCTGGTTGGCGGTGGCCTTCGCTATCAGATCGTGCAGAGGTCCGGCTGTCCTGGTGAAGTTCTGGGTGAACCTCCGGTAGTAGCTCGCGAAGCCAAGGAAGCTTCGGAGCTCGGAGGTCGACTTTGGGACTGGCCATTCTCTGACTGCTTCGACTTTGCCATCCTCACAGCTCACACCTTCCGCCGAGATGGTGTGCCCCAGGTAGGTCACTTGGCGCCGCAGGAACTGGCACTTCTCCACCTTCAGCTTCAGGCCAGCACTGATGATTCTCTGCAGAAGTCGGTCCAGATGAGCCAAGTGTTCTTCGAATGTCTTTGAGTACACCAGAAGATCGTCTAGGTAGACGAGTAGGAACTCGAACAGAAAGTCTGACATTGTGGTCTGCATCAGTCTCTGGAATGTTGCTGGTGCTGTAGTCAGACCCATAGGCATTCTGGTGTACTCAAACAGACCCACTGGAGTGGTGAAGGCCGTCTTCTGCTGGTCATCAGGATGCATGGCTATCTGGTGGAAGCCTGAAGCCAAGTCAAGGGTGGAGAAGTACTGCGCACCAGCTAGGGCATCAAAGGACTCCTGGATCCTTGGCAGAGGGAAGGCGTCACCAATGGTCTTCCTGTTGAGGCGCCTGTAGTCAACGCAGAGGCGGATGCTGCCGTCCTTCTTTCTGACAATGACTACAGGTGCAGCATAAGGACTGTGGCTTTCTGTGACGACTCCTCTGGCCAGGAGCTCTTTGATGTGCTCCTGCACTTCATGGAGCTGGTGAGGTGGGATGCGGCGGTATGGCTGGCTGACCGGCTTGTCGTCTACTGTCTACTGTCTTCAGGCGATGGAAGACGGCTTCAGTGTAGCCTAGGTCGTTCTCGTCCTGCATGAAGGCCTCCCATCGCCTGGACAGCAGCTCCTGCAGCTGGTGGCGTTGGTTCCTAGTGCCATCAAACTGTGGGCATGGCACTGGTGGTGGCGGTGAGGCTGGCTCTGCTCTGGTGGTGGAAATGAGCAGTTCATTGATCCCCCGTGTGAATTGAGGCTTGCCCTTGTCTTCCACTGCGTTGACCGCCTCAAGAATGGCCACAGGAGAACGTGCCGGCAGGAACTGGTCCTCTGTAGACAGGTTGGCAATCCTGACAAAGCGTGCTGAAGGGTCTTCACTGATCAGGGTAGGGATGGTGAGGAGTCTTCCTGGGAGGGGTCTGGAGAGAGGGGATGCTAGGAGGGGGCCAGATGAACGTTGGCCACGGGAGATCTGGATGGTGGCTATGGAGTGGGCAGGGATGCAGGGGTGGAATGCGCTACTCCTCGTGTAGCCCTGGCGTTTCTGCGGGCTTCTTGGGCAACAGCCTGCAGACAAGGGGGGATGCCAGGAGGGGACTGGGAGAAGCAGGGGCCAAGGACGTTCATGCCCAGGAGAACCGGCAGTTGCCTTTTGCGAGACTGCATAAACAGTTCCCTGGGCTCCTTCACCACCAGGATGGGGACACTGGGATGCGAGGTGCCAAAAGCCATAATGTCCACGAAGAAAATTCCCGAGTAAGGCACCTCTGCTCCATTTACTGCTCGTGGTAGGGGTCCTGGTCTTCTTGCTGGCGTTCTTCTTCTTGCTGGAAGTCATCATGCGTTCCCTGGTCTGGTCTGGTCTGGACTGGACTGGACTGAGTCTTCCGTCACCCACTAGTTCCACCTCCAAGTTCCACCTTCCCTAATCCTGCTCGCAGCGCCACTTTGTAACAGAGTGCAGATATTTGATCTGCCGCGACTCTGTACAACTTCTCGGCGATGACAGCACGGTCAGACAGTGAGAATGTGGCCTCTAAAAAGAGGCTGCATAAATACTACATTTTACCGCTACGGGCAAAGTGCATGCAGAGGACGGTTTTCGACCAAACCCCAACGATACAGAACATCGCACAATTCACAGGTGTTGATCTAAATTTAGATCCACAACGCTGCGATTGGCTGTTCCCATCGCATGGGAAGTAATCTAATTACCGCCCCGCCACATTAATAAGTAGGTTCACACAATGTACTGGGTGCAGTAACTGACAATGATTTATCTTGGTCAGAACACATTAGGAAAATGAATCTCAGTAAGATTATATCAACTCAAAATTTTCTAAATCTACAGTCACGAAAACTATTCTTTTACGCATATATTATATTTCTTATAAACTGTTTCTACCTTATGGGATAGTGCAAGTGAAACAAACCTAAAGCATATAAACCACCTACATAAAAGAGCTTACAAACCAATTTGATTGAATCCTAATACACTAACCACCATCAACTGCAAAGAACTAAATATTCTTCCACTCAAAGATAGACTGAAATTCAAAAGTGTCTATGTATGTACAATATATTAAACGGAAAAGCCTCATCGAAAATTGTGGAAAATTTACGGTAAAAAAAACCAGGCCTATCCATAGACTGTTTCTGCCCAGGCCCCATGATAATGTATATAAATCAAGCCTTCCTTATTCAGGAAGAACACTGTGGAATAGTCTACCTATTGTTTAGTAAAAATCAGCTCCTTCAAAACAAATGTTTAAGAAACTTTTGGAGAAACATCTGATGGACAAATGTAAGTCCACCTATGCTCGAGGCTACTTTACATTTGGCTACTTTGTTGTAACTCATACCCATGTTATTTTGTATTTTTATTATTTGTCTGTGTGACTTAAGCTTATGTTATATAGTTTCTTATGTTTGTTTTTATCTTGTATTTTGAGGTTTGTTTGAAAGAAAATCATCATTTATTTTATGATTTTTCAAACATAGGTTCATATTTGCCTTTTGAATGCTTCAGAAGTCAATTTTCTTTATTTTTTTTAAGGCAGGATGAAAAAAGTTGTGTAAACTTAATCTTTGACCATCAATAAAGAAAATGTTTTTACTTAAAACACACACACACACACACACACACACACACACACACACACACACACACACACACCACACACACACACACACACACACACACACAAATACTTTTCGGAAGAGTAGATTATTGTTTGTCGGTGGGAAACGATCACAAAATTTACAAAACTGTATGCACACGGAGACTGCACGGA
>CM060328.1:27411309-27448809 GCA_030674155.1 Stramonita haemastoma
CAGCGAATGGACAGGCCTAGAGTCCAGCCCTATGGGGGGGGAAGAAAATAGTCCCCTTGAAACCACACCTCTCCCAGAGCGCTAGTCCTTTACCCTGGCGGTCAGGAGATGAACTCGTGACAATCTCTCTCTCTCTCTCTCTCTCTCTCTCTCTCTATATATATATATATGTATATATATATATATATATATGTATATATATATATATATATGTATATTATATATATATATGTATATATACATATATATATATACATATATATATATATATCTATATCTCTCTCTATATATATATAAGCCCGGATAGAGGCAGTGTATGAAAGAAATAAAGCCATTGTAACTGAGTGGACATTGGCCCATTGGCCCATGAGATATTCCAATCTCTGAACAGCTTCTCGGGTGGGTACAATTACCCAGTTAGGACTTTACCTCTAAATAGAATTTGCATAAATTCTACCATTGCATGAAGGTGAAGTGTATACAATGGAGGGTTTTCGACCACCACCCAAGGAAATAGAGCATCACACAATTGGCAGGTGTGTCCGGATTTAGTAACACAACGCTGCGACAGGGCTCTGATCGCATGGGAGGTAATCTACTTACCACCCCGACCAATTTGTATCGCGTCCCGAGGTACGCTACCTGGCCAGCATATTGGATGCTCGGAACCAGTAGCCTCCAACATCATCACCCCGCCGGTTGCGTTCCAACACAGGCAGCCTTACCGGCGCCCAGTCAGGTGGAAAACACTGTGGAAAAAGCATCCCACTTCTAACACCATTGTAACAGATTGGACATTGTCCCATGACAAGTCTCAATTCTGCACAGCTTCTCAGGTGGGTACAGCTAGCCAATTAGGACGTGACCTCTAGAAAGAGGTTGCATAAATTCTACCATTGCATGAAGGTGAAGTGTATATAATGGAGGGTTTTTGACCAGCACCCAAGGAAACAGAGCATCACACAATTGGCAGGTGTGTCCGGATTTAGTAACACAACGCTGCGACAGGGCTCTGATGGCATGGGAGGTAATCGACTTACCACCCCATCATATCTATAGCAGAGGAAGGGATTGCCAGGTGGTTAGAGTGATACACTCCTTATTTGCAGACCTGGGTTCGAATCTTGTTCCAGAAGATTTTTCTTCTGGAGTTAATATCAGTGCCGACTCCACTCCCCTAAAAGTCCTTAAGACTTTACACCAACATCCTGTGCAAACAATGCAGAACGCCTTACGCACAGGTTAAAAACCCGTTCCGCTTTACGAAAGAGTAGGCCATTACATGCCGGTGGGACAGGATGACAAAACTTACAAAACTGCATACACACAGGGACTAGATGCAAAAATTGTGTTATATTATCCTCAAAATAAAAGAATAAAAAACATAAGTAAGAAAAGTGTTTTTTTTTAAATTACAGAGCTGAAACGACTAGAGAAATGTCTGTCGCGTGTTCTGATTTTTCAGAGGGAGTGAACCGATTATGTGATAGTGTTTTATCATACCATATTATATTTCTCCAGAGACCTTTCCCAATTCTTTATACGTCATATCTCTCTGTAGGTGGGTTTTTTTTCTGGCTAGCCTACAGCATCAAGCAGAACTGAGTATGAAAGTTGCACTTTGACCTTTTTTATGTCTTCATTATCTGTCCCTGCTAACTGTTTGAACTACCTTAAACACAACTGTCTGAACTACCTTAAACACAACTGTCTCAACTACCTTAAACACAACTGTCAGAACTACCTTAAACACAACTGTCTGAACTACCTTAAACACAACTGTCTGAACTACCTTAAACACAACTGTCTGAACTACCTTAAACACAACTGTCAGAACTACCTTAAACACAACTGTCTGAACTACCTTAAACACAACTGTCTGAACTACCTTAAACACAACTGTCTGAACTACCTTAAACACAACTGTCTGAACTACCTTAAACACAACTGTCAGAACTACCTTAACACAACTGTCTGAAACTAACCTTTAAACACAACTGTTTGAACTACCTTAAACACAACTGTCTGAACTACCTTAAACACAACTGTCTGAACTACCTTAAACACAACTGTCTGAACTACCTTAAACACAACTGTCTGAACTACCTTAAACATAACTGTCTGAACTACCTTAAACACAACTGTCTGAACTACCTTAAACACAACTGTCTGAACTACCTTAAACACAACTGTCTGAACTACCTTAAACACAACTGTCTGAACTACCTTAAACACAACTGTCTGAACTACCTTAAACACAACTGTCTGAACTACCTTAAACACAACTGTCTGAACTACCTTAAACACAACTGTCTGAACTACCTTAAACACAACTGTCTGAACTACCTTAAACACAACTGTTTGAACTACCTTAAACACAACTGTTTGAACTACCTTAAACATAGCTGTCTGAACTACCTTAAACACAACTGTCAGAACTACCTTAAACACAACTGTTTGAACTACCTTAAACACAACTGTCTGAACTACCTCAAACATAGCTGTCTGAACTACCTCAAACATAAATGTCTGAACTACCTCAAACATAAATGTCTGAACTACCTCAAACATAAATGTCTGAACTACCTCAAACATAAATGTCTGAACTGCCTCAAACATAGCTGTCTGAGCTCTCTCAAACATACCTGTCTGAACTCAAACATAGATGTCTGGACTGCCTCAAACATAACTGTTTGAACTGCCTCAAACATAACTGTTTGAACTGCCTCAAACATAATTGTCTGAACTGCCTCAAACATAACTGTCTGAACTCAAACATAATTGTCTGAACTCAAACATAACTGTCTGAAATAAACTCAAACATAACTTTGAACTCCCTCAAACATAACAGTCTGAACTCAAACATAACTACCTGGACTGACTGAAACATAACTGTCTGAACTGACTCAAACATAACTGTCTGAAATGACTCAAACATAACTGCCTGAGCTGCCTTAAACGTAATTGTAGCAATACTGTTCTTGTCTGTGTTGCTCTTTTTATTGTTACTGTTGTTATATTAATAATAAATGGAATTTATATAGCGCTACATCTTGCAAAAACAAATCAAGCCCTTGCATTCAACCAATTCTTGCACATGCAGCCAACAACAATTTAATTTTTTAACGAAGTCAGTGTACAACACACACACACACACACACACACACACACACACACACACACACACACACACACACACACACACACACACACACACACACACACACATAGAGGTTAAGCACTTTTGCAGGGTGGTGGATATTTCGGCTGTTGAGAGCAGGGGCAGAAGATGAAACAGGATAGGAAAGTTTTCGCTTTGAAATAAGTGTGTCTTGAGGCTGGATTTAAATGTGTCATAGGTAGGCTTTTTACGAAGGGAAAGAGGGAGGTCGTTCCAGATCACTGGGCCAGAAACAGAGAAAGAGCGACGGCCGACGGTACATATTGAATCTAGGTATTTGTAAGCGCAGGGTATCTGCAGCAGAGCGGGGGGAACGAGAAGGAGTGTACGGGTATATTATATATTGTCATATTGTCACCGTATTGTTGTCGATACCGTTATTATCAATATTTGTAAACATCAGCAACATCCCCATCCTCCTCCTCCTACCCCTCCTCCTCCTCCTCCTCCTCCTCCGCCAACTGCTCTGGCCTGGAAAGACACGGTCTGTTTTCACAGCCTCCTCCTCCTCTCCTCCTCCTCCTCCTCCTCCTCCTCCTCCTCCTCCTCCTTATCATCATCATTATCACCATCATCACCATCATCATCAACATCATCATCACTACCACCGCCACCACACATTACATCAGTTTAGGCAAGGTTTTATCTACAAATCGTGTTAGGCCAAGGTTTCTATCTGACATAATCAGTGTTAGGCCAAGGTGTTCTATCTGACATAATCAGTGTTAGGCCAAGGTGTTCTATCTGACATAATCATGTTAGTGTTAGGCCAAGGTGTTCTATCTGACATAATCAGTGTTACAGTGTTAGGCCAAGGTGTTCTATCTGACTAATCATGTTCAGTGTTAGGCCAAGGTGTTCTATCTGACATAATCAGTGTTAGGCCAAGGTGTTCTATCTGACATAATCAGTGTTAGGCCAAGGTGTTCTATCTGACAAATCGTGTTCAATTTCTCAGGGAGGGTGTTACGCGAGCGGAATGTCCAGGACGCTACGTCACATCGCCCAAGAAATCCAACCAGCGGATATTTCTCCCCAAACTGAAGTACTAATATACTGTTGTTGGGCGTTCCTCAGTGTAACATCTTGCGGATAACACACACACACACACACACACACACACACAGATATATATATATATATATATATATATATATATATCTATATATATATATATATATATATATATGTGTGTATATATATATATATACATATGTATATATGTATATGTATATATATATATATATATATATATATATATATATATATATATATATATATATATATATATATATATATATATATATATACATATATGTATATTATATATATATACATATATCTATGTGTGTGTTGTGTGTGTGGTGGGGTATGGTGTGGTGTGGTGTGGTGTGGTGTGGTGTGGTGTGGTGCGGTGCGGTGCGGTGCGTGTGTGTGTGTGTGTGTGTGTGTGTGTGTGTGTGTGTGTGTTGATGTGTGTGTATGTGTTGTTTTGTTATTTTATTCTAAGGATAATGTAATAAGCACTCATATGACTTATTACTTCCAGTGCCTGTGTGTATGCAGTTTTATAAATTTTGTCATCCGTTCCTACCAGCACACAATGGCCTACTATTCCTAAAAGCAGAACAGGATTTAATGCTAGCGCAAGATGATCTGTGCGTTCGCTCATGGGACCTCGGTTTATAGTCTCATCCAAACGACTTTTCGGGGGAGTGGAGTCGGCACTGATGTTAACTCCAAAGGAAAAGTCCTATGGAACGAGATTAGAACCCGAGTCCTCAGAACACAAGCGTAATGCACATCACTCTAACCACCAGGTTATGTGGTCCGCTCTGTGTGTGTGTGTGTGTGTGTGTGTGTGTGTGTGTGTGTGTGTGTGTGTGTGTGTGGTGTGTGTGTGTGTGTGTGTGTGTGTGTGTGTGTGTGTGTGTTTGAAATGTCTGAAACTACTTTTCAGTGTTACTTTTATAATGTTTTCTTCTGACTGTATGTTTACGATCCCATGCGAATTTACAACGAACGTCTTCTGCGTTTTAACCTGTTTCTCTTATTTGGGGGGATGGGGGGGGGGGGTGTTATAGCTTGAGAGAGGGATATTTAATTGCATAAGTTTCACATCAGTTGTAAAAATTATAATTCCGATCTTTTTGTTTGTTCTGATGAATCGGAGGGACTCTGTAGTAATATAGAAATTAAAAAGGGAAACCACATAAGAAAACCAGAAATTACGCACCCCACTCGGTAAGGGAACACATACAGACAGACAAATATTAGTTAAAGAGTGTTCTAAACTAAATTTGAAATAAAAAGAGGGCTATAAGAATCATGAGAGTTTAAATTTATCTCCTGAATGAGTGAAGCATCATCAGGAAACTGATTTACGTGTAACATTCAAAACAGTAACACTTTCAACGTTCTCTTCTCTAACCCTGCATGCACGAATATCGGAGTATACTATCAATATACAGTGAAACGGAGTCACTTTGGAACAATCTTCTTCGTAGATTGAGACTTTGGGATATTTGACCAATAATCCATTACACATCATAAGTTTTCTGAAGGTACAGAGTAATCTGCACAGACCTATGTGAATGCTGCAGGTATTACACACTGTCATGAATGTCAAATTTACATTGCCAAAAGTTTCTTTCAGCATCTATCAAGACCTGGGATGAGTCTTTTGTACAGGACACTTTTATCTTCTGCAATGTGTTTTTCTTCTTCTAAATGAAACCTCTCTGATAGTTATGTGTTAGCTTTGCCTGAACTCTTCAATGTTCTGCTCACAAGGCAACAGACTTTTATATATATATATATATATATATATATATATATATATATATAATATATATATATATTATATATATATATATATATATATATATCTGTGTGTATAGCCTCTTCCCATGAATCAACATGAGAAAAGCAAGTTTTCACTATTTATCATGCTTTACATTCTTGCAGTCAAAGATACACAACATAAACTATCTCACAACAAGAATTGCACAAACAGCATTACCATCAGCATAAGAAAAAACATTGATGATTTACAAACAACTTTTCAAAAATCTGAAAAATGGGCAACATCTTAACAAATTTAATGGATGAACGATGTACTAGAAACAGGACCTAGCATTCATTTGATGCCTAATGGCACTATTACTTTTTTTTGCATTTCATCTGTGTGTTTACTTTTTAAACACGATGGCCTTATTTCCTCTGTGGTTTGGCGGCACGGCCACACAGCTGATGGAGCGTGGAACGGTAGCGGGAGCTCTGTTTGAGGTAGATGATGAAGTTGGCTGAGGAGTTGACAGCCTCCAGAACATGCGTCAGAGTGAAGGTCATCTTGAAGACATTGCATAAATGCCCGGTCATCAGAAAGCCAGGCAGACGGACTAACATCACCAGGGACTGCGTCACATTGGGCATCATGCACAGCAGGTAAATACAACACACCGTCACCAGCATGCGCGTCACCGTCACTTCCTGTTTCTCCACTGACGTCATGTTGGACACGGTGTGACGCCGCCACTTCGCCGTGGCTTTAAGACGCTGAACGACTGTGAGGGTGCAGACGATGACGACGACGAAAGAGAGAAAGGGAAGAGTGACAGACAGCATCTGTTTGTAGAGAAGGTCGATGAGGGTGCGGTGCCTGAGGTACAGGGGGTTCAGACGAGCGATGTAGGTGGAGGTGTTGGTGACGGGGTCTGTGACGTGAACTGTCTGGTATTTCAGGCCCAGGGAGACATTCATGACAGTCAGAATGTACACTGCTACTGTCAGGATACCTGCTCTCATGTACCTGAAATACGTGCAAAAACAAATCAGTGATCAGTAAATACCATGCATATGTATGGAGAGGAAATGTCTGTGTACATAATTATATATTATACACACAGGAAATAGTGTTGGTGAGACAATCAGTACACACACATCACAGGCATCAAGCATTTTAGAGTCTCACCTTCTCCTACTTCTTCGCGGTTTTGAATTCCATAAAAGCCATAGGAATTTTTTTTTCTAAATTCGCCGAATCCGACCCAGAGTGAGTGTACTGTGCGATTATTGATTAATACTGGGACCACACAGTTGAGTTTCATGCATTGCAAAGATGCAATGTTGAGAGTTTTTCAGATTATTTACCAACATTGCAGGTGTCTGTATCTCTTGAGTTGGCGTTGGGATAGGATAGGATAAGGAATATAATCGTACATCCTGTCACATAGTCTCGAAGTAAGAGCACCTCCATAGGAGCAGCGTTACGTCATCTTTATCGTCATGGATCAGCATGCAAAAACATTGTCTCTGATTCGGTGGCTCCAGCTGCTCTGGTCTCATGGCGACTTCTGTTCCAGTTTCCCCATACACTCCTGTACCTGTGGTGAGTTTGTGTCAGAGCCTTCGGGGTCGGAATTCGTTGGAGGGACGTTGTGATGGTCCCCATTCCGGGTGGGCTTCTCACTCATTCTGGCTCCGCAACTGAGCTAAAACTGTCGTCAATAGGTGACGTTATTGGTGGTGTCCAGGGTATAATAATCAACTCATAACATGCAACAACTGAACGCCACCAAAATGATCCAGCAGCAGGGTACAGCCCCTATGGCTTGTGGTCTCACGGCGGCCTAACATTAATGGGCTCCCTGTGGAATTATGACTGAGGATGCGACAAAATGCATCTGGATATGGCTGGGGCAGAAAGAATATAGTGAGTGGCGTGGCAATAGCAGGACACGGATGACGAGGCAGGTGAAGAAGTGTATCGTGCAATGTTATTCTTTCCCTCATGGGGCTTCCTATGTGGTGGAATTAAATCAGTCACATACGCATAAATCTTACCATTGATGAACCTCAGAGCTCTAGTAGAGGAAAATTTTGTTTCACTCTTTCGTTAAATCTTTCTTTCAGATTAAAGTTATACATATCTTTTAGTTACTCTCTTTTAACTCATCTAGGCTCTTTTAGCACGTGATACTGTGTCCTTTATGGTTAGTTTAAAAGATGTTAACATGAATACTGTAGAAACTTCAGTACACTTTTGATATCCATTAATATATAATTGGAAGTCATTTTTCAGTTTCTGATGTTAATGAATCACTAAACGGGTTCCATATATGAAGTCATGAGAAAAGACTTCTCAAAAGCCACGGTCTTTCAAATATGCATTTCCAGAAAATCGTGTTTAATATTATGATGGTGATTTAGCCCCACTTCGTGAAATCCCCGTCCATAGCAGAAACCACCCTTGCTGAAGTACAGATTGGATTCAGCCGAGGTGGAAACCACTGAAGAGCAAGAGGTCACCCACCCATCTCTGTTGACCAGGCAGTGGGCAGAAAGTCAGGACTATTCCACGCTTCATTTACCTGGGATCTGTCACCAGCAGTGAAGGGTTCAAACCACACATGTTTTACTTGTCAGTTTGGTTGGCCACAGTCTGAGGCTGGATGCAAAATCTGCTCATGGAGATGGTCTGAGGTGAAGCATATTAAACTCTGCACTATCATGGAATTCAATGATTTTTTTTCACAGACAAAAAAATAGATCCAGCTTGGAACAAGGCAGTATCCCAGTAAAGCCTTTTGTTGTTGTTGATGTGTTTGTTTGTTGCTGTTTTTTTTTTACTTTCTTACCGATAAAATATCCTCACTTATCTGTGCTTTTCATCCACACGCCTTTCTTTGGCCATTGTGTGCTGGTGGGAACGAATGATAAAATTGAGAAAACTGCAAACACACGGGGACTGGATGTAAAAAAAATCATGTGACTGCTTATTCCATTAATCTCGAAACAAAAAAAAATATTAAAAAATAATGAATAAAACACACTAACGCATTCACACAGTTTGTCACCACCCTCATCACAGCCTAGCCACCACCACCACTACAACTTGAACATACCAAACAAACAAACAAACAACCTTACTCTCCAACACGCACTCACTTTGTCCTGAAGAGCTTGGCAGCCTTCAGAGGGCTGAGGACACAGAGACACCTCTCCAGGGCGAGCAGAGCGGTGATGAGGTTGAAGAGGGAGAGGAAGCCCATGTAGGTGCCCAGCACAGGTCCGTTCTGACGCTGCTGCCAGTAGCTGCCCGCCTCAGGGTTCACCAGACTGATGAGGGCGTACAGCTGTGCCGCACTCAGGAACAGCGAAGCCGTGTCTGGACGCTGCAGACTTTTGTCGTAGCAGATGTTAGAACTATTATAAATGTGGTAGGGGGTGGGGGGGTTGGGGGGGTGTGGTGGGGTTGTGTGTGTGGGGGGGTGTTCTGTTGTGTGTGGGTGTGTGTGTTGTGTGGTGTTGTGGTGTGTGGGGGGGGGGTGTGTGTGTGTGTGTGTTGTGTGTGTGGTGTGTGTGTGTGTGTGTGTGTGTGTGTGTGTGTGTGTGTGTGTGTGTGTGTGTGGTGTGTTGTGTTGTGTTGTGTGGGTGGGTGCTGTGTGGGTGGTGTTGTGTGTGTGTGACACATTGCTCAATTGTTTAAAGTAAATAGTGAAGTCTGGTTAAAGCATTGACATGGGGATGCACTCAACCTACCACTGAAATGCAGCCACAAGAGTTGTGGCAGAAGCCATTGAAAACACCAACACACTCACATAATTGTACACACATACACACAGAGATACACTCACATACGCACAGACAGATATGCACACATACACACAGATACACACATGGATACACGGGCATACACCCACTTACACAGATACACGCACAGAGAGACAGATACACACATATACACACAGAAACACACACCAACACACACACACTCTCTCCTCTCTTTCCTCTCTCTCTCTCTCTCTCTCTCTATCCTCTCTCCTCTCTCTCTCTCTCTCTCTCCTCTCTCTCTCTTCTCTCTCTCTCTCTCTCTCTCTCTCTCTCTCTCTCTCTTCTTCTCTCTCTCTCGATGGCATGTAAAAGATTTTTAGGAGTACCTGTAAGAACGCCCAATAAGATGGTATATGGAGATTTAGGTAGATATCCACTTTATGTCAACTCATGTACAAGAACCATTAGATACTGGTTAAAACTATTGCAAATGGATCAGAATAGAATACCATGTAATGCTTACTGCATGCTGTTAGAGTTAGATAGAAATGGTAAATACTGCTGGATTTCCAAAATAAGAGAAATTTTGTGTGAAACGGGTTTTAACATAGTTTGGATGCAACAAGGTGTTGGCGATGTAAAACTTTTCTTACGTATGTTTAAACAAAGATTAATAGATATGTACATTCAAGAATGGGAGGGGACTATAAGAGATAAAGAGAGGTATGAAAATTACAGATCATTTAAAAGTATTTTTGTAAAAGAGGAGTATATAAACTCTATTGATGTCTACTGCTTTCGAGTCGCAATTACTCAAGCCAGATTTAATGTTCTACCCCTTAATAATAATGTATATAGATATAGTGAGAATAATCGAGAAAAAATGTGTCCCTTCTGTAAAACGAAAGTTGAAAATGAAGCTCACTTTTTATGGGAATGTTACGTATACCATGACTTGAGAGAAAGATTCCTAAGTAAATGTATCAATGTACCATTGCACGATCTGTTCAGTGGAACAAATGATGAGTACAGGCACAGTTTTGTCTAGATATGTTTTTCATTCTATCAATAAAAGAAAGAAAATGCTAATTCAGGATGTATTTTGAAAACTTTTATGATTCGTTACGTAATCGATATGCATGATTTCCACAATTTTCCCTAGAAATTATGTTTCTGTGATTTGGCTTTGTTTCATGTTAGATTCATAATCATGATTTAGAATAATGTGTGTTTTTCTTCTTTTGATCAGCATGAATCTATACCTTTTGTGCATTTGCCTTGCCTATGATACGAATGAACCCTTTGTTCCATCCCAAGCCCAAGAAATGTATTGTGGTCCATGGCCAATGTACATTAAATCAGTTCAGTGTGTGTTCAGTGTGTTCAGTGTGTGTTCTCTCTCTCTCTCTCTCTCTCTCTCTCTCTCTCTCTCTCTCTCTCTCTCTCTCTCTCTCTCTCTCTCTCTCTCTCTCTCTCTTGAGATTCGAGTTAGGCAGCAAGTAGAGAGAAAAAGAAAAACCACCAGTCCTTGCACAGTCTGTTGCTAAGCACGACAGGGAACTAACAGCTTGACTGAGGACTGCATGTGTCAAGCTATCATTCCCTATCCACGAGCAACTGCTCTGGCCTGGAAAGACACGGTCTGTTTTCACAGCCTCCTCCTCCTCCTCCTCCTCCTCCTCCTCATCCTCATCATCATCATCATCATCATCATCATCATCATCAAACGCTCAAACAGCAACCACTACTGTCTATCATACCAGCGAAAATGCCTTGTGCTGCCGTTACTCACCTGACAAGTCAGTCCCAGCGCAATCGACTTTGACATGGAAAGTACTTGTTGTTGTCTAAGTCATTCCGGGGAGGGGGGGGAGGGGGGGGACAAAGAAGAAGAATGGACAAAATAAGAAAGAATATAGACAAGATGGAGGCGATGGAAAGAAAACGAGCAAAGATAGGGATAAAAAGAGGGAATTCTTAGCACATAATTTCCAGAAGGTGGGGATGCTGTTAATACTGAAAAATCCCCGGAATGCCCACAGGGGATATTTTCACATGAGACTCCCATTCAAAATATGGACAACAGCAATCAGACTGTATGTTTTTCTCCATCTTTTTGTGCATGTATATTTGCATCATACTGCATTTTTTACATGTGCCTCATCTTCTGAAGCCCCCCCCCCCCCTCCCCCTTTCCTGCTGTGTCCACGCCACTCATTCTGGTCTTTCTGCCTTATGTCATACCCAGGTTCGTCATGGTGTATCCCCTGAGTCAACATGTCAGGCCCCCATATGGCCTCTGGCCAGATGGACCCTGCATTGCTGTTTGGTATTTTGGTGGCGTCCAGAAGTTTCAGCACCAGACCAATATACGCAGAAATACAGATAGATGTAACCCCACCCAGTTCTACTTTGTGATACCAAACATCTAGGATTTTCCGAACAAGCAAGTCAAGAAAATTGAGAAAGACTGTAACTAATAGGTCACGGTAGGTTATAGTTAGAGATCTTGACCAGTATCCTATGACAGTCCTCTCCCTTACCTGAACAAACACAGATGAACGCGGTCAGACAGCCCCTGCTTAGCGAAGACGGCCATGTTGATGACGTTGGTGATGACGCCCCAAGTCACGAGGACAGGAAATAGCCCGGCATACAGCACAAGGTCAACCATTTTTGCAACATGAGGACTGACAACGTTTCGGGGGTTGTCACAGGGTATGAAAGGAGGAGATAACGTAGTAGAAGCATTTCCCCCGTAAATGGGGATATCACGATCCATGTATGTCGATGGTAGATCATAAATAGTTGGTGAAGACTGTAAAATCATTATCACTGTGTTACTGCAGTATACTTACAGATAATCCACAGAGGTGATGTTGACGTGTATTTAGGTTTTTAATCTCCTAGGTATACAGATTATTGTCACGTAAGGTTTTGTTCAGATGATTGCGGCTTGGTTTGTACTCTTTCTTCTTGTTTTGGATTTTTAAAAAAAAACCTGTTTAAACCTATCTGTATGAAACTGTTCGATTCTGTCTGATGAAAAAGTTTACCATCACTCACAAGACCAAGCCACTAAATTTGTCATTCTTTTCCATTGTATTATAGTTCAAAAATAGTCAAAACATTGTGTGCATTGACCATAATCAAATAATGATAAGTTTTCTTGACGTTGGAAGTCTTATGTGTATCACTACGTATTTTATTGAAATGGCTGTACATTCTGCATAGTGTAGTTGGCGACAGCAAGCCTCTGCTTCATGCTGCGGAAAGAAGAATCCTGTTTCAATGTATAGGGTTAATGCCAACATTATGATTTGCCTCTAGTTAGGGACACAAATACCTATTCCACCCATTCATAAACTACACGTTTGGAGGCTATAGCCTAGTGGGTAAGACACTTTGACTTTAATCCTGTGGGTCAATGAAGTCGTGGGTTCAAATCTGGGTGGTGTCTGATGAATTGAGGGAAGGAGTTTTTACATTCTCCCAGGTCAACTTCAAGTGCAGATCTGCCAGTGCCTTCATTCCCTTCGTGTGTATATATATACACATGTAGAAGACCAAATATGCACGTTAAATATCCCATAATTCATGTCAGCGTTTGGTACGTTATGAAAGCACGAACATACCAAGCACACATCCCGAACTCGGAATACGCGTACCTTCATTGTGGGCAAAAATGGTCCCATACACAAAACCTCACCATCGGTGAACCTCGGAGTTCTAGTCGCGGAACAAAACAGGAAACAAATAAAAAATAAAACTACACACAGCCAACAGGAGCCATAGCAGCAGCTATTGCAGCAACGTCAGAAGCTGAAACATCTATATCAGCATCGTTCTGCGTTGCATTGTGTTGATGTATTGCATTGCATTGAATTGTGTTGTACTTATTCCCATTTCACTGTATTGTATGGTGGTGATCTACTTTGCACTCTTTGGCATTCCATTGTTTATATCAGCATTGTTCTGTGTTGCATTGTGTTGATGTATTGCATTGCACTGCATTGTGTTTGTACTTATTCCATTTCACTGTATTGTATGGTGGTGATCTACTTTGCACTCTTTGGCATTGCATTGTCTATATCAGCATTGTCCTGTGTTGCATTGTGTTGATCATGTATTGCACTGCACTGCATTGTGTGGTACTTATTCCATTTCACTGTATTGTATGGTGGTGATCTATTTTGCACTGTTTTGCATTGCACTGCGTTGTAGTATTGCTCTGCGTTGCATTGTGCATCTTGCATTGTGTTGTATTATTGGGTTGTATTACTTTGCTTTACTCTGTATCGCGTTGTTTTGCTTTGTTTAGCGCTTAAATAGCGTAAGTAAATATCATAAGTAAATATCACTGATCCACGCAATCACTCTCTCACACCTTTTTGTTTTCTATGCACATAATTATGGACACTTATACACAAAAAAACACGCAAGCTCCGGCACACACACACACACACACACACACACACACACACACACACACACACACACACACACACACACACACACACACACACACACACACACAACACACATTCTGCCCACCATGGTATAGTTCTCGACATTGTTTTTCTCCAGTTTTCTTTTTCACATGGGATATATATGCATTATATATATATATATATATATATATATATATATATATATATATATATATATATATATATATATATATATATATATATTATATTGTGTGTTGTGTGTGTGTGTTGTGTGTGTGTGTGTGTGTGTGTGTGTGTGTGTGTGTGTGTGTGTGTGTGTGTGTGTGTGTGTGTGTGTGTGTGTGTGCCTTTTGTTCTATTGTAGTTCCATTAGTTATACAGTTATTAATGTGTGAATTCAATACTTCATTGTATCATGGTTATAGTTGTTAGTTCTTTTTTCTGAATTGTTTGTCTTTTTGTGTCTAATATCACTTATTGTGAATAGACGTTAATCTGAAGAACAACACAACACACACACACCACACACACACACACACACACACACACACACCACACACACACACACACACACACACACACAACATGCGCGCGGCAACAGTTGTTATAACAGTTATGCCATGAATATACAGTTTAGTTCAATCGGTTTTTTGTTTTTGCAGAGCTGGTGTGTGGTGTGTGTGTGTGTGTGTGTGTTGTGTGTGTGTGTGTGTGTGTGTGTGTGTGTGTGTGTTGTGTGTGTGTTTTGTGTGCCTTTTGCTATACAGTACATGTTAGATATGTCTGAACAATGCCTTTCTGATTTGTGTTCTTAGATTGTCATTCCATCAATTGAGGCTGTCAGTGTTGTATTGCCTTTTCATGGATGATTATAGTAATTTGAACTTAACTTTTCACACACGCACAATATCCACTCACCCATACACACACATACACTCAGCGCTGTGCGCAGGAACGTTATACTAATATGGCAACCAACACACACACACGCACAAACACACACACACACACACACACACAACACACACACACACACACACTCACACACACACAACACACACACACACAAGCACGCACGTACACACACACCACAGTACACACAAACACACACACACACTACACACACACACACAACCACACACACAACATACACACAGCACTATACACACGCACATACACCACACACACACACACAATAAAATATATATATATATTATATTAATATATATAATATATATATATATATATATATATATATATATATATATATATATATATATGCGCATGCATACATACGACTGGAATCACACATATATGCAAAGCATACATACATGTATTTATATAAGTAGACAATCTCTCTCTCTCTCTCCTCTCCCTCTCCTCTCTCTCTCTCTCTCCTCTCATCTCTCTCTCTCTCTCTCTCTCTTCTCTCTCTCTCTCTGTCTGTCTGTCTGTCTGTCTGTGGTGTTGTCTTCTGTCTGTCTGTCTGCTGTCTCTGTCGTCTGTCTGCTCTCTGTCTCTCTGTCTCTCTCTCTCTCTCTCTCTCTCTCTCTCTCTCTCTCTCTCTCTCTCTCTCTCTCTCTCTCTCTCTCTCTCTCTCTCTCTCTCTCTCTCCCCCTTAAACAAGACAGAGAGTGTGAGGCCTTAACCACAAACTACTAAAATCAATGTGCACTTGTCTTTGTTGTCATCTTAATTAGCGTTGTTTCGTCTGTGCACACACACATACACACATTCACATGCAGTGCAAACACCTCACACGCACACAAACACACACACACAACACACACACACACCACACATACTAACACGCAAACACACACACAATCACATATACATGCAAACACACATCCATATACACACATACGCCCACATACACACACCACGCAGCACACATGCACGCCCGACACACACACACCTCACACACACACACACACACACAACACACACACACACACACACACACACACACACACACACACACACACACACACTACACGCACAATGCACAACTCACTCACTCATCACTCACACACAAACCATTATTTATATATATATATATATATATATATATATATATATATATATATATATATATATATATATATTGAAATAATTTCTTAGTGTATTATAGCAGCTTTACTTTATTATTAATTTGAATGTCGTCACTGTCTTTTTGTATATATTTATGTTATAGTCTATTAATGTTCCCTGTGGTTGATCTTCTTGTGATTTGTTTTCAATTCAATACTGTGGAAATGTCCTATGTTCTCTTAGAGCAACCTCTGTCTTTTCTATTTTTTCATAAATCTACCCTTTTTGTGTTGTCTTTATCTCCATAACTCTCCTCCTGTCTCCTCTCCTCCTCCTCCTTTTCTCTCATCCTCACTCCTTACTTCTTTTCTCTTAACTTCCTCTTCTTTTTTCTTCTTCTTCTTTTTCTTCCTCTTCTTTTTCTTCTTCTCCCATACTTCTTCTCCTTCTTCTTCTTCTTCTTCTTCTCTTCTTCTTCTTCTTCTTCTTCTCCTCTTCTTCTCTTCTTCTTCTTCTTCTTCTTCTTCTTCTTCTTCTTCTTCTTCTTCTTCTTCTTCTCCTTCTTTCTTCTTCTCTTTCTTCTTCCGATCCCCCTCGCAAAGAAGGGACTCATTCAAACTGAACAGTTTCCCTCCTACTGGGAAATTTTGCGCTGAGAGTCCCCCCCCCCCCTCCTCCCGTGTTCTTTTTGGCTGCTTCTTTTTCTGTGACTTCAAGTTCTGCTGTTCCCATGCAATACATTTCAACCTCTCCACCCCATCCGTACCTAGGCTAGTATCTCGTGTTCTCAGTGTCTCATCGGGGAGAGCAGCCCGAATTTCACACAGAGAAATCTGCTGTGACATAAACGTAAAGGTAAGATGTCCTATAACCTGTGAGGTCGTAGGGGAGCCAGGCGTCAGAGACCTCAGCTTCTCTAGGGGCCAGCATGTTGAGGGCGGCTGTGACATAAAGTGGTATATATATATTTTTTAATAAATAAATCTACAATGATGCAAAACATTGCTAGGGCAGCCATAGGGCCACCAGCCAGAGAGGACCTGTATTGCTGCTGGGTCACTTTGGTGGTGCCCAATGGTGCCTGTTCTGAGCTACCATACGCGATATAACATACTGAGCGCCCTACTGACGACAGTGATAGCTTAGTCGCGGAGCCAGACACAAGGGGACAAGACATAAAAAAGTTATCAGTACTTCTTCCATTATCGTCGAAATAAAAGAAGATGTAAAATCAAATGAAATAGTTATGCTTTTTCATAATGGTAAATTTAAATAATCATTATTTTAGTAAACAAGAAGGCGGGAAAGAGTGTTATTTCTGAGGCACTACTTGTATTCAAAAGTACAAACATACGTTTAAGCATTTCCTCACGATGCATATTCTTGTACATCAACCATGCACTCCATTTTTGCACATCAAAAAGCGCCTACAATACCAACAGTGTACCTATCAGTATCAACAGAAGCAACAACTACGAAACAAGATAACTGATGATCCAAACCTTTCAGAATCATTTTAATGCAAAAGCGCTAGAGATAGACTCGTGCATTCAACGTTGAGGGTGCAGCAAGTGTACTATTCATCAGTTCATTTACTTTGTCCTTCGCTGATTCCTTCTCTTCATTGTCGACTGATTATACAGCAACACAGCTGACCCAGAGTGGATCTGTAGCGAGACCTCTGTTTGATGTTGATGAAGAAATTGACTGAGGCGTTGACCGCCTCCAGTAAATGAGTGGAAGCAATGGTCACCTTGACCACGTTGCACAGATGACCAGTCAGAGGAAGCCGGCAGACGGCCAGCACCAGCATGGCTCTGCCCACGTTGGGAACCATGCACAGCAGGTAAAGACGCACACTGTCACCAGCATGCGCGTCACCAGTCACCTCCTGTTTCTCCACTGACGTCATGTTGGACACGGTGTGACGCCGCCACTTCGCCGTAACTTTAAGATGCTGAACGACTGTGAGGGTGCAGACGATGACGATAATGAAGGAGGTGAAAGGGAGAGGGACAGAGATGGTGTGTTTGTAGAGAAGGTCGATGAGGTTGCGGTGCCGGAGGATACAGGGGGTTCAAACGAGCGATGCAGGTGGAGGTGTTGGTGACGGGGTCTGTGACGTGAACTGTCTGGTACTTAGGCCCAGGGAAACATTCATGACGGTCAGAATGTACACTGCCACTGTGACGATCCCCACTCTCATGTATCTGAAACAAGAGCCCTACAGGGTCAAAGTCAACACAGTAATTGTATAAATATGAAAGAATTATACCTGCATAAAGGTAGGGAAATTAATCATTTATTGTCAAATGAACCCTTCTTGTGAGATAAACTGGCCCAAACGTATCAGATATGCATTAGTATATAAAAATATACAGATCTTTCAGGGTCGCTATAGATTTTACACACATACACACGTGCGCACGTGCGTGTGCACACACACTCACACAAAACACCACACACACTCACACAACCACAACACTCACTCACTCACTCACTCACACACACACACACACACACACACACACACACACACACACACACAACACAACACACACACACACACACACAACTACCTTCACTCACTCCTCACTCACTCACTCACTCACCTACTACCAACTCCAGCGCACACATCCAAAACTGCACTCAGAGGCTGAGACACAAGACACCATCCCAGACCACAACATGTGTACAGGAACAGCCCAAACCACACCACCACACTCATGTCGCTTCGCCACACACTCACACACACACACCACTACCACCCCAGCACGTAAACTTCCGCCTCAGAACAGCAGCACACACACAAACACACACACACACACACACACACACACACACACACACACACACACACACACACTTAACTCCTTCACTCACTCACTCACTCACTCACTCACTCACGCTAACTACCAACTCCAGCACACTCACTTCGCCAAGAAGAGCTTGGCAGCCTTCAGAGGGCTGAGGACACAGAGACACCTCTCCAGGACCAGCAGAGCGGTGATGGTGTTGGAGAGGGAGAGGCAGCCCATGTAAGTGCCCACCACCACAGTGATGTGGCGCTGTCGCCACAAGTCTGCAGCCACGGGGCCACCATACCAGCCCCGAGCAACGTGAAGAGCTTGCCGCCCTGCAGGAACAGCAGGAACCCTGTATCTGAGGCCGCTAGGCTGAGACAGCACACGTGGTTTGCATGGGTGGGTGGGTGGGTGTGAGGGGGAGGATGGTAGGAGGGAGGGAGGGATGTGGATGGGGATGGGTGGTGGAGTAGGTGGATGAATGGAGGGAGGGGGTGGGTAGATGGATGGGTAGTTGGATGGAGTTGGAGGGAGGGAGGGATATTGTATGATGGATAGAGGGAGGGAGGGAGATATGTATGATGATGGAGGAGGGATATATGTATGATGGAGGGAGGGAGGGAGGAGGAGGGAGGGATGTATTATGTATGTATGGTATGTTAGTATGGATGGGTGGAGGGAGGGAGGGAAGGGGGAGGGAGGGATGGGTGGATGGATGGATATGTATGTATGTATGTATGTATGTATGTAGGTAGGTAGGTAGGTAGGTACGTAGGTAGGTATCGTAGGTACGTAGGTAGTAGGTATGTACGTACGTAGTATGTCTGTCTGTCTGTATGTTTGTATGTCTGTATGTCATGTCTGTCTGTCTGCTGGTCTGTCTGTCGTCGTCTGTCCCGTACTGTCTGTCTAAATGTATGAGTATGTATGTATGTATGTAGTAGTATGTATGTATGTTGTATGTATTTTGTTGTATTATGTTGTTGTATGTCTGTATGTATTATATGTATGTATGTATGTATGTATGTATGTATTGTATGTATGTATGTATGTATGTATGTATGTATGTATGTATGTATGTATGTATGTATGTTTTGTGTGTGTATGTGTGTATGTGTATGTGTATATGTATGTTGTATGTGTGTATGTGTGTATGATGGATGGATGGATGGAAGGATGGATGGATGGATGGATGGATGGATGGATGGATGGATGGATGGATGGATGGATGGATGGATGGATGGATATACGTGTATGTATGTATGCTTGTGTGTGCGTGTGTATGTGCGCTGCGTATGTATGCATGCATGTGTGTGTATGCATGCGTGTGCATGTATACATACATGTGTGTGTGAATGTATGTGTGTACGTACGTATGTATGTATGTATGTATGTATGTATTGTATGTATGTATGTATGTATGTATGTATG
Source organism: Stramonita haemastoma (assembly GCA_030674155.1). NCBI lineage: Eukaryota > Metazoa > Mollusca > Gastropoda > Neogastropoda > Muricidae > Stramonita > Stramonita haemastoma. The sequence continues at coordinate 27,431,766 of CM060328.1, forward strand.
TATGTATGTATGTATGTATGTATGTATGTATGTATGTATGTATTTGTATGTTGTATGTTGTATGTATGTTGTTGTTGTTTGTTTGTTGGTTTGTTTGTTTGTTTTTTGTATGTTTGTTTGTTTGTTTGTGTTGTAGTTTGTACGTATGTACGTAAGTACGTAGGTACGTAGGTATATGTGTATGCATTTATGAATGTTGTATGTTAGTATGTATGTATGTATGTATGTATGTATGTATGTATGTATGTATGTATGTATGTATGTATGTATGTATGTATGTATGTATGTATGTATGTATTTATGTATGTAACAGTGCTAAAACATCGAAAACAGCTGAGAAAAATAATCAAAAACAGTAAACGGATAATATGCTTTTTACATCAAAACAAAGTCAAAATGAGAAATTCACCAGTCAAAATGGTCAGAAGACAAAAGCAAAGTCTCTGATGCTTCTAGAAACGAACCTCAGACTCCTGTGCCATCAGGTGGTGGTGTAAGTACTACACGGGCCTTGAAGTCTGTTGCTGAGATGGACCACTGGTATGACAGTACTACACGGCCTTTGTAGTGTGTTGCTGGGATAGACCACTGGTAGTGACAGTGCTACACGGCCTTTGTAGTGTGTTGCTGAGATGGACCACTGGTAGTGACAGTACTCACTACACGGCCTTTGTATGTGTTGTGAGTGGACCATGGTAGTGACAGACTACACTACACGCTTTGTAGTGGTTCTGGATGACATGGGGTGACAGTACTACCGGCCTTTGTAGTGTGTTGCTGGGATAGACCACTGGTAGTGACAGTGCTACACGGCCTTTGTAGTGTGTTGCTGGGATAGACCACTGGTAGTGACAGTCTACACGGCCTTTGTAGTGTGTTGCTGGGATAGACCACTGGTAGTGACAGTACTACACGGCCTTTGTAGTGTGTTGCTGGGATAGACCAGAGATAAAAGCTTAACACACAGCTGTATGTATCAAGCAGTCATCACCTGTCCATGAGCACACTTCTGGCCAGAACTTTGCAGTTTTCCCTGACTCGCTCACACAGTAGGTGAAAGACAAAAGTGAGGAGTGTATTATCTTCATCTACACTGTGCATGTACTTAACGATGAAAATGACAAATTACTCCTGTTATTTATTTTTTTGCATTATGTACAACTTTATGTCACAGCGGATTTCTCTGCGTGAAATTCGGGCTGCTCTCCCCGGGGAAGAGCGCGTCGCCACAAGTGCAGCACCTATTTTTTTTCTTTTTCCTGCATGCAACTGTGTTTCCCTACCAGAATGGCTTTTTTCTACAGAATTTTGTTACGACTTCCTTTACTTTGTGTCATTTCTCAAGTTGGTTTCTTGAGCCTAAATCAACTTTGGAAGTTTGCCTTTAGAAGTGCTATTATTTTGCCAAATGAGATTCACTCCTTTGTCTGTACATAGGCTGTCTCTATCATGTTCTTCTGTTGTGATGGTATCAAGCGTGTACTGTTCAATAATTGGATACTTTCACGATGCTTTAAACAGATTTATTTGTAACAGCTAAACAGGTTGCAAAAACTCTCTTTTTTTGGTTTTGTATTTTTTTCTTTGCTTTGGTGTTGCTTAGTGTTCACAGTATTTGGGTTCGTTTCTGAGGTCATTTTAAGGCATGGAGAAAAGACTCTGTTGTTAAAGATTAGGCCTATTCAGGGCCAGTGATGTACGTAACACAAACACATCAAGCAAATAATCTGCACAGATTCGGGAAAGACTATAAACCGAGGCCCCGTGTGCGAACGCACGCAGAACATCTTGCACACACGTTAAAACCCCGTTCCGCCTTGCGGAGGAGCAGGCCATTGTGTGCCGGTAGGAGTGGATGACAACTTTATTTTTTAAGAATCCAGCATGCACTAGGTGTCGTGTTTAGACACCATCCCTGAGGAAAAATCGGAGACTTGGAGTCCCCAGGGCGGCTCGGGGCTATATAAAAAATGGGTAGGCGCTGCACTTGTGGAGTCGCACTCTCCCCAGGGGGAACAGACCGAATTTCACACAGAGAAATCTACTGTGACATAAAGTGGTATAAATAAAATAAATCAAGAGATGGACAAGAATGAAGCATGCAGAGTTTCAGTGTGCTGCTCTGCTGACTAACTCTTCAGGGCAGTCATGGAAGGGAAGACTAGTAACACGAATGCGAAATACAGACTGCAGTTCACTTCACTTTTTCAGGCCTCATTTCTGGACATGGCATCCTTCACTCAAGTGGATGCTTCATTCCTTACGTCATCACATTCGGATGAGACATTTTAACCGATGGCCCGATGTGCGAACGCACGCAGACATCTTGCGACACGTTATTTCCTGTTCCGCTTTCGTAAGATAGGCATGTGTGCGGTGGGAACAGATGACAAAATTTACAAAACTGCATGCACACGGACCGATGAAAAAAGCACTTGATTGCTTATTCTGTTATCCTCGATAAAAAGAATAGATAAAAAAAATCAATCAATCAATCAATCAATCAATAAATAAATAAATAAACGTCAATCAATCAATCAATCAAATTTTTATTTCCAGATGGTACATTGAGTAAGCAGCGATCTGCTTTTTTCCATCAAGCCATCTATCTAAAGAAAAGAAAAGAAAAAAATCAAAACAATAGCAAAAATCAAATCCAAACAAAACAAAAAGCCAACAAAAAACAAAGCAGAAAATCCCTAGCAAACAATAAAGCCAACAAAAGAAAGAAAAGGGGAAAAAGCAAACAAACAAATAAAACACCAACAACAAACATTTCACCAACATTAATTTGCTAACATGATTTCAACAACTTTAAAATAATCTATGCCTATAAATAATACAAGCAACTACTATAACAACAACCAAAAGAGAAAAAATGAAAAAAAAAAATAAATAAATAAATAAATAAATGAAAATAAAAAAATATTTTAAAATCTACTCAAAGCCATACAAATGCACATACACCCACCCCACACACCCACAACTCACATACACACACCACACACCGACACCTACACTACCCTACACACACACACACACACACCAACACACACACACACACACACACACCTACACCACACACACAACCCACACACCACACACACAACACACACACACACAAACACAACACACACCACGGTTTGCGTTCATCCACTCAGCTCGTATACTCGTAGGTACATGCACACATTCAAAGTCTTTTTAAAAATCATATAGTGTCAAAAAAAAAAAAAAAAAAACCACACACACACACACACAAAACAGCTTATATCAATTACAATGTAACCAAAAAACATTATTTAAGACTAAATAATAATAATAATAATAATAATAATAATAATAATAATAATAATAATAATAATAATAATAATGATAATAATAATAAGATAATAATAATAATGAAATAAATGAAAAAAAATACACACACAAAATAAATAAATAAATAAGTAAAATATAAAAAATTCTATAAGCAATTTATGTCAGATTACAATATCTCTATACTTCAATTCATACTTTATATTTTTAAAAGAAGATAAGGAAAAAACAACAAACACATCAATACCTTATAATAATACCCATCATCACTGAGAGGAAATAACATATACGCTAACAAACATACAATCAAACAAAAGAAAAACAAAAACAAACAAACAAACAAAAAAACATAAAAACACACCAAAAACAAAACAATCAAACCAAACCATCAAAAAACCAATCCACACGGATTATATATTAGAAGGAAGAAAAGAAAAAACAACTAAAGCAACAATACCATATGATAATACCCATCACCTGAGTGGAATAACATAACAAACATATGGGCATGCACACACGTGAATCCATAGTGGGTCAGTAGGTCATATCCTGGTGATTGTGTTCCAGAACAAGTGCTACTCAACTCAATTTTGGACGCTAATGGCTTGCAGAGTACAGGCTGCCAAACTGTACACCACTGCAGTGATGAATAACGAGGTAAACCTCAACACTTGCGAGTTGTTGCACTGAGATGGCCCGAAGTATAAGATATCTTTTGTAAAGTACAAGCTGATTGCTATCAGTATCGAAATTACTGTTGGCAGGAAGACATACACATAAATAGAATTCTTTAACCACTTTTTCACAGATATATGCTATGTTTTAGACAGCTGAAAAAGTTCCCCAAAACATTGTTTTGATATGTTATAGCAAGCTACCAGCCACAATGGTACAGTGGTCAGTGCATTGGACTCCTGGTGGAAGGTCAAAGGCTCAAATGTCACTGGTCATAGCGTTTGGGGGTAGAGACTCTGGACAGCTTCTACCCAGAGTAAATTCACTATGGGATCATCTCTGAAGTCTGGTACGACTCATTTGTGCTTCATCTACTGTACAGATTTACAGTTGCTCCTTTGCTGTAGCCACCTCTATCCAACCAGTCAGTGTCAGAGTGAACTTAGAACCTTTCTTTGTTGCTAAATGATTTCAGTAGGTAATCTTTCCTGGAGAAGAAAAACGTGAGCAGCTCGCTTTTTTTTGTGTGTTTTTTGCTGTTTTTAAAGTTTCTTTTACATTAAGTATAAACTGTCCAATCAATCCAATCATGTTGTTTATAGCCCCGCCGACTACGCAGGCCATTTCGGGGCCGTCATCTTGTCACATTTTAAAACCCGTATTAAAACTGTGCAACTATATGCATATTAAAACGGGGTATAAAACCAACTTTACTGTCCGTGCTTGTATTGACGCCCTACTACTACTTCTGCTGCTGATGCTGCTACAAAACTACTACTACTACTACTACTACTACTACTACTACTACTACTACTACTACTACTACTAACTACTACTACTACTGCTGCTGCTGCTGCTGCTGCTGCTGCTGCTGCTGCTGCTGCTGCTACTACTGCTGCTGCTACAAAACTACTACTACTATGTTGATGCTGCTACAAAAATACTACTTCTGCTGCTGATGCTGCTACAAACACTACTACTACTACTACTACTACTACTACTACTACTACTACTACTACTACTACTACTACTACTACTACTACTACCGTTGATGCTGCTACAAAATAATACTACTAGCTGCTACTGCTTGCTGCTACTGCTACAAAACTACTACTACTACTACTCTTACTACTAACTACTACTATACTACTACTACTGCTGCTGCTACTCTACTACTACCTACTGCTACAAAAATACTACTACTGCTAGCTGCTACTACAAAACTAATACTACTGCTGCTACTGCTGCTGCTGCTACTGCTAAAAACTACTATGCTACTATCTGCTGCTACTGCTACAAAAACTACTACTACTACTGCTACTGATGCTGCTGCTACGCTACAAAACTACTACTACTACTACTGCTGCTGCTCGCTGCTGATTGCTGCTACATGTATACTGCTGTTGCTGTGCCCCTACATGTCCACTACTACTACTACTACTACTACTACTACTACTACTACTACTACTACTACTACTACTACTACTACACACTACACAACACACACACACACACACAACACACACACACACACACACACACACACAACACACACACACACACACAACACACACAAACACACACAGAACACCAGCACACAGACGCGCGCGAACACACACGCACATGCTGGCACACGCGCACACACATACACTTACGCGCGCAAGCACGCATGAAAATGTTTGATTCTCTCAGGAAGTTAAAACCATTGTCCTGTGGAACATCGCGAAACCTGATTTTCAAGGACTCTGCAGTAAAACATTTGTATACATGCACACGGGGACTGCATGTAAAAAAGCACGTAAAGGCTTATTCTATTGTCTTCGAAATAAAAGAATAAACAATTTCCCCCAATCTCCCAACATCTCCCTCTCAACATTACCACCAAATTTTTTTTTTTTAATAAAAAATAAAAAGATGGAGGTGAGTGCAGTCCTTCCTGTAAGGTAGGCTCCAGATCGGTATTTCATTCAACGCTGTAGGTCACTGATTAAAGGTTTTTTTCTTTTATCCTTTCTCTTCACCATCTCCTAAAATACGAACAAGAACCCTTAAAAATCTCTCGTCTTTTTGGATATTAAAGACTTCGTAGGGTATTTTGGGAGAGGGTGATGAAAGGTTTCCTTGCCATGTGTTTTTTTCATTGGGTAATAAACTCCAACTGCTGGAGGCGACTCTCAATGCTGCACAGTTGGGGGGTTGAGGAATTGTGGTCTTTCCCAGTCAGGCCAGTGCCGACATTGTGAGGACTGTGCTGAAGTCTGGTCACAATTCCTCTGCTCAGTCTGCTGGTACTGGCTATTTTGAATTGGTGTCCTGCAGATTGCATGTTCAGTTCATGGCAGAGCTTTTTGTATACTTGCTATATTTGTCCAGAGAAATTCTTTCCTTCATGAAAGTGGCTTAGTGCTGGTGGGGTTTTATGTCGTTCACAAAAAGAAGGGAAATGTCTGTATGCATGGAATGCAAGCAAACGCATAATTTCATGCACGCATGCGTGTGTGCACGCACACATTCCTAACATGTGTTTAATTTTGTTTTTATCTGTGTACTTTTGTCAATGTTTGTAGAGATATTTTCAACATGTATAAAGATGTTTTGACTTGTACCCAAGATGTTTTAGCACATGGACAAGATAGCTTTAAGTGTGTACAAGATGTTTGTCATGGATGAGTCAATGTAGTGTAGTTGGAGGTCAAGGTGACATCTAGGTCACAAGACCCTTCTAGTCGAGGCCAAAGATTTGTTAGTTATGATAATAAGACAGGTGCCAAGACCTATTTCAGAATGTTGTTGTGTTGTAAATGTTGCGTTGAGATTGTCTCCAGCTGTGACCAACAGTTCTGTCAGCAAAACAACCTGTGCTCTCCTTTAAAGGAAACTATCTAATATAGAAGTATGGCTTCCAATAAATAAATAAAAGAAATCCTTGAAAAGTCATACACACAAGCTTCTCATCCAGTGTATACTTTCAGTCTGACAGTGATCCCCAGAGAGGGTGAGTCAGAGGGCACCATGTGGGTAACCCCAGGCTGTTAAGGTGGGGAAACTGTAAGATTCTTTGTGCAGAAACTGAGTGGGCCCTGTGCTTCTTTTGACAGTAACAGTCTTTAACAAGTATGTAGATGCTGTTATTAGTCCCTGGCAGAGTTACAGAACCGACAGTTTAGTGTGGCAAGAGGTCATTCTGAAAGTTGAGCCTCCAGAAACCCCTTCTGGCTGTTGTAAAGAGGAGGGAAGCTGGTATGGTTTCCTCACGTCAGGCGTCATAACTCCCTTGCTATGACCATCCTGCAAGGAACACTTGAGGGAGGAAGATGCAGGGGCAGACAGAAGAAGAACTGGATGCAGAACATCAAGACTGGACCCGCCTTGCCATGGCGCTGTTGCTGCAAAAGGCTGAAGACAGACCAAGGCGTCTGCATGACCCCTGATGACCATCTTGGTCAAGGAATTGCTTATGCTGATAGATAGTGCTTTCCAGCATGGCTGAGGTCACCCAGTGTTGTTTCACTACTTCAACAGCAAAGCACAAACCCTGAGAAAACCACAATCATATACCTGATTTTTATGAATGCTTCTTAATGTTCTATGACTCAGGGGAGGGGCGGGGAATTTTTTTTTATACTTTAGTTTACTACCCTCTATATGTAAAAATGTAATTCAAATCAACTCACTGTTCTCTATCTCTCCGTCCATCTGTCCATCTTTACAACGTCTTTCCCTCTCGCCATAGCCACCAAAGGAAAGAAGGGGTAAGGGTAGGCAATGACAGAAAACCAAGTCCTTGATGTAAAGTTTGGCTCCAGATCGATAATTCTTCAAACCCTGTAGGTCAGTGATTAAAGATTCTTCGTCCTCTCTTTCCAAGTCCCCACAGTATATAAACATGGAGGTATCTTTTCGCAGATAGTGATGAAAGGTTTCCCTGCCCTGTTTTTTTTTCCACTCCATGTAAACTCCAACTGCCGAAGGCGACTCTCAATGCTGCACAGTAGGGGGGTTGAGGAATTGTGGTCTTTCCCAGTCAGGTCAGTGCCAACATTGTGAGGACTACGCAGAAGTCTGGTCACAATTCCTCTGCTCAGTCTAATGGTACTGGCTATTTTGAATCGGTATCCTAAGAAATACCTATTAAGTTGATAGTGGAACTTGTTGCACAGTTTCTTTTTTTGTGTGAACATAATTTCTTTTCCTTATAAAGGTAGCTTAGTGTTCGTGTTTCTTTTTTGTGGTTTGCAAGGAAAGGGAAATTGTGTGTATGCAAGGGGTGTGAGAGAGCGAGAGAGAGAGAGAGAGAGAGAGAGAGAGAGAGAGAGAGAGACTGACAGAGAAAGAGAGAGAGAGAGCAGAGCAGAGAGAGAGAGACGATGAGAGAGAGAGAGATATCTTTTAACAGTTATCCTTGTCACTTAATTCTCTTCTTTTATCATGTAGGTACATTATGTGACATATTCTCCAGTTTAGTAGCGAAGTTCTTAGTAAAAGCAACGAGGAGTGTGTGTGTGTGTGTGTGTGCTGTGTGAGTGTTGTGTGTGTGCGTGCGTGCGTGCGTGCGTGCGTACGTGCGTGCGTGCGTGCATGCGTGCATGCGTGCGTGTGTGTGTGTGTGAGTTTGTTTGTTTGTTTATTTATTCATTTATTTCGAAGATAATGGAATAAACACTCATGTGCTTTTTCATCCAGTTCCCGTGTGTATGCAGTTTCTGTAAATTACGTCATCCGTTCACACTGGTGGAACAGATTTTCACGTGTGTGCAAGATGTTTCTGCGCGCACACACGGAACCTTGGTTTATAGTCTCATCCAAAGGACTTTTGGGGGACTGGAGTCAGCACTGATATGTCTGTGTATGTGCGTGTGCGCGGGCGTGTATGTGTGTATGTATATATTTGTGTGCGTTCGTACGTTGGTGTGTGTGTGTGTGTGTTGTGTGTGTGTAGTGTGTGTGTGTATGTGTGTTGTGTGTGTGTGTGTGTGTGTGTGTGCGTGCGGTGTGTGTGTGTGTGTGTGTGTGAGTATGTGTGTATGTGCGTTTGCGCACGTATGCATGTGTACATGCGTGGGTATGTATGTGTGTGTATGTATATTTATGAGGGAAGGGGGAGGGGATAAGAGGATTATATTACTTTCTCTTCATTTTCCCTTCACTTGTGTGGGAAAGAATCTGTGTTGTTTAATTGCATTATCTCAGTGCTGTGTTGACAAGGTCTAAAAGTGGTTTTTTTCTGCTGGATTTTTTTTCTTTTTTCAGCTTGACCTGATCAATGTTTTACGTTTGGCTGTTTCAAGGAACTAGTTTTGGCTTTATCTCATTTTATGTGTGATTGATGTGGGTTTTCCCACGACGCGGTGGCCGACCTGGGCTGACCCTTATGATTGGCCAGGGTTATGATACAAGCAAGGACAGTAGAGTTGGTTTTATACCTCGTTTTAATCTGTTATATTTGCACAGTTTTAATATAAGCTTTAAAATGTGACGAGGTGATAGCCCCGATATGACCTGTGTGGTTGGCTGGGCTCTAAACAACATGATTGGATTGGATTCTTCTTTCTTTCTTCTACATATTTTTTTTCTATCAAGATTTCTATTTCGTTCAAGCTCCACATTTGTATTTTCTTATCATTTTTATCCGGGTTGCATTGACAAGATTTTAAAGCAGTTTTTCTTTAACTTTTATTTCAAAGGTGTTTTTTTTTTATTTATTCATTTGTGAGATTGTATTTCTTCTTTCTTTCTTTTTTACAGTGTACGTGCTATTTTTAGTGCAGAATGTATTTGGAATACTTGTTTCTGTTTATAACTTAACCAATCAGTAAATCTATCAGAAGCATAAAAGAAAACACAGGCAACAATTTCTTCCTGTTCGCTAAGAATCTTCCAAAGAAAAGGACAAGTTCTCTAGTTTTGTTTTTATAAATTTTTTTAGGCTAAACTCGCCCACCCACACGTATCTGTCTACCAGTCTGAATGCGTATTTGCAGTTGCTCCTGCAAATACACACAAATGGTTTTGTTTATACTTACTCTTTCCAATATCAGCTCCTATCATATCCACACACACACATGCACACATGCACGCATACACACAACACACACATGCACACACACACACATCACTCACTCACTCACTCCCTCAAGAATACTTCCGTGTCTCAATCACGGAGGAAAATTGAGTGTCACGTACATTAAGTCAAAATGAAAATAAAACAAAATAGTACAGAGTAAAGATTACCACACATTTCAAACGATATATGGCACCACACACACACACAACATACACACACACACAAACAAACACACACACACACACACACACACACACACACACACACACACACACCACACACACACACACACACACACATTGAAAAATGTATGAAGATAGTAATAATGATATTGATAGTAAACAATAATGATAAATAATAATTATATAATAATCAGTGGCGCTGCTCTTGTGGTGACATGCTTACCCGGGGGGAAACATCCCAGATTTGATACAGAAATCTCTGCCGCAACAGAAAGCGGTATACAATACAATGCAATACATTGCAGCAGGATACAATGCAATACAATACAGTACAATACAACAGCACACAATACAATACAATACAACATAATACAACACAATGCAATGCAATGCAATACGTTTTTGTCTCAAACAAAGGTTTAAAGATAGAAAAGAAAGACAGAAACGGAAGATGGGGGGGGGGGGGGGGGGGGAGGACATGAAAAGAGGAAAGAGGAGAGTAAGAAAGGGAAGGAAAAGCGTGTAGTGTACTGTAGTGATCACATCATCTGCTTCACCTCCTATCGTGTCAATTAAACTTCAGCTGGGATTGAAATGATTTCCCTCTGTGTTGCTTCCCTTTCCTGTTCCCTTATTCCCCGCTGACGTAGTCCATGACGTCAGGGCTTCATAACCAGATGACGTTATCAAATTCTGAGTTAAAGACGTCGCTGGCTTGCTCATTAAGGGATATATAATGACCTTTGTTGCTGAGGGCGTATGAGGAAGGAAGACAATAAAAAATAAAATTGAGTGCGTTTGAATGCGCAGGCGCGCGTGCGTGCGGTGTGTGTGTGTGTGTGTGTGTGTGTGTGTGTGTGTGTGTGTGTGTGTGTGTGTGTTGTGTGTGTGTGTGTGTGTGTGTGTGTGTGTGTGTGATTTATAACAGTCTAGCTCTGTTATACACACACACACACACACACACACACACACACACACACACACACACACACACACACACACACACACACACACACACACACACACACACATACTGCTTGCTGCATTTGACAGGGTTAAATTGGCAATTCTCGCAGCTGTTATTTTTAAGGTGGTTAGTTTCCTTTTTCTGCTTTTATATGTTTATCTTGCTGCCCTGTTTCTTGTAAACTTTTCATGGTATTTTGGGAACGCATCTATTTTCTTTCATTTATTTTCAGTTTCAAACTTTTTTTTTCATCAGCAAGACCAATCGATGAGCTAAGGAAAGCGTGTACATTTTCTTCCTTGCATGTCAATGGATTTAAAGAAAGAAAAACTTGAATGCCAGTACTTCTTTTTTTCTGAGCCAAACATTCCCCATTTTATGCTGCTCTTCGTTGAAATGCTCAGGTGCTGTTGTACTCTGAAAACTCTCAAATGTTCCTCTCAATAAAAGCTGGTTTTATGTTTTAAACTGGTACCATATTCTGTAAATACTCATTCCGATAATCAACTCTCTCTCTCTCTCTCTCTCTCTCTCCTCTCTCTCTCTCTCCTCTCTCTCTCTCTCTCTCTCTCTCTCTCTCTCTCTCTCTCCTCTCTCTCTCTCTCTCTCTCTCTCTACTTCATCTCTACCCCACACACACCAACACACACACACACACACACACACACACACACACACACACACACACACACACACACACACACACAACACACACACTGAGAATAGCAAATGCATTGCTTATTCAATGTACCATCTGGAGATAATGATTTGACGTTGACTTTGACTGACATACACAAGTATGTATACCAGCAGGTAAGAATATTTTCATGAATTTCTGTAATTTTTTTTGGCAAATAAGACTTTCAATATGTTCTTAGCAAAAACAACCTATAAAGCCAAAAGAACACGACAATTAAAAAAAAAAAAGAAACAGTAACAGAATAAGAAAGGTGGGAAGAAACTGTTTTGTCCACGTTGATTCTTACTGGTCAGATGCCTCCTTCACTTACTATCATGTAAAGTGACCTTCAGCTGAAAAATATCTGTCCTCCCTCTTTGTGTCCATTCTCCGTTGCCCCCTCTGTTGACGTTGATAATGACGTCTAGGGTTTGGGATCAGGTGACGTTATTAATTCTTGAGTCACACATGCCATTGCCCTACTCATGAGGTGAATAGTAATGATGTATGTACTGAAAACGTCAGGGAAAGTTTAATGTTTGGTTGCTTGCTTGCTCGATTGGCTGGTTGGCTGTTTTTTGTTGTTGTTTTGTGTTGGTTATTGTTGTCATTTTGTGTTGTTTTTCTTTTAGTTTGGTTAGGTTTAGGTTTTCTTTGTTTGTTGTTGTTTTGTTTTTGGCTTTTGTTTTGGTTTGTTTGCTGTTGGGGGAGTTTTGTTGTTGTTATGCTGTTTTTGTTTTCTTCATTGGGTTGGATCTGACTGTGACTTGTTGCTGCTGTTCTTTTGCTTTGTTTCGGGGTTTGTGGGGGAGGAGGGGGGGGGGTATTTGGAATACTTGGTTATTATTTTCAGGAAATAACTGATCTCATCTTGTTAAAAGTTGTATTTCTATTAACACTCGTAGCAATCTGAAATGAATCATGGAATCTCTGTTCTGCAAGCAGGTATACAAGATGTTCTTTCTTTCGGAAGGGAGGGGAGCAAAATATCTCTGTACACCTTATGACATCAGAGCTAGCAGACTCACTCACTTTACAACGTCATTTATATCTGACATCACATTTACCTTCCATCAACCACCTGTTACGCAATAAAACAAACTTGAACATTAAGTAAGATAAGTCAAAATCATCATAACAAAGTAACACAAAATTTAAAACAGAGAAAAAATCGAAACTTAAATTGAAACTGATGACCATCTTTATCACAGCTCTACCAGATAGACCTAAGAAATGGGAAGACATGTGCAGTGAAGTCAAGTCAAGTCAAACTTTTATTTCCAGATGGCACATTGAAAAAGCAGTGCAAATGCTTTTTTCATCAAGCTATCCATCTAAGAAAAAAAAGCATATATATGCATATTTGAAAAAGGAAAACCCTTAAGGAGATGTGTCGTACAAGTGAAAAAGATTTTTAAAATTGAAACTACACACACCAAAAGAAGAAACCACACACACCAAAAGAAGAAACTACACACACACACACACACACACACACACACACACACACACACACACACACACACACACACACACACACACACACACACACACACACACACACACACACCTCGTCCGGTATCACTTTATGTGGAAGGACGTAAAATTGAAGACACACACTCGTCGTTTGCTTTGTTTTCATAATAATATATATATATATATAATATATATATATATTATATATATTTGTTGTGTGTGTTTGTGAGTCCGTGTGAGTGCGTATATATGTATAATTGCAGAATTAGGCAGGCATCGTGTTGACAGGACTGTGGGGATTCCAAAGATGCCCATTATCTGCAGGCAAATCGCTGGCTGATCCGGCAGTCATGCCTTCCCTCTCTGCCTCCTGTGTGGTCACGATCTTATTATCTACACAGTCTAGAAGAAAGGCCAGCACTGCTAATGGCAAAATCAATTCCACCACTTTAATGAATGAAACATTGACAGATTCTCTCTTGCAAAGAGAGCGGGGGCAGTGTGGGAAAAGAAGTAGGAAAATCAGAGAGAAAAAAAATGCGGACAGACAGGCAGACAGACTGAGGGACAGACAGAGACTATCTCTTGTGTGCTGTTTTATTTCTGTAACACAAAAAAATAATGCTTTAAAAAAACCACGGTTTTTTGTCCTTCTGTTACATTTTGTTTCAATATAAAGACAAAAAAGAAAAGAAAAACAATTTCGTGTTTGAGGAGTATATTCCTACGTTTAGAATACAAGATTTCATATATATATATATATATATATATATATATATATATATATATATATATTCTTTCTTTCTTTATTTATTTATTTATTTATTTATTTATTTATTTATTTATTTATCTCATATTATTCATATAGTCATCTCATACTGTCAGCCATTTTCACACGGCATGCAACAACACACACACACACACACACACACACACACCCACACACACACATCACACACTCACTACACACACACAACACACTAGTACTACGTGTATATTTATATATATAAATATAATATATATATATATATATATATATATATATAATTATATATATATTATATATTATTTCATATAGTCATCTCATACTTTCAGCCATTCTCTTCTCTCTCTCTCTCTCTCTCTCTCTCTCTCTCTCTCTCTCTCTCTCTCTCTCTCCTTCTCTCTCTCATCTCACTCTCTCTCTCCCTCCTCACACACACACACACACACACACACACACACACACACACACACACACACACACACACACACATGCGTACCCAAAAGGAAGTCAGAATATTTTCTGTTTTAAAAAAATCATTTATTATTTAGAATTCTAAACATTCTCATGATAATAGCCATATCTTTCTTTAAAAAATGTCTTAAAGATAGAAAGGGAAAAAAAGAAAGGAAGGAAATTCGAAAGAACAGGAAAAGCGTTCAGTGCACTGTCATCCGTAGTGATCACATCATCTGCTTCACCTCCTATCGTGTCAATTAAGCTTCAGCTGGGATTGAAATGATTTCCCTCTGTGTTGCTTCCCTTCCTTGTTCCCTTATCCCCGCTGACATAGTCAGCCCTGAGTCATTAACGTCACTGACCAGGTCATGACGTTATCGTAATGACTTTTGTCCTTTGAAAAGGTCTCAAGACGGAACGGTGACACTATTGTTTGCTGTTGCTTTTTTTTGTTAGAAAGGATACAATTGTGTGTATGGGCTGTCATTGTTCTTGTTGTTGTTGTTGTTGTGTGTTTTGTTGTTGTTGTCTGCTGTTGTTGCTACTGCTGCTGTTTCTACTACTACTACTACTACTACTACTACTACTACTACTACTACTACTACTACTACTACTACTACTACTACTACTACTACTACTATATTGCTGCTGCTGCTACTACTACTACTATTGCTGCTGCTGTTTTTTCTTCTGCTGCTGCTGGTTGCTGCTGTTATCTCTTTGTTATAAAGGATATTTCAATGGTTCAAACTTCCAAACTTAACGTGAATAGTATCTAGGTTCCACGTCTGTGTATACATTACTATTTTCTGGGGGAGGACAGGGGTACACACTACCTCCATGTATCTTTATTTTGCAAGATAAGCATAGCGTTTAAAAAGCGCTTTTGGTCAGAATCAAAATTCATCATCCACCCAAACACCGATAACATGACAAGACAAACTTAAAACAAAGAAAATAACATAAGACTTATTCACAAAAAAACAGCATGTCAAAGCGTGGTTTACCAATCGGATGGGTGACCGTTTGTGCGCCTTAACTTCATTACAGTCCCCCAGTTCACCCAGCCATAAATGGGTAGGCCTACCTGACGACCCGGGTTTGATTCCCGTTCGAGGAGATTTTTCTCCTGGAGTTAACATCAGTGTTTGATTCCCGTTCGAGGAGATTTTTCTCCTGGAGTTAACATCAGTGCTGACTCCTCTCTCCCCAAAGTCCTTCGGATGAGACTATAAACCGAGGCCCTGTGTGTGAACGCACGCAGAACATCTTGCGCACACGTTAAATACTGTTCCGCTTTTCGTAAGTGTAAGCCATCTCGTGCCAGTGGGAACAGATGACATTTACAAAACTGCATACATACGGGAACTGGATGTAAAAAAGCACAAGAGTGCTTATCCCATTATCCTCGATATAAAAATATAAATAGAAACACACAACACACATCACACACACCAAAACACACACACACACACACACACACACACACACACACACACACACACACACACACACACACACACACACACACACACACACACCACGCGTCAGGCATACCTTGGTAGTGTCGTCCACCTGATGATGCAGTATTTTGTAAGCTGGCTTCCAGCTGATTTAGTGTCCAGTCGTGCTGGTTCTAGCATTTTCTGTGACTGTGTGTGACACTGGCTTAATTTCAAAGCACATGGCTGATCAAACTGAAGGCAGGAGGAACCGTCAAGGCCACAAGTAGTGCAAGGGAAGCAACTGCAGTTATTGGAACTGTACGTACACTTTAGGTCCCTTATATCTGAGATCTTATGTGAAAAAAAAAAGATAGATAGATAGATAGATGTAGATAGATAGATAATAGATAGATAGATAGATAGATAGATAGATAGATAGATAGAAGTAAGTAGGTAGGTAGAGTAGACACAGACAGACACAGACGACAGACAGCAACAGATAGACATAGATAGATAGATGATAGATAGATAGATAGATAGATAGATAGATAGATAGATAGATAGATAGATAGATAGATAGATAGATAGTAGATAATAGATAGATAGATAGATAGATAGATATGTAAAGCTAGGTGTATGCAAATTTTGCTGTTTTGTGTGAAATTCAAAGAGGGAATTCTAGACAGGTCTTGCCTGATTGCCCGTATTTGTGGTGTGTGCAACCTTTTACATCACAGTAGGATTCCAGCCTCTCACCTTTTTCTTACTCATTTATGAGTTGTACCAAACAGTAGAGTGTAGCAGCAAAGATGAGATGGAATCTTACCTGTGCCTTTTTGCTTCCTTGGGAACAAAGTATGTACACCATGTTAATTCTAGTTTTAGTCACGGAATAATGCAAACAGTAATTGAAATCTGACACTAATGTGTGACGAATACAACATCGGGGTAGATTACATTACGGATGAAGATTTCTTTTCCTTTCAGTCTGGTCTGTCTTCAGCCTTTTGAAGAGGGAC
>CM060328.1:27453809-27473809 GCA_030674155.1 Stramonita haemastoma
GGTTCTTATCAATGATTGCCCTGCACCCACGGCATAACTACAGGTAGGTAAGATATGGGTTGTTCCAAAACAAAATACACACTCATCACAAGTTGATTTTGATGATTGACTTTAAAGACCTTTATTTGATTCACAAGTACCACACACCAATGACACAGCATTGGTGGAAAGCTGTGCCAAGTTCAAGCACAAAAACTATTCTTGCATGCTCATAAACACTCAACACTCACATACATGAAAAAACGGTTTGTTGTTTTTTAAATCACAAATGTTTCTTTTTTTTTTAGACACATGACATGTTGCCACATACATCACTGGCGCTGGCGTACATACAGAATGATAGATCCACAAAAAACAGAAGGAAGTTCTCCTCACAGCAGTACTCAGGTAAACACAGTAGAGACGGATGGAAAATACTCTTCTGACGTGATGTTCAGCCACTAAGGGAGGGCACGACAAGCTTGTGTTAGCAGTCTGCAGCTGGAAATGGAGACCAAGGGACATAACTCTTGCCTCTTTGCCAGTTGAAGACAAGAACACCCAAGGGACAAAATTCCCTCAACAGACAAATTCAAAATCAAAAGAAAAACAAAAACAGGAACATCCAAGGGACATAATTCCATGAACAGATTCACAATTAAAAAAAAAACAGGAATAATCCAAGGGGCATAATTGCACAACAGGTTCACAATGAAAAAAACAGGAACACTTAAAGGATGTTATTTCACAGAGGAGTTTACCGTCTAAGACAGGCACACCCAAAAGACTCACTATACGGACAGTTCCATTGTCCATGCCAGAGAACATCCAAGAGATGTGACTCCTTAGGTTATGGTCAAAAACAGAAACAACCAAGGGACGTAATCTCATAGACAATTTCATATTCAAAACACAGGAAGTCTAAGGGATGCAACTCCATCAACAATTATTCCATCCAATACAAGTTTATAAAAGAAAAAACAGCTTCCAACTACACAGATTACACAAAACCAAACATTGGAAACGTCTCTTGAACCAAAAAGAGCAATCACAGCTCCAACTCCTCCTATGAAGAGATGCCACACAAAAAACAGCAGCATGACAGAGACAACAAAGTTCTATTTTTGCTCAAACGCTCATTCAAAGTCACAAGCAGGTAAAACACCAAACAAATTGGTAAACACGCCCCAAGACTGTGCTTCTGCAACTCCTCATTGCCAACTTTGGCAAACTTTCTGTTATGGAAACGTTTGCCATGGACATTAGTTTCTAGCTGAACCTGTTCACTGGCTGAACGCCCTTTACTCTAAATTGCCTTTATGAATTGCAGTGCTGGGAACATTTCAATGAAATGAAACAAGATCTTTTAGATCTTGTATTAATCCGTTTGAAAGGGGTCCTTTTTCCAATTCCATATGTATTCATTCTTCAGTTTAACATCTTTTTCACAGTGAGTGGTATTAGTATTCATATGGTAAGAAAAGGTTCTGGCTATACTTGTTGGTTTTCTTAGGTGTTAAAATGAAGTGGTGGCATTATACTTCTGACAGACAATCTGACAGTCTGATAGACTTAATGGAAGAATGGTTGATTCTGATGGTTGATTTTAAATATCTTTATTTATTCATAAGTTCTTGTTTCTTTATTGATTTACAAAATCTTGTTTTTGTTAAACTGCAGTAATGTGTCTTAACAAATAATATTTTAATTTAACGTTTAAATTGGAGTTTAAGGAATGTTTGAGATGGTTTAATGCTAAAACAATTTTATGGAAGGCAATGTTAGAACATCTTGGAAAACCCGACAGTTTACAATATCATTGAGAGAGAGACTCCAAACTGTTACATGCAACTCTCTACAGCTGTAACAGCCCTGCTTATGACTGAGCCTTAGCCCACAGGTAAGCTTGGAAATCTCCTTATACTATCTTGCCTGAAACTGCCTCAATTTCCCCTGAGAACCCTATACGAATTCTGGAAACCACAGTTGTGTCAATTATTGATTTTTTGCTCATAAGGAGGATGTCACAAGTGTGATAGTCTGCAATGTCTTTTTCTCTGAACTATGTCAGTTTTATCCCTCCTAGCAGACATTTTTCTGTTGGATCAAAGCCTGAGGAGGGATCAGCCAGTGCCACCTTTTGCTCTACAATGTCAGATTCCAAACTTGTCACGCATTTGCCATTGGGCAGCTGGGTGTTCTCTGCTGAATTTTACGCTCTTGTCTTGTCCCTAAATCTGGCCCAGCAGTTTCAAGAAAAGCAGGCAAATCCACCATAACTCAATCAAGAATCCAGGCTCAGTACTAAATTAGCTCCAAACCTTTTACCAAACCCATGTGTAGTCAGTTCCTGCAATAACTAGGCCTAGCACCAGCTGGGCTGGGGTGGGATGGAATGGATAGCAGCTGCGAGTAGCTGAAAGTAGGTGAAACTAACACCTGTGATCCTCTCTCTCCTCTCTCCTCTCTTCTCTCTCCTCTCTCTCTCTCCTCTCTCTCTCTCTCTCTCTCTCTCTCTCTCTCTCTCTCTCTCTCTCTGTCGAACATAAATGGGGGGGGGGGGGGCTTTAAGCAACATCATTGGATTGGATTGGAACATAAATCAAGAGATCACTATTTTTGAAGTAAAATAAGGCATAATCATAGGATCAGGAAGGAACATGTGATTGGAATTGTGCCATAGCTAGAGTTACGGAAGTCATGACGCCACAAAAGTGATGTGCCGAAGCTCTAGCTACCACACACACTTCAGACATTCTGTTCACACTGATCAGCAGTGACATCCCTTAGCATGGAGTTGCTCCCCTTTATTTGTTAGCTGATTGGTAGTGCCGTATTAGAAAAGAAGATAGAGTTCTGACAATGCTGTTTTGTGTAGGTTTTTTTTAAAGGGTGTCAGCAGTTAATTGATTTTTTCAATAAATATGAAAACTTTTCACTTGAAAAATAATTCTTGAACATAAGGAGACCTAATTGTGTATAAAACCAGCAGTCTATTTTGTGATGTAGCTGTTAAATATTCATACCTCGTCGGATAAACATATGAGAATCAAAATTCTTTTCTAGCTATTACTGATTTGACTTTAAACAAAAGTTCACAAAATATACACAATGTACACCGTACTAAAAATAAAATATGTTAAAATATTTTTCTAAATATCAAAATAACACAAAAGGTACTTTTAAAATTGAAACATGATATGTCTTGTTTCGTCAATTTTATAACGTTTGCTATTCTTGTTTTTTTTAATGAACTGGCAAAAAAATGCATCACAGAATAGCTATTGGGTAAAATATCACAGTGACTTCTATAAGTTTTAAGGGGGTGACCAACTGTTGAAATATGTAAGCACGTCATAGGGATTGCTGAGGGAAACCAGTCAGGATGAAGAGCACTGACTGCCTACACAGCTCCAGTTCTATGATATCACACTGTCCCACTCTTCCTTTCACTGATAGATACTGTTTTTACCAATTTTCTATCAGTGAAAGGTAGTGGTTACATGAGTGATAATTGAGACTGCAATAGTGACACAAGCCATCAATTGAAAGTGCTTGCCCCTGTGGTATAATCACATAAGCAACAATATTATTTCCTGCATCCACCCACAGCATGACAAAAGCTAATTACAGTTGTATTTATAAACAACAGCATGATTCAGGAAAGAGGTCAGTGGGTGTTTTTTCTGTAAAAACCTATCGAGATTTTGTGACCAGAATTTGTTCCAGTTTTGTTTATTGTAGAACTCTTCAATTGGTGTGCTCATAATACCAACCTGCAACTTTCAGATTTGTTTTCAAAGACACCCCAGACTAAGCAGCTGCACCTAATCACTTGTAGCTATCTGTGTGCATGGAGCCTGGAGGGGTAAGCTTCAGTGTCTATTCCAGTATTCACATGCACTTCTCTCATCCCAGGGGAAAATCCTGCCCACTGATTGAGCAAGGCCTGTTGTACCTAATGAAACACCTGGCTAGCTCTTCCCAAGCGTTTTCTTTTCTCTGTGTCATGTTTTAAATGAATGACTGGACATGAGGAACTGTTGTGAGGGGATATCTTCATTTCTGCTGGATCTGAATGGCAACCAGTTTTGTGGGGGTTTCTTATTTCTTGGAAAAAGAAAGTGTACATCTCTTTCCACACATATCAACACCTGTAACACTAAGAGAACACATAGCATAACCTCTTCAGCCTGAACCTAAAGGCAAAAGCAACAAAGGTTTTAAAGTCAGTTACTTCAAATTCTGCTGCTTGCAGGATCTTAAACATCCAAATAAACCAACACAGTCTTAAGTTCCCTATATGACTGTACTTACACAAAGAGGGTCTCGGTTCAAAAACACCATAAAAACATTTTTCTAAGACGTATGAATAATAAATAAAAACGGTGTGCTTTTTTTACATTCCGTCCCTGTGTCTATGTAGTTTAGAGAATCAACATTTTATATCATGTCAGCGAAAATAGACTGCACCATTCCACACCCATATTCAGTCTGGAGTGAAAAAAGAATTATTTTAAAAGTCTATTTTAATCACGCAAAAAGTCAGCTCTTGTGGTGTTTTGTATGTAAGCAAACAGAACACGTTGTGTGCACACAGGGGATTGTCCCCTGCCCTTGAGGATTGTCCATTCATGTGTACACTACCATAGAAACAGTGTCTAGGACTACTAGGAATAAACTCAGATTAACACACTCACAGTGTGTGTGTGTGTGGTGTGTGTGTGTGTGTGTGTGTGTGTGTGTGTGTGTGTGTGTGTGTGTGTGTGGTGTGTGTGTGTGTGGTGGTGTGTGTGTGTGTGTGTGTGTGGTAGTGTGAGAGAGAGAGAGAATGTTGATATGGTAAAATGTATTTTATTCAGAGATTTATAATGTTATGATTGTTAAATAATATATATTTAAACAAATGTCTCAATTTTATAATGCTACTCCAGTAGAGATGGAACTGATATGGAACACTAGGTAGACTTCCATTTGTAACTGTAGCATCAAGAGAGACCTGTGTACCTGCAGAAACTACAGAGTTAACTCACATTGAAGAAACTGAAGAGTTACCTCATACTGAAGAAACTATAGAGTTAACTCACATTGAAGAAACTGAAAAAGTTACCTCACATTGAAGAAACTGAAGAGTTACCTCACATTGAAGAAACTGAAGAGTTATCTCACATTAAAAAATCTAAAGAGTTAACTCACATTGAAGAAACTGAAGCAGTAACTGCACATTGAGAAACTGAAGAGTTACTGCACATTGAAGAAACTGAAGAATTTACCACATCACATCAGCATGGCACATATGCAAGACAGTGATGTGCTGAACTCTGTCCTTCAAAATGGAAATGTGGTTGATGAAAATGTCACCATGCAAAATAATCTCGACAAAAACTGGGTCTACCTTGGCTTCAAACGCTCTTTCCAGAAGGTTGTGTCACGGTTGTGTTCAGTGAGATGGAGTTCTTACCCTGGGACAACCCTCAGAACATTGTCAGTGAGGAAGTGGAGATACACCATCACTCGACTGAAAAACAATTTGCTGGTGATCTTGTTTCTGATTGGAACACCAGCCAACGTCATCAACATGGCGGTGTTTTATAAACAGGGCCTCAAAGATCGGGTCAACCTGTGCTCTTTGCTCTGTCTCTGGCCGATGGACTGTTTTTGATGGGTTTCATCATGCATCATGGTGAACAACTGTACCTACAGTTCACCACGAAGGAAAGATTTGGTCCTGTACAACTGCTTTGACCAACATCAACTTGGGATCACTTCTGAGTTTCTATTACGTCTCCTATGTGTTATCTGCTATCATTGCTACAGAAAGATGTCTCTGTATTTATAATCCACTCAAATTTCGTAGCCTTCTCAAAACAAAAACAATGGCTGTCATTATCACTGTGGATTATATCTTAGTGTTGGGTCTGTACGTTTTTATATGTTTTCGATATCGTATCGGGTGTGTGTATGATCCTGTGACTGGTATTACTATAACAACTGCTGTTGAAGGGAAACGTTACAGGGAACTCAAACAGTTTATTGAGCCTCTGGAAAGTTTTGTGTTTGGTATTGGTCTGCCTGGTGTTGTCATGCTTGTAGTAACAACAGCGACAATCATGACAGTTGTGAAACTTCGGCAGACGACAAAATGGAGATCCCAAACTATCTCCTCAATTTCATCCAATGAACTGGCTGTGACAAAGACCCTTGTTGTCAATTCCATTTTCTTCATCATCTGCATGGTTCCTGGAGCTATCAACCGCTTTGTCTGGCTCTTCTTTCCAGAAATTAATGGTGGTCGTCGTCACCACAACTTTTTCCTGATCTCTCTATCCATTAACGATATTTTCGCAGCCATCAACAGCACCTTCAACTTCTGTGTGTATTTCGTCATGGGATCTCGTTTCAGAAAAACGTTTTGGGCTTTATTCAGCAGAAAAGTTTTGCTAGAAAAACCAAACACTTCTCTAACAAATGCATCGTAATTTGCAGGACATTGTAAATGGCAAAGAAGAAAGGGCAATCTGAGGGAGAGCAAGTCTTTGTGAATGTTTCAGTTTTAGCTCATGTATCCACAGACCCATACGCATTTGCTCCCTAGCTATACACACAAGGTTAGATTCCACACTATTCAATAAATCAGTTACAAGGGAATATATGAAACCTTTGATATAGCTGAAGAAGCTTTAAGGAGTTTGACATCACATCAACAGAACAACAACACACAACTAACATGTCCACCAACATTGCTAAATATCTTTTACATCTGGAGTATGTTCACACTCTGCACATGGATCTGCAGTGCCCTCCACACAAAGACTGTTGTCATAAAGCTGCCTGCAGTACCCTGTTGTTGGGTGATGGAACAAATCATTCCATGTTCAAACATGTGTCATGATAAACAGAGTCAGGTTAAGACTTCCCAGGAGCAGAGTGGAAATTAATGGCCAAACCCTGCACCATCACAGACCATAACATTAAGTGCTGCAGGATGGTTCACTTAACATGCCTTAATAAAACGGATTTTTTTTCTAGGAAAAAATATGGTGCACAGGGGATGGGATAGCTTTCTGATCAGAGCACTCGTTTTCTGCAAGCTGAGCAGCAATAAGCGTGGTTACCAACTGGATGGGTGACCATTTGCGCGTCTTGGCTTCAGTGCAGTCTCCCAGTTTACACACCTCTAAATGGGTACCTGCCCTCTTTAGGGTAAGGGAAAGTACAACAGCAAAGGACAGGAGATGGGCGCCACCCTCAATATGTTAGCCCATGGAGAAGCTGAGGTCTCTGACATCTCACACCCCAACAACCACATAGATTATGGGAACACCTTTACCCTTATGTTTTAGCTACTGGCACTGAGCCAGTTCAGTGCTGCAGTAATGTGCTGAGAGTGTCAGAGCAGTCCAACAATTCTAGAGGTAGCTTATGTGACATATGGTTTACACAACCAAAATGGTCTGACTGTAAAATACAGGTGAAAACAAAAACAGAAGAAAAATCCAAACACAAGCATGTGTCTGTCTCAGTAATTATTACAGGGAAATGAAGACACAGAGGACGGAGCCATGAAAGGCCTTATGAACCAAGTACCTGGTCATAACAGACACTTCACAGAACCATGCCCCCTATACCACATTAAGCACAAGCTTCTGCCATAACTCACTTCCAGTGTGTGATGGCAATATCCCCAGGATCATAGCCTTGCTGTCACCTAGTGTCCCCATGTATTATTCTCCAGAAAGGCATCTCCTAACAGGGACTAGTCACAATGGCGCAGTGGTTAACAACATTTGTTACAGACTGGAAGATCACAGATCATTTTAAGAATCATAGATGGCGGGAGGGGGGGAGAGGGGAGACTCTGGCTGGTTCTTACTCAGAGTGACTGGAACCACAAAGTCTAGCTTCAACCAATTAACAGATGCAATTTTAGGAATGTTGCTCAAATTACCAGACCAACGCTGCAGGCGTCTGCATTTCTTAAACCCGGTGAACACCAGGATATCTAATGATATCTAGTATAGAATACATCCCCTGCAGTAGTCTCAAGGCACATTTACTTCCATAGCAACATAGTTCTGTCATTTGCATTATCATTGATCATTATGCAATAAAATATAATTGTCTCTGATTCAATGGCCTCATTGCTCTGGTATCATGGTGACCTCAGATTTGGTTTCCCCCTACACTTATGTGCCTGTGGTAAGTTTGTGTCAAAGCTTTTTGGGATTGGAGGTTGATGACGAAAGATCATTGTAGGGATGTTGTGGTTGTCGCCACCTTGGGTGGGCAGCTCAGTCTCACTCTGCGACTGAGCTGTGACTGTCATCAGCGGGGGGCTTACTTAGTATGTGGTGTCCTGTATATGTTGGCTCAGAACAGGCACTACTAAATACCCCAAAAGTTACCCAACAAGAGGGCAGGGCCCCAATGACTAGTGGTCTCATGGTGGCTTGATATTTATAGGCTCCCTGTGGACTTCAATCCCCTGGGATATGACATAACAAATCTGTGTATGGTGTGAAATGAGATGGAAATGGGTGGCATGGGAACAGCAGGACAGGAATATCACAGAAGCTGAGGAAACAACACAAGGACTTCTTACAGAGGAGCTGGGGAAGTAAAAGGAGCTGCAGCCTGAACTCAAATCTTTTCTTGGTGTTGAAGTGTGGCAGATATTCTAGCTTAGACTCAGGTCCAGATGTTATGAAACCTTTTCTGTGTGGAGATATAGCTTTTGATTATATTTACATCTGGAATGAATCTATGACAGCTGTGTTGTGCCTGCTCCAAGAGAAAGTATAGTGGCATCTGTATGTATATGTGACTGAGCTTTGACTATCATTACTAGACCATTTATTCACGTTCATCCCCTTCAAAACTTCTTAGACATTAGATGGGACAAGGTTTCAGTAGAAATCAGATGTCGAATGCTTAGACGTGCATCTAACTAGAAAACTGAGCTGGAAGATGTATATCAAAAAGATGATAACTGATGCTAAAAAAGACTCAATTTTGTTTTTGTTTTTAAAAGTTCTCATGCATTGAGTCAAGACACTAAAAATATGTATAATATCAGGTTCTGTCTTTAGTATGTTGACAATTGCTTTCTGAACAAGAAGCTTATGTTTCTCCTGCAGATTTTCTTCCCAGAAAGTTACAAAGTTTAGACATTAGAGCTAACACATCTAATACCTATCAAGAAGTACACTTACACTCATTCTCTGATCAACAACAACGACATCTTTCAACGTAGATGGCCGAAGAGATATAGTCCTGCTAGACTGAGTAGTGAAGAGCTACTGGCTATTGTGTCCGTCTCAGGTTAAAAAAGACAATAGAAGAGCAGAAAGGCACAGAACTAACTGAAAGGAAAGGGCAAACAATTTGATGCAATCTCCCTTAGGGCTGTTTCTACCCACACCTCCCAGTTTGTTTATGCTACTGATTCAACTGATGGTGATATTATAGATAACTCAGTTTGTAATCAACAATATACTTAATTGAAGTTTTTATCCTGCAGTCAGCAAACTGTCATGACACAACAACATGAGATACAGACAGTGACCCTATCATACCATGAAGCAGTGAAGGACCAGCTATGAGGTAAAGTTGTGAAGGATTATATAACTCTGAGTGTAATTGTAATGATGTGAATAAACTTAAAGATTGTCTGTGACAGTGTACATGAGATAAAAGAATATATCTGCAATGACGTGATTGAGATGAATGACAATAATTTTGAAATGGAAGTGAAGGGGACAGAAAATATTGAGACTGGGGCCGAGTGTAAAGAGTGTATTGAAAATATATCAATTTTTTTTCAGTGACTGAGAACCTGAAACTATTTGTAAAGACATTGCTGAGTATAGTAGTAGGCATCTGTCAGTCTCCGAAGACTGTCAAGTTGCACTCTAGGCTCTAGAGTGCAAAGCCTGGGTAATTAAGTAGGGAGGGCAAACTGTTACCCATACAGCAGAACCCCCCTCCCCCTCTCCACATTGCATGAGATGATCCATTGGAAAGGCAATTGCCCGATAGGAATGGTTCCAGTGCCATCGCAGGAGCCGCCAGAACGTTGCCATATACAGCCCAAACTGCCATGTGGACTCTTAACTCCCTGATTTTCCTGAGGGGTGGTATCTAAGCACGACACCAGTGTGCATACTGGGTTTTTTTTTTAAATTTTTGTTGTCATCTGCTCCTACCAGCACACAATGGTCTGCTCTTCCAAAACGATCAGTATGATCATTTGATAATGAAGGATATAAAACTGTAAAGATAAACAACAGCTGTGCAAAGAGGATGAAATCTTGACAGAGACAAAGGGTAATTGATGACTTCATTTGTGTTCCACCAAATAAATATGTGTGTGTATGTGTGCAGAATGTGTGCGTGTCTGTGTCTGGGGTGTGTCTGTGTATGTTGTGTGCATTTGTGTGTGTGCCTGTGAATACATGATTAGATATTAATAGTAATAGTTGGAATTATTTATAAACCCATGATATGGATTCCATGGCATGGAGTTCATTTGGGCTGTCCATTATTGACTTTGTCGTTGTTGTTTTTCAAAAGTGTAAGTGTTTGTGCCTTGTTCACTTTCCCATGTCTCTTTTTAATTGGGCGTAAATGCTTATTACAATAACCATTTGTCATTGTAATTGTCCCTCTCTCTCTCTCTCTCTCTCTCTCTCTCTCTCTCTCTCTCTCTCTCTCTCTCTCTCTCTCTCTCTCTCTCTCTCTCTCTCTCTCTCCCTCTCTCCTCCCTCTCTCCCCTCTGTATGTCTGTCTGTCTGTCTGTCTGTCTGTCTGTCTGTCTGTCTCTCTCTCTCTCTCGTCTCTGTCTCTGTCTCTCTCTCTCTCTCTGTCTCTCTCTCTCTCTCTCTCTCTCTCTCTCTCTCTCTCTCTCTTCTCTCTCTTCTCTCTCTATATATATTATTATTATAAATATATATATATATATATATATATATATATATATATATATATATATATATAATATCTTCGTCTCTCCTTCTGGTGGTTGCATGGAAACTGTGCAAGAAGGGAGACAAGATGCAGACAGAGAAAACAATGGGAGGACAACATCACAGAGTGGACTGGCCTTGAATGGACCTACCTGCGACAGAAAGCAGAAAGCTGAAAAGTACGAGGTGTGGAGGAAGCTGGTTGCAAAATCTTCAGTGATGCCCTAACAGCCTTCTAGACTGTGGGATAGGTGAAGGTGTGAATACAGTTTTCTACTTGTGTTTAAGAAACTTGTTCCTGTATGTCAGTTAGATCTGTGACACATACTCCCAAATGTTCTTGACATTAAAAAACGCAGAACTTTATTGATTTTAAATCTTGCACTGATATTATCAAAGTAATGGTGTTAACAGAGAAAGAAATACAACTAGAGCAAAGCAAACACCATTCTTCAATGAAACACTGTATGATCTCCTCAAATAATTCTGACAATTCACCAATGCAATCAGGAAAGCCTTATGTTTTCTGACAGAGAAGACAAATTAAATGTCAATTAACACTTGGGGTATTTTGCTGCTTTGAAGCTTTCATTTCTGCAGTGAGTGATTGAAGCAGTAAACATTGATGAATCTTGTTCCAATTATTCAGAATTCACCATTTTACCCGTAATCATAGTACTCTTCAACTTATTACCCTTCATTAAATCACCTTTCATTTTGGATAATTACTTTCATCATATTACTTTTCACTTTGGACAATCATCTTTCACCACACTTTATGGATCTGACAGACCTATTTTTCTATAAAACACACATTTCTTTCAGAGTGAAGTTAACTTTTATGCATTTCCCAAATCCACATTTATAGTTACATATTCTCAGCTTCAGTCATATTTCTACCTGTCTTACATAAGAAGAAAGGTGGCAGGGTGGTTAAGACGTTCGCCTGCCAACAGGTAAACCGCGAGGTTCTGGGTTTGGTTCCCAGTCTCGCCCTTCCTTTCCATTTTGACAAAAAATCAAACTGAATGTCAAAGTCATTCGGATGAGACTATAAACTTAGGCCATGTGTACAAACACACCAGAACATCTTGCGCACACATTAAAAATCACTGTCTTTTTGAAGATCAGGCCAGTAAGTGTCGGTAGGAGCAGATGACATGAAAACTAAAACCAGCATGGACACAACTGTCGTGTTTAGACACTATCCTTGAGGAAAATCAGGGAGTTGGAGTCCCAAAGGCGATTGGGTGCTGTACATGGCAACGTTCTGATGGGTCTTGGGACAGTGCTGGAACCATGGTATTGGCGATTGCCTTTCCAATGGACCATTCCAGCGACGTGGAGAGGGGGGATCTGCTGCATGGGTAACAGCTTGCTCTCCATACTTACTTACCCAGGCTATAACTCTAGAGCCTAGAGCGCAAATCCATAGTCTTCTGAGACTGATGGATGCCTACGTATATGTGATAATAAATTAGAAAAAATGTAAGAACTTTTGAGAAAAAGTTTGCTGTTTACTGTCTATTCTTACAAAACCATTAACCAAAAGGGATAGGTTACACGAACAGTGCACAGGGTTTGCTAGTGGTCAATTTCAGACCAGTATGACCAGTAGACTTCTGACTAAGGAAAGTCAGTTTAAGAACCATTACTGACCTTTAAGAAGGGAGGGCAAAGTCAGTGCGAAGTCATGTGAGATCATAGAGTGAATCTAGTTGACAAAATCCATTAAAACAGGCATAAAAAATCTTCATAAAACACGCATACAAAAATGTCAACAGATAACAACAATTGTATTTATAAACAACTGCATGACTCAGAAGTTAGTCGTTGATTTTTTCTGAAAAAAAAAACAGTCACAAGAATTTCTGAAAGAAAAGCTTCAATTTTCTTTTAGAACTT
This sequence comes from Stramonita haemastoma, assembly GCA_030674155.1. Lineage (NCBI taxonomy): Eukaryota > Metazoa > Mollusca > Gastropoda > Neogastropoda > Muricidae > Stramonita > Stramonita haemastoma. The sequence goes on from CM060328.1 coordinate 27,466,658, forward strand.
CCCAACTGTATGCTCATTACTCCAGGTTGCAGCTGTCAGATTCGTTTTCAGACACACCAGAACTGGCAGCTGCAATTATTCACCTGTTGTAGCTGTTTTTGTGGAGCATGGAGGAGTAAGCTTCATTGCTTATTCCAGTATTCACATGCACTTCTCTCATCCCAGGGGAAACCTCTGCCACTGACTGGGGAGTAGAATACAAGGCTTGTTGTAACTAATAACAACTGGCTAGCTGTTCTCAAGCATTTCGTTTTTTCTGTGCTATGTTTTGCATATCTGAACATGAGGAAGTGTGTGCAAAATGGCATGTGTGGGTTAGCACACACACAACACACAACAACACACAACACCACACACACACACACACACCCAACACACACACACACACACACACACACACACACACACACACACACACACCACAAAAATTAACAAAGCCCCATACACACAAAAACTGGATGTAAAATCAAAAAAGCAATATAAAGTGTTTATTCATTATCCTTGAAATCTAAGAATTTACACACACACACACACACACACACACACACACACACAACACACACACACACACACACACACACACACACACACACACACACACACATTAGCTAACTTTGACATTGGTTGCAGGGATGTAAAAAAGAATTAAGATCAAAATCTGGGCAACTTTGATGTAAAAAGTCACGTTGAGCATCATTATTTGAATCATTTAAAACTGTATACTGATGGATCTGTATTAAAATCAGGCAGAAGAGGGGTAGGATTTGTGATTCATGCTTTAAAAGTATAACAATAATTCCATTTATGAGGACATTTTTTTCTATTTTTATGTCTGAATTATATACAATCGTTATGGCCTTCAATTTTTTGTCTAATACTGCTCTTGATATTTGCCACATTCATTTTATCCTAATTCAAAAGCAGTATTTATAGCACTAAAGAATTGGCAGGGGAAAATAAGCACAGATATTGTATTTGAAATTAAATTCTTGATACATCATATTGCAAGCAGAGGCATCAAAATAACTTGATGCTGGTTCCCTTCTCAAAGTGGAGTTTATGGCAACGAGCTTATTAATTCTTTAGCAAAACAATGTGTCTGATTGCAGTATTGAAACGTTTGATTTCAATCTTGCACTGTTGTGTATGAAATTAATGCTAAATTGATGAATGGTGTGTATCCATTCTTAAATGAAGAAAAAACACTTTGAAAATCTTTCTTGTTCGAAGAAACAATAAATTTTACTATAATTATAAACTGAAGCTGAATGCATGGCATACCAAATATTCTAAAATGTGACATGTTCCTGTTTTCAACCCTTTCAATCTACTGTTTATTGTTTTACTGCCCGGTTATGACCTGTTTAAAAGGAAAAGACTAGATAACCATAAAAATATACATGTGGCACGGTGGGACTGCACACACTCCATCTCTCTCTCTCTCTCTCCTCTCTCTCTCTCTCTCTCTCTCTCTCTCTCTCTCTCTCTCTCTCTCTCTCTCTCTCTCTCTCTCTCTCTCTCTCAAAACTACTGACAATCACAATATTTCATACAACAGGGACCATATATTCAAGGAAATACATGCCAGGAGTGGTTGGAGACAGAATTTGACATTTTAAAGAATAAGTATATAGTATTTGTGATTGTGCTAGCAATGGAAATCCCACTGATCCCTCTTCCTCCCTGCATATCTGCCTGTGCCTGGAACTTTGCTAGCCATCACTGCACCTGCTGACCATGTGCATCTACCTGCAGGTAAAGCTTTGCCTGCCATTACCCTCCCCCCAGTAGTGGACAGTTTTTCCCACATGTTAGCCAGGAGACAAACAGTTGCCTGCGCTGTCTCCTCATCCTTCCCCTCCTTCCTCCCCACCTCCAAGCCAGCTCCCTCAGTTGCCAGGAGACAAACAGTCGCCTGCGACGTCTCCTCATCCTTCCCCTCCTTCCTCCCCACCTCCAAGCCAGCTCCCTCAGTGCTCAGCTGATGCCATCCCCACTGAACCATATCCCCAGCAACCCAGCTCTCTTCTGCCCCTCCAGCTGACTCCCTGTGTATTGACACAACCCCCCTATCCCACCCCCTGACAATGACACCTCTCACCCACCAACTCCCTTGATCCACCCTCCTACCCTCATCTCTACCACCCCCCTTCCATCTAGTCCCAGCACCACCCCCTCTCCTGACTCTAGCTTTCTATACCTACTTCTGACCATCTCCCTCTGCCTTCACAATCAACCCCACGAAATTACACATCCACACAAAATCTCCACCCAGTCTCGTTAGCTTGGCCACATCAGCCCTACCCACACTCACACAAGTTCACTGCCAACTGTCTGCAGCCATCTCCACCATCACTGCCCTCAAAGCACAGGTCGATGCCTTACAGACAGAGAACAAACACTTACACCAATAGATAGAGATAACAGCCAGCACCAGCAAGGACAACATAGTCCAAACAAAAAACCACATAAAATCCACAGAACAAACACTGAAGTCAACCTTGCTGACCTTACTTGGCAAAACGCTCAATTACAGAAAACAGTTGACAGTCAAGCCAAAAGCCTCTCTGCTTTCAACGACTGGCAAAAGCACATTTAACAAAGAAATCAACCAATTGAAGAAAACACCACCATAACTACTACATCATACCCACCACACTCCAACAATCATTCAGTCACCTCCACTCCAAAGTTTCACGCCAACAAACAAACAACCACCTCCAAAATTCTCCTAAGTAACTCCCTCTCTGACATATCAGACACCCCAATAGATGAAGAAATTATCTCCACAATCCCCACTAATAATAAGTTCTCACCCCTAGATCCCGACCAAAATCCCAGTCACAAACAACCCCCTCCACCCTCCCCCTCCTCCCCCACCCAAACGTAAACTGATGAAAAATCCAGTTTCTTCTGTCAACTCCAAAGTATCCCCTCCACCGCCCCCTCCCCCAACACCTTTAGAAGCACTGCTGAGAAAGTCTGTCCCCACTGCCAGCCAAGAGTTACTCATTGGTGACTCTGTCCTAAATGCAGTTGGAAACAGAACATCTCCCCATGGCGGACCAGCGAGAAACCTGTCGGTGCCAGGCCCTGACCCGTCCAACACCTGCTGAAGTGGCTATCCACCCTTCCTCCTTCTCCACACATCAAACGAGTCACTTTCCATGTTGGCATCAACAACTGCTTACAAAGTGACCCAGTTGATTGCACAACATGGCAACTGTGGTCAGAGGACTACGCCAGGCTTTCCCCCTTGCCAGCATAAAAGCCTCTACCATCCTCCCTCCTTATGGCCGACACCATGCCACCAAATCTGTGAGGGACTCCAACGCCAGCCTCTTCAAGGTCTGTATTAAAGAGAGGGAGAGTTACGTCGATCACACCCCCTCTTTTCAGACCAGCAGTGGGGCACCCAGGAAAGCCCTGTATAAATACATGGACCGTTTCCACCCAAGTGCAAGTGGTATAGCGGCCATAATTAACAACCTATACCAGCTTCCAAAACCTCTGCTTCCTACTCCAACCAACAAGGACAACCACCAGATGCAAAGGACATAGCTATGTATAACTAATAGATGGTCTCACTGCAGCAACAGTGAAGTGCTACTCCCGACACCTGGAACCAAAAGGCCTGCCAATAGTATACCTGATAGGCCTACAGGTAACAGGTCCACTCGCGGGACTTTGAGGAGCACTTCCCACCACTTCCTGCAGCCAGAACCAACAATGCCTGGGGCCTCCCCAGCACCACTCATTCACAAGACACACAGAAACTGCTGGAGAGCCTGCTGAATACCATCCAACAGGCCCTTTATTAGGCATCCCATTCATCTATAGAGAAAGTAAGGCCTTAGTGGGCCATCCCCAGCCCACACCCAGAATATTACTAGGAGAAACCAGGTGTTTTCCATCTTTCCAACTAGTGGTGTGTGTGTATGTGTGTGTGTGTGTGTTGTGTGTGTGTGTGTGTGTCTGTGTCTGTGTCTTGTCTAGGTGTCTGTGTCTGTGTGACGTGTTTTTTATGTTATTGTCGATATTTTTATGTTTAGTTATTCTTTTTTTTTTTTTTTTTTTTGTTTTTTGGATAGTTTGTTTTGGGAGAGAGGTTGTTAATTTTGTCTTGAGTTTTGTGTGTGTGTGTGTGTGTGTGTGTGTGTGTTGTGTGTGTGTGTGTGTGTGTGTGTGTGTGTGTGTGTGTGTATGGGTGTTGTGTTGTTGTTATTTTTTTGTTAGATTTTGTTGGTTTGTTTGTGTGTGTGTTAGGTGATTCTTTTTTTTTTTTATTTTTTTAATTACTATTATGTTTATTAGCCTTTATTGTTGTTATTGCTTGCGTGCTTGTTACTTACTCATTTGCTGTTCCCTATTACAAGTTGCTGTGGAAGTGTGGGAAACTCACCTCATTTTTTTCTACTAATCTAACCCTTTATTTCCTTATAAGTTATATAACATATTTGGGGTGTACTTCTGTGTACTGTGTACTTGAAAAAACTTCTTTATTACCGCATTATACTGTCCTAGTTTTGTGGTTTCATTTGCTTATTCTGTCATTCACTGAACTTGTAATGCAAAACGTGCCCATAGTCAGAGACATTGAATGCTGTATAGCAGAAGAACCCACACCAGGATTTTTTTCCCCTCTTCCTACGAGTGTGAACACCTGACCAATGCTACAGATCTCATCATTATTGAGACAAAAGCACAGACAGTGTAGTGTGTGAACACTGAGTAGTGAGTCCTGGACTGTTTCCTGAATTGCTTTAGGGAGGAGACAAACTGCTGACGTCATCAGACACCCTCAGAAATTATTGTGGGCGGTTGCATTACTGCCTCTCTTTTACCACCTGCCAGCCTTCAAGTGGCCTTGAGAAACACATCGCTAAGAGACTCTAAATGTGACAGGACTGTGTTGAAATCTCTAATTCTACTGAGGAATTTGTTTAACTTGAAATAGCTGTTGTGATTTATACCAGCTCAGACTTCTGATTCGGTATTGTCTCTCAGTTTGCATAGTTGTTTTTTTTAATCAATTGACCTATTATTCCTTGTGGTGTTTTCCAATTTGTTTGCTTCATTTTGTTTTCTTTCTACTTATTGAAATGTGTTAATACTTCAATTTTACTGACGAATTTGTTTGACTTGAAGTAGCTGTTGCCATTCATACCAGCTAGGACCTGATTCTGTATTGTCAAATTTGAGTAATTGAATCACTTTACCTATCTATATTTGGGGGGTATTTCCAATTGTTTTTTGTTCCTCTCTCTCTCACACACACATTTCCAGCAAAAACCGACACACACAGATGCATTCAAGACACAACATGTGGCCCTATAAGGAAGGCCTACAAATTTGCCACTTAAATATAAATCACGCAGTTAATAAAAATTGACGACATATCAACACTTATCAGAAACCATGGCAAACAATTTCACATACTAGGGCTATCTGAATCAAGACTTTCGAAGCACATAGTTGACACTGATTTATATATCCCTGGATATAAGATCATACAAAAGGATCCACAAAAGCAAAAAGAAACAGGAATCATAATATACATTAGTGAATCTATAACGTTCAAGCGTCTGATCCATCTAGAACATTATGATGTAAATCTGTCTGGTTTGAAGTGTCCATAAAAGGTTCACCACCTATTGCAATGGGATTCTGCTATAGGAATCCAGCAGAAAGAAAAAATTGGATTGACAAGTTTGACGCAATGATGAACGTAGTCTTACTAGAATCCAGGGAAGTAATACTACTAGGTGATTTTAATATCGATCTAACAAATGTAAATAATGCATGGACGCAAATTACTAATTCATTCAACCTTCACCAACTAGTTAGTTTACCTACAAGAGTCACACCAAACTCAAGCACAATAATTGATCACATCTACGTATCAAATCCTAAAAACATCATAGAAACATGTGTCCCTGTCTATAACTGCAGCGATCACTACCCAGTATGTACTACATGGTCAAAAAAAGGAACAAAAATTCCCAAACCTGGCCACAAAAACATAACATAATGTTCTTTTGCAAAATTTAATGAACAGCTTTTCCTTCTTGAACTAAGTAGCTCAATGCTCTCAGAAACATTCAACATTACTGATCCAGACTTGGCCATCGAGTTTTGGATAAAAACTTTCACTGAAATTTACAATAAACATGCTCCACTTAAAACCATAAGGGTCAAACATGTCCCCAAACCACCTTGGCTCACAAAAGAACTAGAAGAAGCATGCTATCTTAGAGATTTCTTAAAAAAACATAATTATCATGAAGAGTCAAAAAGATTACGAAACGCCATAAACTCACAGAAACGTCGAGAAAAAAAAGAAATATTTCCAAGATTTACTATCTTCCAAACAAAACTAAAAAATTATTTGGAGGGCCATTAATCAAATAACAAACAAACAACCATCTTCCAAATCAAATATAATCAAAGATGTTACCGACTGAACAACTCAACAATCACTTCATAAACGTTTCTACTAACGTTGTTAGCAAAGACGATCCAAAATCCAATAACCTAAACACATTAAAACAATACTGCCAAGAAAAGCATATTCCTTCAAAACTCCACATACCATTTATTTCTACTTTTGAGGTCCATAATTACATGACTCACCTCAAACAGTCAAGGACACGAGGTCTTGATGGAATAGACAGTAGAATTATGAAACTTTCAGCCCCAGTTATCACAGACACTCTCACATATATATATAACCAATGTCTTGAAAAGAACTATTTTCCCAATGCCTTCAAAACTGCTAACGTTATACCCATCTACAAATCTGGTGACACTTCAGATCCCTCAAATTATAGACCAATCTCTATTATATCCCTTCTTACAAAACCCCTGGAAAAACATATAAATAAACACTTAGTCAGTCATATAGCACTAACAACCTACTCCACCCTAATCAGTCAGGATTCAGACAAAATCACTCATGGCATACTGCACTGACTAGTCTCATAGACAATTGGCTAACAAACATTAATGAAAATAAATTTTGTGGAGTATTATTTGTAGATTTTAAAAAAGCATTTGATACAATTGACCACACACTTCTCATCAGAAAGCTAGACCTGTACAATATATCGTCAAATAGTCTAGAACTACTCACTTCTTATCTCAAGAACAGAC
>CM060328.1:27478809-27493809 GCA_030674155.1 Stramonita haemastoma
TCAGGTGAAGTTTCTGTCTCCTGGGGTTTTTTTGTGTGTGCACTGACTGACTTGATTCAAGAAGGTTATTTGGGACCAGGGCATGACTGATGCTGTTTCAAAATAACCTTTTTAGGATCTTTTTAATGCTTAAGAATACTTCATACCACTTCAAATTTTTCCCTTCTTGGGAGTGCTGGTATCTGTTTGAAGGGTCAGGAGATGTACATAAGAAAAAGAAACAAGTAGATACAGACTTCTGCATGGAGGGTATACTTGAATTTGTTTGCATGTCTAGGGCATAAAAAGCTCCATGTCTTGGGCCTGCCCCTGGTACGTGTAAAGTAGAGGTATTTCAGTTTCTTCAAAACTTTAAAATGAGTTTCTCACCCTCTTCCACAAACTGTTTTTGTTTTATCTACATCCCCTCTGTAGTTTAAGGATAAGAATCACACACTAATCAGTGATTTCCAGCTTATGATCTAATGGTCATTAAGGGCATATCTTCCACTTACTGCTGAGAAATCATGTTGAGGGGATTTTCCCTCTAGATTCCACGGTCTCTCCTGTAAGTCATTCAAAGTATAGACAAAAGTTCTATCAGAATTGCACATATATCATTTTACACACACAGACACACACACACACACACACACACACACACACACACACACACACACACACACACACACACACACACACACACACACACACACATTCAAAATCAATCCATATTATCGAAGAACAGTAGGCAATTCAGCCATATTGGAAAATGTCCATAGCACAAACACACCCAGCATGAAATATGCTCCCTGAAGAGACAATTACAAAGGTTTGTTGTAGTAAGCTTTAAAGCTCATTCACATTGGGGGCGGTTGGATAGAAACTGGGGCAAACACATTCTATGGAAAAAATCAATTTACAACAGGCCTAGTTATCATCATGGCATAGAGTAGCCTACACATAATGGTTTTACTGCTGGGACAAAACTGTAATTTTATCAGAGTGAAAATAATGGACAACATTTATTGCTGTTAAAGCTGTGCATGCCCTTTGGCAGTCCTCATGCTAATCATTGACACAGGTTTATTTAGAAAATTTAGGTCAGGTACAAAGCTAACTTAAAGGGGAACACTTGACATGGAAAACACATCAGTATTATTTTGTGTTAAAGGTCACATGCCTGCATGTGGGTGTGTACATGTGTGCGTAGGTGTGTGTGGATGCCCACATGTTCGTTTGTGCGGACATGCATGTGTACGTGGGTATGCCCAGTGTGTGTGTGTGTATGCGTGGGTGGGTGCATGCAGGTGTGTGTACATGTGGGCACCTTAGTGTGTGCATGCGTGCAGGCGTGCGCTCGTGCGAACATGTGCTCATGTGCAAGTGCACACGTGTGTGTGTGTGTGTGTGTGTGTGTGTGTGTGTGTGTGTGTGTGTGTGTGTGTGTGTGTGTGTGTGTGTGTGTGTGTGTGTGATGAACCACTTCCACAGTCGTCTTGTACCATTTTGGGTATGCAGATGATTCACTGGAAGAAGGAAAAACCAAACACAGAGATTCTTCCAGAACTGGCCTTCAATTAACTGCTGGTGAAGGTTTACACCTGTTGACTCTCACATGTCATCACAGCACAACCTGATTCACTTCTACATGGTGTGTGTCTTGTGAAGAAATATCCCACAAAAGGTCAAAAGAAGAGCTTCTGCATACTTCATGATTTTGCAACCAGCTTCCTTCACTCCCTGCAGTCCTCTGATTTCTGTAGCAAATTGTTCCACCTGAGGCCAGTCTACTCTTTGATGTTTTCTTCCCATCGTTTTCTCTGTCTGCCTCTTTATCTCCTTCCTTGCACTGTTCCCTATTGGACAGTCCTGGCCAGTCCAGATGTCTGTGCTGAGTTTTTTTCACTGAAGTCAGAAGCTCTCCATATGGTCCAATAATATTTTCAATTCTGATTTTCACTTAGTTATTAGTGATGTCGTCTCTGTATGAAATACCAAGGAGTTTGCAAAGCATCTCATCTCCATTGCCTGTATCCTTCTAGACTACTTTGGAATGACTATGATGCAATCTTATTTGATATTTTATATATTGTAAACTATAATTAATCATCAGTGTCAGCCGGTTATTGACCAAGATGGCTGTTGGGAGGGTGAACAAGCAGAACAGGGTGGATGATGCTGATCTGTCTTAGAACAGGTGCTGAAAGACACTGGCAAGGTCAGTGGCACAGAACCTAAGGGTTGAACAACATTGACCATCTCAATTGTTGCCTTAAAGAGCTTATTGGTAACTTTTTCAACAACAATGGTGCTGTTCTTAAAAAAATGGAAACTGCTTCAGGCCATTGATTTCATCTGAAAAGTCATGTTTTTCAAAGCGAGTAAAAAGTGCATTTGAATGGTCTGGGAAGTTGTCTGTACAGAGGTTTCCTCTGCTACTGGTAACGATGTAACATAGTACTACCTGCCACATGTGGGGAGTAAACCCAACCCAAAAAATCCAACTTGGAGAGGGATGGGCTCCACCAGGTTCGATTTGTTCAAGACAAACCCATGAAGAAGACAAACAGAATCTCATACCAGATGGGTCTTTGCCCGATCACCAATAACATGCCTTCTGCTGTACATCAGGACAGAGGTAGAATGTATGCTACTGGTGTACAATGCGGCAAGATCCATGCTAGAAACTACATCTTCATTGGCACTTGGAATGTAAAACACTAAGAGTCACAGGCAAAATGAAAGAATTAGCACTAGGGATGGCCAATTTTTCTAGACTTTGATATATCGTCTGTTATTTTTTTAAGTATAAAGATATGGTCTGTAGTTCTGTGTAATTTTCTGAATCCTGCTTGTTCACATGATATCAACCGATTGTCTTCAAGATAGTTTGTGATGCGATTTTTTACTATCTGACAAAAAAGATTGCTATGTGAATTGTTCAGTGTTATTCTTCGGTAGTTTTCATGATTCAATTTATCCCCAGATTTTTTTAAAAAAATTGGTAAACTTATTCCTTTTTTCCCTGTTTCAGGATAAAAGCCTGAACTGAGGATTAGCTGGATCAACTTTTGAAGAATTTCTATCATGTCTGGTAGGCTAGCTGTTATTATTTCATCACTAATGCCATCTTTTCCAGATGCTTTTTTGTAGCACATATTTCTAGATGCATTCAGTACTTCTTTTATAGTGATAGGAAAATCAAGATATGAATATGATATATTTGGTTTGATCACCTCTGGATCCGTGTTTATTTTTGTTTGTATGTTTCCATCAACATTACAGCCTTTACCTAAGAGTACTTCTAAATGTTTTAAACATCAGTTTAGAGTTTGGTAAGGGAGAGTTACTTTTCACAGGGCTTTCTGCTTCTTGAAGTAGTTTTAGAGTCTTTGATACCTGACTTGGATCTTGCAAAAGTGTTTCATTAAATGTCTTAACTAAATCATTTTTGCATATTTTTTCTTCTTTTTCAGGAATCTGTTGTAAAGTTTCAATTGATGATGATATTTGTCATTCAGCATTCTGTTTTGAACGTATCTATTTAGTGCATTTCAGAAAGATGTCAACCAAAGCCTGCTCCAGAGTGCTGTAAGCCTTGTTGGCAGCCTGGTGAAAACCATTAACCAATGGGAAGCATCGTTCCAGGTCTTAAAAATACCAATGATAAGCCCTTTCCTTCCTGCATAATACTTATTTTTCTTCTTTGTCTTTACAGAGGCCATTGTGAATTACGCTTAAAGCATTCAAATCCCTTCCACTGAATTATTTTTAGAGTGTTTCAAGACACTTACTGCCATCTTGACAACCGGAAGTGTGTGTGTGCAAGTGCGCAGGCGCGCGTGCGTATGTGTAAGAGAAAATGATATGTCCTCTTAGTGTGTGTGTGTCTGTCTGTCTGTCTGTTTGCTTGTCGGTCAGTCGGTCTCTCTGTCAACCTATCTGTCTGAGATGTAGGAATTGTGTAGGGCTTCTATGCAGAAACTTTATAATGTTGTGGTTGTTTTTCTGTTGAAGATGTCAGACATTCTGTAATATTAATAGATGATTTTTTTTTCTAAATGTCACACGAATAGAGATGGAAATGAGCTGGTACACTATGTAGTCTTCCCATTGAAACAGCAGTATCATGACAGACCTGTGTGTTGACCTTCAAGAAACTAAACAGTTAACACAAATTTAAGAAACTGAAGAATTACTGCACATTGAAGAAACTGAAGAGTTACTGCACATTGAAAAAACTGAAGAGTTAACAGCACAGTGAAGAAACTAAAGAGTTACTGCACATTAAAGAATTGAAGAATTACTGCGCATTGGAGAAACTGAAGAGTTAACAGCACAGTGAAGAAACTAAAGAGTTACTTCACTTTGAAGAAATTGGAGGGTTTTCACACACAACAGCATGGCACATATGCAAGACAGTGATGTGCTAAACTCTGTCCTTCAATATGGAAAAGTGGTTGATGAAAATGTCACCATGCAAAATAATCTGACAAAAAATAGGTCTACCTTGGCTTCAAACACTTCGTTTCCAGAAGGTTGTGTCACGGTTGTGTTCAGTGAGATGGAGTTCTTACCCTGGGACAACCCTCAGAACATTGTCAGTGAGGAAGTGGAGATCACCATCACTCGACTGAAAAACAATTTGCTGCTGATCTTGTTTCTGATTGGAACACCAGCCAACATCATCAATATGGCGGTGTTTTACAAACAGGGCCTCAAAGATCGGGTCAACCTGTGTCTCTTTGCTCTGTCTCTGGCCGATGGATTGTATTTGATGGGTTTCATCATGCATCATGGTGAGCAACTGTACCTACAGTTCACCACGAAGGAAAGATTTGGTCCTGTTACAACTGCTTTGACCAACATCAATCTGGGATCTCTTCTGTTTATCTTTCATGTGTCATATGTGTTATCTGCTATCATTGCAACTGAAAGATGTCTCTGTATTTACAATCCACTCAAATTTCGTAGCCTTCTCAAAACAAAGGCAATGGCTATTATTATCACCATGGATTATATCTTTGTGTTGGGACTATACGCTTTTATATGTTTTCGATATCGAATCGGATGTGTATATGATCCTGTGACTGGTATTACTATAACAACTGCTGTTGAAGGGGAACATTACAGGGAACTCAGACAGTTTATTGAGCCTCTGGAAAGTTTTGTGTTTGGTATTGGTCTGCCTGGTGTTGTCATGCTTGTAGTAACAACAGCGACAATCATGACAGTTGTGAAACTTCGGCAGACGACAAAATGGAGATCCCAAACTATCTCCTCAATTTCATCCCATGACCTGGCTGTGACAAAGACCCTTGTTGTCAATTCCATTTTCTTCATCATCTGCATGGTTCCTGGAGCTGTCAACCGCTTTGTCTGGCTCTTCTTTCCAGAAATTAATGGTGGTCGTCGTCACCACAACTTTTTCCTGATCTCTCTATCCATTAACAATATGTTCGCAGCCATCAATAGCACCTTCAACTTCTGTGTGTATTACTTCATGGGATCCCGTTTCAGAAAAACATTCTGGGCTTTGTTTAGCAGAAAGACCAATACAGGAAAGAAGAACAATTCTCAATCAAATACATCCTAGCTTGCAGAACATTGCAGGTAGCCAGGTAAAAAGTGAGAGCTGGGGGAGGAAACGTCTGTGTGAATGTTTGCAGTTTTAAATAATGTAAACACACTCTTACGCATCCACTCCCTGGTTACACATACATGGTTAGATGTCCACACTATTTAATAAATAGATTACAAAATACCATACATAATCTTTGGTGTAACTAAAGAATCTGGAGAGAGTTTGATTTCACATGAACTCAACAACACACATGTAGACCTAGCCTATCCATCAACATTTCCAAATGTGCTTTTACACCTGGGGTATGTTCACACTCTCAGCACAAATCTGCAGTGCCCTCCACACAGATCTCTCATTAAGCTAGCCCGGCAGAACCCTAGTTTCAGGTGAAGACACACCTGTGGTAAGTTTACACTCTTAACACAGATCCTCAGTGCCCTCCACACAAAGACTGGTGTCATTAAGCTGCCCTGCAGAACCCTAGTTTCAGGTTAAGGCACAAATCACTCCAGCAATAAAGTTGAAGACTCGGCTGCACACGGGAAGTCTCAGGGAGGATTCAAGTAGGTCTCCCTGTTTTACTGAAGGAAGAGAGGCTGGAACATGGACTCTGTAACACAAATGATAGAAGACTTCTGTTTACTACCGCACTTCTACATCCACATGTGTGTGTGTGTGTGTGTGTGTGTGTGTGTGTGTGTGTGTGTGTGTGTGTGTGTGTGGGGCGTGTGTGTGTGTGTGTGTGTGTGTGCGTGCGTGTGTGCGTGCGTGCGTGCGTGTGTGTGTGTGTGTGTGTGTGCATGTTTGTTTGTGTGTGTGTTTATGTCTTCTTTATTCATTTTTTTTTTCTATATTCTTTTATATCGTGGATAATGGAATAAACAATCCTGTGTTTTTTACATCTAGTCCCCGTGTGTATGCACTATTGAAAATCTCGTCATCTGTTCCCACCGGCACACGATGGCCTACTCTTACGAAAAGTGGAACAGGATTAAACGTGAGCGCAAGATGTTCTGCATGCGTTCGTACACGGGGCCTAGGTTTATAGTCTCGTCTGAAGGACTTTTGGGGAGAATGAGGTCAGCACTGATGTTAACTCCAGAAGAAAAATCCCCTCGAACGTGAATAGAACCCAGGTCGTCAAATTGCCAGCACAATGTCCTGACCACTAGGCTATCCCGTCCTGTCTCTCTGTGTGTGCTATGATAGTACCCCCTCTCTTCCGCCTCCTGGATGCAATTAAACTTTGACAAAAGATAGGTTGAAAAATTATATTAGCGAAGTGAAATCAAGTATAAATCTGGAAGGAACAGTCCAAGTGGCTACCCATCATACCCTAAAAGCATCATCAGTTTCTCTATCATGATTATTTTAGAGTTTTCTGTCTGTTTCTCTGTCTAACCACAAAAATTATAATCATTTTCGTTTTACAACATAAAAATAATTCAATACCCTGAAGATTTATCTCTATAGCTTCTGGACTGCAATCAGCAAGGTTAATCGGTGACAAGAGAGAACGGTGCTATTCACAACATTCACCTTTGAAGTCACAGTTCACTTCAGCTACATGCATAGCGCAGGTACATCAGGGACTGTCAGGGGAGGGAAACATTCTGCATTCCTAATCTTGTTTCCCTGATTTCGTGATTGCAAAAAATGGGCATTCAGTGACCCTGCACCTTCACATTCACCTATCCCTTTCTCCTGTCCAGGGAGGAGGCATCACTGAAGATTTTGCAACCAGCTTCCTCTACTCCTCATAGTCTTCTGCTCTCTGGAGTAAATCATTCCATTTAAGGCTAGTCCACTTTCTGATGATATCTTCCCATCATTTTGTCTGTCTGCCTATTCATCTCCCTCCTTGTACTGTTCCCTGTATGACAGTCTTGGCCACTCCAGATGTTCATGTGACCACTTTAGTTGCGTTTTTCACTGAAGTCAGGAGCTCTTCACATGGTTTGGTGGCGTTTTAATTCTGGTTTTCACTTCGTCATTAGTGATGTGATATCTATGTAAGATAACAAAAAGTTTGTCTGTGCATCTCCATTGCGTGCATATTTCTTTCAATTTCTGCTGTTATGGTTCACATTTCACATGCATACAAAAAACTGACATGATCAGGGAACACATCAGTCTAATCGTGAAGCTGATGGCGATGTTCTTGTCATTCCAATTGATTTTCATGTCAGTCCTTGCAGCTGTTATCTGGGCTATCCTGGAGAAAATTTCAGGTTTTTAGTCCTTCATCGAGTACTACAGCTCCCTGATATTTAAAGCTATGGAAGGTCTTGATTTTTGGCCTTCTATAATAATGTCAGTGCTGACGCCATTGGTACTATTTATCATCGGCTGGATTTTCTCTGCACTGATCTGCATGCCACATGTGGAAGAGACTTCATAAAGGGGATTTACTGGTTGACTATCTCTTGCTCTTCTGCAGCTAGACCATCGATATGGACGGCAAAACATAAAATTGTGATCGTACTGCCTCCAGTGCTGACTGTACCTCAAGATTTACAAGTGCATCAGCCATTATTCTCTCTAAGAAGATGTTGAAGAAGGTGGTAGACAGCAGACATCCTTGACGCACTCTAATTGTGGCTGAGAACAAATACTCGAAACAATAATATTGCTTTATCAGAGCTCTGTGTTTTGTCTACACAGAGTGAAAAAAATGTAAAATTAATGTGTAAAGAGTAGGTGTCCAACTTGGTGTAAACACACACACACACATACACACGCGCGCGCACACACACCCCCCCCCACACACACACACACACACGCACGCACGAACACGTGCAAGCACACACAAGGATGGGATAGCCTGGTTTGTTAAAGTATTGTACATTGCCCTCGTGGTATTCTGACCCGGTCAAATCCCATTGAAGGGGATATTTTCCCCTGGAATAAACATCAGCACTGACTCCACTCCACCAAAAAGTCCTTCAGATGAAACAATAAAACGAGGTCCCTTGTGTGCAAACGCACAATATCTTGCGCACTGGTTAAAACATATTCTTCTCTTTGGAAGTGTAGGCCATTGTAAACTGGTGGGAACGGATGACAAAATTTGCAAAACTGCATACACGAGGACTGGATGTAAAAAAAAAAGGCACATGAGTGCTTCTTCCATTATTCTCGAAGTAAAAGAATAAAGAAAAAGTAAAAGAAAGAAAGATACACACGCATTCAGACTGGAAAATATACAGATAATTCTCTTGAAAAGATAGTTTGAGAATGACCTTTCCAAACATTAATTTTAACGAGTAGATTTAAGGTGAGTGTATGACTTTTTATCAAATCATTCTGATCTGAAGGTTTCTATTTGAGAGCGCTTTAACATTAGCAGTTTTTATTGTCGTTGGAGAAATATTCCAAGTGTCAAATCACATCACTAATGTAGTTCTCATTGGTTAGATGCTGTTTGCTGATGATGCCACCCTGACAGCACACACCAGGTTGGCCTCCAGGAGCTCATTAATTGTCTTGCCCATGCCTGCAAATAGTTTGGTCTCACGATCAGCATCAAAAATACCAACGTCCTTGGACAAGATGTCAGCCCCGCTCCCTGCATCTCCATTGGCAACTGCACACTAGATGTGGTGGAGGATTTCACCTACCTTGGCTCTACCATCTCCAGCAGCCTCAACCATGACACTGAGCTGAACACTAGAATCGGCAAGGCCGCAACAGTTATGGCCTGCCCATCAAAGAGAGTGTGGGGAAACTCCATGCTCACTATCAACACAAAGATCAAAGTGTACCAAGCCTGCGTGCTACGCACTCTGTTGTATGGTAGCAATAGCTGGACTCTATACTCCCAGCAACAACACAGGCTCAACACCTTTCATCTCCGCTGCCTTTGGAGGATCCTCGACATTTCATGGCAGGACCACATCCCCAACAAAGAGGTCCTAGCACGGGCAGGAACCCTCAGCATGTTTGCCCTGCTCTCCAAGAGATGCTTACGATGGCTTCGCCATGTAGCCCGGATGCAAGACGGCAGAATCCTTAAGGACATATTGTACGGGGAACTCGCCTCTGGCCCCAGACCCACGGGAAGGCCCGTAATCTGCTACAAAGATGTGTGCAAGCTGGTCCTCAAGGCAGGTGACATCGCACCGGTAGGCTTCGAAACAGTGGCAGCAGACCGCAGTGCCTGGCGACTTGCCACCAGACTGGCCATCAAGACGGCAGAACAGAAGAGAGAAGAGCAGTGGGAAGAAAGAAGAAACTGCAGACAAGTGAGGGCAGAGACGGCCCCTTCCGAGGACACTGTCCTTGTGTGTAGCTCATACACCAGGATCTGTCGCTCGAGGGTCGGGCTCTACAGCCACAGCCGGTGCTGCAGTTCCACAACAGACTGACTCCAAGGTGCAAAACTCCATTGTCTCTCAAGACAGAAGGATGCCAACATGTGTTGAAAGTGTATTTAATGGCTGATAAAAGAAAACACCAATATGTGTGGTAAACATCTTACTGCGTTCATACTCAGTTGACGAGGTTTAGGAACTCCTTTTAGTTTGTCACACATGTGAATCCTTCTCCTGTCCATTGTTCTTGTCTTCATTCTAACACTTTTATACTGAGACATTGAAAGAAGGATACAGGCAATGGAGATGAGATGCTTTCGCAAACTCTTTGGCATTTCATATAGAGATCACATCACTAATGTAGAAGTGAAAACTAGAATAAAGAATGCCATAGGTCCATATGAAAAGCTGTAATTTCAGTGAAAAAAACGCAAGCTAAAGTGGCACAGTCACGTTACACGATCATCTGGACTGGCCAAGACAGCCTTACAGGAAACAGTAAGGGGAGAGAGACGAAGAGGCAGACAGAGGAAACGATGGGAAGACAACATCAGAGAGTGGACAGGCCTTAGGTGGAACGATCTGCTATGGAGAGCGGAAGACTGTGGGGAGTGGAGGAAGCTGGTTGCAAAATCTTCAGTTGTGCCCCCATGGTCCGCTGGGCTACGGGACAGGTGAAGGTGAAAGGAAGATACTGAGGATAATGCAGTAATAAAAAACCCATATATATAAACTGTTGCACAGTATGTGCTATCCAACACAATTTTGGTGCTTCTTGTGAATCTTGTGTTTAAAAAAGAAAAGATAACCTAGGCAGTCATAGGGGAACAAGGCATCAGAGACTTCAACTTCTCTAGGGGCCAGCATATTGAGGGCGGCGCCCATGCCCCCACCCTCTCTGCTTTACCTTCCCTGACCCTAAAGAGGGAAGGTGCCCATTTACAGCTGGGTAAACTGGGAAGAACTGTACTGAAGTCAAGGCGTGCAAAGAGTCACTCATTCAACTGGTAACCACGCTCGACGCTGCTTAACTTGACTGGGGGGAAGAGAGCACTGTGATCACTTAGCTATCCCGCCCCCCAATCTCATACCTTGTCTCAAGAAATATCCTTTAAGTTCAAAAACTAACCTGTCTCTTCAAAACAGCTGGAGAAGACACCTAAACGTGACTCTTGTCGACCAACTCCATGCTTCTGACAATCACCTTGCCCTAGTTACATAAGAACAATACCGGAGTTTACCTGTGAAGACTTACAACACTGAGTTTCCTTTTTTGCTATCAGGTGTTAATCTTTTATTTCTTTTTATCTGGTGTTACAAAAAGGTAATGTAAAGGTTTCCCATAACCTGTGTGGTCGTAGGGGAGCAAGGCGTCAGAGACCTCAGCTTCTCTAGGGGCCAGCATGTTGAGGGCAGCGCCCATCTCTTCTCCCTTGCTGCTTTAGCTTCCCAGACCCTAAAGAGGGCAGGTACCCATTTACAGCTGGGGGACTGTACTGAAGCCAAGGTGCCAAACGGTCACCCATCCAATTGGTAACCAGGCTCAACACTGCTTAACCTTGGCTGGCGGAAAACGAGATCTTTTCAACATCTTCCTTGAGAGAATCATGGCTGATGCACTGAAACACCATTAAGGATCAGTCAGCATTGGTGGCAGAACGATCACAAACCTCCGCTTCACAGATGACATTGACGGACTGGCAGGATCAGAACAATAGAGCTTGCCAGCCTAACAGAACACCTTAACAGGCCTCTAAAACATACGGCATGGAAATCAGTGCAGAGAAGATACAACTGATGAGCAATAACGCAAAGGGCATCAGCACTGATATCAAGGTCAATGACCAGAAGCTGGAAACGGTTCAAATCTTCAAGTACTTGGGAGCCATTGTATCAGACAAAGAGTCCAAGCCAGAGGTAGTATGCAGGATTGCACAGACAATAACAGCACTGTGGGAAAGGCACGTCACGTGAAAATCAGAACCCTCGCCAAGGCTGCCTTACATGGAACTGTGCAGGAAGGGAGACGAAATTGCAGACAGAGAAAACAATAGGAGGACAACATCAGAGAGTGGACTGGCCTTGAATGGAACGACGTGAGACAGAGAGCTGAAAACTGCGAGGGGTGGAGGAACCTGGCTGCAAAATCTGCAGTGATGCCCTAACAGCCTTTTAGACTGTGGGATAGGTGAAGTGCGAATAAAGCTTTCTACCTGTGTTTAAGAAACTTGTTCCTGTATGGCAGTTAGACCTATAATACATACCCCCAAATGTCCTTGACATTAAAAAACACAGAACCCAATTGATTTTAAATCTTGCACTTAATTAACAAAGTTTGGGCTTTAACAGACAAAAAATACAAATAGAGCAAAGCAAACGCCATTCTTCAATGAAGCACATGCATGATCTCTTCTCAAATAATTCTGACAATTCACCAATGCAATCAGGAAAGCCATACGTTCTCTGACAGAGAAGACAAATGACAAAATTTCAGGTAACACGAGGTATATTGCTTTTTTATGAAGCTGTCATTTCTCTAGTGGATGATTGTAGCAGTAAACATTGATGAATCTTGTTCCAATTATTTAGAATTCACCATTTTACCCTTCATCATGGTGCTCTTCAACTTATTACCCTTCATCACATCATCTTTCACTTTGGATAATTACTTTCATCATATTACCTTTCACTTTGGACAATCGTCTTTCACCACATTTTATGGATCTTGCAGACCTATTTTTCTTAGAAAAAGCACATTTCTTTCAGAGTGAAGTTAACTTTTATGCATTTCCCAAATCCACATTTATAGTTACATATTCTCAGCTTCAGTAATATTTCTACCTGTGTTACATAAGAAGAAAGGTGGCAGGGTAGTTAAGACGTTCAGCTGCCAACAGGTAAACCGTGAGGTTCTGGGTTTGGTTCCCAGTCTTGCCCTTCCTTTCCATTTTGACAAAAAATCAAACTGAATGTCAAAGTCATTCGGATAAGACTATAAACTAAGGCCATGTTTGTGAACACACGCAGAACATCTTGCGCACACGTTAAAAATCATCTTTTGGAAGATCAGGCCAGTAAATGTCGGTAGGAGCAGATGACAACAAAATAAAAACCAGCATGGACACAGCTGTTGTGTTTAGACACTATCCTTGAGGAAAATCAAAGAGTTGGAGTCCCAAAGGCGATTGGGTGCTGTATATGGCAACGTTCGGATGGGTCTTGGGACAGCACTGGAACCATGTGCATCGATATCAGTCATTGCCTTTCCAAAGGACCATTCCAGTGAAGTGGAGAGGGGGGATCTGCTGCATGGGTAACAGCTTGCTCTCCATACTTACTTACCCAGGCTTTACACTCTAGAGCCTAGAGCGCAATTCCATAGTCTTCTGAGACTGATGGATGCCTACCTATATGTGATAACAAATTAGAAAAAAATATAAGAACTTTTGAGACAAGTTGCTGTTTACTTTCTGTTCTTACAAAACCA
This sequence comes from Stramonita haemastoma, assembly GCA_030674155.1. Lineage (NCBI taxonomy): Eukaryota > Metazoa > Mollusca > Gastropoda > Neogastropoda > Muricidae > Stramonita > Stramonita haemastoma. Next base: position 27,492,176 of record CM060328.1, read on the forward strand.
TTAACCAGAAGGGATATGTTATGTGAGCAGTGCACAGGGTTTGCTAGCTGGTCAATTTCAGACCAGTATGACCGGTAGACTTCTGACTAAGTAAAGTCAGTGCAAGAACCATAACTGACCATTAAGAAGGGAGGGCAAATAACCCAATATTTTTCTGTCAATAGTCTAGAAACAGTTCAAATTAAACTGCCACTTCCTCTCCTAATTATAGCTTATTTGTCTTATTGTCACTCGCCTATTGACTGAGTCAGTACTAACTCACGTGGGATCTTAGAGTAGAGTGAACTAGTAGACAGAAATCTATTCAAATTAGGCAAAACAAAATTCTCCATAAAACAGGCATACAAAAATGTCAACAGATAACAACAATTATATTTAGAAACACCCGCATGACTCAGAAGTTAGGGATTTTTTTCCTGAAAAAAAGCTGTCACAAGAATTTCTGAAAGAAATGCTTCAGGTTTTTTGTAGAACTTCTCAATTGTGTGCTCATTACTCCAAGTTGCAGCTTTCATATTCGTTTTCAGACACACCAGAACTGGCAGCTGCAATTGTTCACTTGTTGTAGCTGTGTGCCTGGAGCACGAGGAGTAAGCTTCAGTGTCTATTCCAGTATTCACATGCACTTCTCTCATCCCAGGGGAAAATCCTGCCACTGACTGGGGAGTAGAATACAAGGCTTGTAACTAATAAACAACTAGCTAGCTGTTCTCAAGCCTGTTATTTTCTCTATGCAATGTTTTAAATAAATCTCTGGACACAGGAAGCATAGTGAGAAAATAGCATGTGTGGGTTAGCACACACTCACACACACCCCAAAAGTCCTTGGGATGAGATTTTAAACCAAGGCCCCGTGTGCCAACGCACCCAGAACATCTTGCGCACACGTTAAATCCTGTTCTGCTTTTCGTAAGAGTAGGCCATCGTGTGCCGGTGGGAACAGATGACAATATTTACAAAACTGCATACACACGGACCGGATGAAAAAAAGCACATGATTGCTTATTCTGTTATCCTCGATATAAAAAGAATAAATAAAAAGAATAAATAAATAAAATAAAATAAACACACACACACACACACACACACACACACACACACACACACACACACACACACACACACACAACAAAATTAACAAAGCCCCACACACACCCAACTGGATGTAAAAGCAAATAAGCACCTAAGTGTTTATTCATTATCCTTGAAAACAAAGAAATTACTTACACACACACACACACACACACACACACACACACACACACACACACACACACACACACACACATCAGCTAACTTTGACATTGGTTGCAGGGATGTAAAAAAGAATTAAGATCAAAATCTGGGCAACTTTGATGTAAAAAGTCACATGAGCGTTATTATTTGAAGCACTTAAAACTGTATACTGATGGATCTGTATTAAAATCAGGCAGAATTGGGGCAGCATTTGTAACTCCTGCTTTAAAAATATAACAATAATTCCATTTATGTGAACTTTTTTTTCTATTTTTATGTCTGATTTATATACAACCCTTATGGCCTTGAATTTTTTGTCTGATACTGCTCTTGATATTTGCCACATTCATTTTAACCTTAATTCAAAACCAGTATTGATAGCACTAAAGAATTGGCAG
>CM060328.1:27498809-27531309 GCA_030674155.1 Stramonita haemastoma
ACAAGTGGATACAGACTTCTACATGGAGAGTATACCTGAATTTTGTTTAGTTTGAAACTGTTATATCATATGCTTCTGAGCAACTCAACATAACAAAGACAACACTACATGGCACAACACAACGCAAAACAGTTTTCCCTGTAACCAAAGCGTTTCTCATTTTAATTTACATGAGCATACTTTTATTCGAATTGAAGAACCACTTGTTTTCTTCAAAACGTGAACAAAAGGGATGTGCATGCATTCGATTTTTACACGCCAACTACATACGATGCTATAACAGTAATACCTATAATAGCATCAGCATTGATTTGGGGTTTGTGCTCATTACAATAGTGCTCAACCCTTCTTGGAAGTGAGCTGTGTTCGAAATCAGTAACGTTTCATAAGGAAAAATTATAACAACAACATGGTGCAATTACTTTATAAACTCATTATTTTCTTTGTTCTTTCGTGTTTCTGATAACTGTCACAATTTGTAGTTTAAAAAAGGCCAAACATGAAAAGTTTGGAAGTATGTAGGCCTATGGTATAGATAGCATCCTGAAATGATGTTCACACTACATAATGTATGTATAATATAAGTACCCGGCAGCAGTGTGGAAGGTGGAAGGAAACGTATCTTATAAAAAGCTCTGCTTGTGACTCATATAAGTATCATAAAACATCATTGTTATATCAGATCAGGTGACTTTTCAAACTCATATTATCTACAAAACGAAGTCAATCCACTTTTGAATAATGTAGAACTACACAGTTCACTGTATTTTCCCCTTGCACAGTTCATTCATGACCAGTGGCCTTGTGTACAGCCCTGTATTTACCTTGACCTTCCTCAGCTGCCTGAGTGTTGTCAGTCTTCTGCTGTCACACATCTCCATGACATCGCTTGTGATCCCTGGTTTGTATGTCTGGGGCCTGTCCCTGGTACCTGTAAATTAGGGAATTCAGGGGTATTTCATTTTATTCAAAACTTGAAAATAAATGAATAAGTTTTGAGTTTCCTACCCTCTTCCACAATACTTCTTGTTCTGTTTACATCCCCTCTGTTGTTTAAGGATAAGAATCACCACTGATCAGTGATTTCCAGCTTGTGATGTAACGGTCATTCAGGACATGTCTTCCATTGCTGCTGAGAAATCCAGTTGAGGGGATTTTGCCCTAAGATCCCACTGTCTGTCCTGTAAGTCATTCAAAGTGTAAACAAAGGTTCTATCAGAATTGCACATGTGTCATTTTACACACACACACACACACACACACACACACACACACACACACACACACACACAGCACGCACGCACCACGCACGCACGACACGCACAAGCACACACACACCTTCAAAATCAATCCCTGTTACTGAAGAACAGTAGAGGAGTCAGTCCTGTTGGAAAGTATGCATAGTACAAACACACCTAACATGAGAATCTGCGCCCTGAAGAGACAACGACAATGACAAAGGTTTATTGTAGTAAGCTTTCAAGCTCATTCACAATGGGAGCAGTTAGATAGAAAATGGGCACAAACACATATTTAACTATGGAAAAAATCAATTTACAACAGCCCAAATTATCATCATGGCATAGATTACATGTAATGGTTTTACTGCCCGACAAAACTGTAATTTTAACAGAGTGAAAATAATGGACAACATTTAATCATGTTAAAGCTGCACTGCCCTTTGGCAGTCCTCATGCTATTCATTGGTACAGGTTTATTTAGAAAATTTAGGTCAGGTACAAAGCTAACTTAAAGGGGAACACATGACAGGAAAACACATCAGTATTATTCTGTTTTAAAGGTCATATGCCTGCATGGATGCCCTGGAGCTGTATTTTCATGGGTGTGTGCATGTGTGCTAGGTGTGTGTGGATGCCCACACATGTGCGTTCGTGCAGACGTGCCTACATGTGTAAGTGCGTATGCCCAGGTGCACGCTTGCACGTGTGAGTGTGTGTGTGTGGTGTGTGTGTGTGTCTATGCCTGCGTGGGTGCGTGCAGATGCTCGTACATGTGCACAGGTTAGTGCCTGCATGTTGCAGTTGTGCGAAGATGTGCTCATGGCACGTGCGCACCTGTGTGGTGGTGTGAGGTGTGTGTGTGTGTGTGTGTGTGTGTGTGTGTGTGTGTGTGTGATGTGTGTGTGTGTGTGTGTGTGTGTGTGTGTGTGTGTGATGAACCACTTCCACAGTGGTCTTGTACCATTTTGGGCATGCAGATGATTCACTGGAAGAAAGGAAACACCAAACACAGAAATCTTCCAGAACTGGCCTTCAATTAACTGCTGGTGAAGGTTTACACCTGTTGACTCTCACATGTCATCACAACCCAACTGATTCACTTCTACATGGTGTGTATCCTGTGAAGAAAATTCCCAGCCAAGGTCAAAGAAGAGCTTCTGCAAATTTCATGATTTTGCAACCAGCTTCCTTCACTCCCCGCAGTCCTCTGCTTTCTGTAGCAAATCGTTCCACTGAGGCCATTCTACTCTTTGATGTTTTCTTCCATCTTTTCTCTTTCTGCTCTTTGACTCCTTCTTGTACTGTTCCCTGTAGGACAGTCTTGGCCAGTCCAGATGTCTGTGCTGCGTTTTTTTTTCCACTGAAGTCAGAAGCTCTTCATATGGTCCAATGATATTTTCAATTCTGGTTTTCACTTCATCATTAGTGATGTCATCTCTGTATGAAATACCAAGGAGTTTGCAAAGCATCTCATCTCCATTGCCTGTATCCTTCTAGACTGCTTTGGAATCACCATGATGTAATCTTATCTGATATTTAATATATCCTAAACTATAATTAATCATCAGTGTCAGCTGGTTATTGACCAAGATGACTGTTGGGAGGGTGAACAAGCAGAACAGGGTGGTTGATGCTGATCTGTCTTAGAGCAGTGCTGAAAGACACTTTCAAGGTCAGCAGCACAGAACCTAAGGGTTGAACAACATTGACCATCTCGATTATTGCCTTAAAGAGCTTTATAGGTAACTTTTTCAACAACAATGGTGCTGTTCTTAAAAAATGGAAACTGCTTCAGGCCATTGATTTCATCTGAAAAGTCATGTTTTTCAAAGCGAGTAAAAAGTGCATTTGAATGGTCTGGGAAGTTGTCAGGTCAGAGGCTTCCTCTGCTACTGTAACCATGTAACACTGTACTACCTGCCACATGTGGGGAGTAAACCCAACCCAAAAAATCAACTTGGAGAGGGATGGGCTCCACCAGGTTCGATTTGTCCAAGACACACCCATGAAGAAGACAAACAAAATCTCATACCAGATGGGTCTTTGCCCGATCACCAATAAGTGCCTTCTGCTGTACATCAGGACAGAGGTAGAAAGTATGCTACTGGTGTACAATGCGGCAAGATCCGTGCTAGAAACTACATCTTCATTGGCACTTGGAATGTACGAACACTAAAGAGTCACAGGCAAAATGAAAGAACTAGCACTAGGGATGGCCAATTTTTCTAGACTTTAATATATCGTCTGTTATTTTTTTACGTATAAAGATATGGTCTGTAGTTCTGTGTAATTTTCTGAATCCTGCTTGTTCACATGATATCAACCGATGTCTCAAGATATTTGTAGCTTTCTATACTGACAAAAAAGATTGCTATGTGAATTGTTCAATGTTATTCCTCGGTAGTTTCCATGATTCAATGTATTCCCAGATTTTAAAAAATTGGTAACTTATTCCTTTTTTCCCTGTTTCAGGATAAAAGCCTGAACTGAGGATTAGCTGGAACACCTTTTGAAGAATTTCTATCATGTCTGGTAGGCTAGCTTTTATTATTTCATTACTAATACCATCTTTTCCAGATGCTTCTTGTAGCACATATTTCTAGATGCATTCAGTACTTCTTTTATAGTGATAGGAAAATCAAGGTATGAATATGATATATTTGGTTGATCACTTCTGGATCCGTGTTTATTTTTGCTTGTATGTTTCCATCAACATTACAGCCTTTACTTAATAGTACTTCTAAATGTTTTAAACATTTAGAGTTTTGTAAGGGAGAGTTACTTTTCACAGGGCTTTCCACTTCTTGAAGTAGTTTTAGAGTCTTGGATACCTGACTTGGATCTTGCAAAATTGCTTCATTAAATTTCTGAACTAAATATTTTTGCATATTTTTTCTTCTTTTTTAAGAATCTGTTGTAAATTTTCAATTGATGATGATATTTGTCATTCAGCATTCTGTTTTGAACGTATCTATTTAGTGCATTCCGGAAGTATGTCAATCAAAGCTGCTCCAAAGTGTTGTAAGCATTGTTGGCAGCCTGGGAAAAACCATCAACCAATGGGAAGCATCGTTCCAGGTCTTAAAATGCCAATTATAAGCTCTTTCCTTCCTGCATAATACTTATTTTTCTTCTTTGTCTTTACATAGGCTATTGTGAATTACGCTTAAACACATTCAGTCCCTTCCACTGAACCATTTTTAGAGTGTTTCAAGACACTTACTGTCATTTGACAATCGGAAGTGCGTGTGTATGCATGCGCATGCGCGCGTGTGTGTGTAAGAGAAAATGATATGTCCTTTTAGTGTGTGTGTGTGTGTTTGTGTCTGTCTGTCTGTCTGTCTGTCTGCTTGTCAATCAGTCGTTTCTCTGTCAACCTGTCTGTCTGAGATGTAGGAATTGTGAATGGCTTCTATGCAGAAACTTTATGATGTTGTGGTTGTTTTTTTCTGTTGAAGATGTCCGACATTCTGTTATCTTAATAGATCTAGATGAATAGATACTTTTTAAAAATGTCACACAATTAGAGATGGAACTGATCTGGTACAGTAGGTAATCTTCCCATTGTAACTGCAGCATCAAGAAAGACCTGTGTGTTGACCTTCAAGAAACTAAACAGTTAACACAAATTCAAGAAACTGAAGAGTTACTGCACACTGAAGAAACTGAAAGTTACTGCACATTGAAGAAACTGAAGAAGTTACCACACACAACAGCATGACACATATGCAAGACAGTGATGTGCTGAACTCTGTCCTTCAATATGGAAAAGTGGTCGATGAAAATGTGACCATGCAAAATAATCTGACAAAAAATGGGTCTACCTTGGCTTCAAACGCCTCGATTCCAGAAGGTTGTGTCAGGGTTGTGTTCAGTGAGATGGAGTTCTTACCCTGGGACAACCCTCAGAACATTGTCAGTGAGGAAGTGGAGATCACCATCACTCGACTGAAAAACAATTTGCTGGTGATCTTGTTTCTGATTGGAACACCAGCCAACGTCATCAACATGGCGGTGTTTTATAAAGCAGGGCCTCAAAGATCGGGTCAACCTGTGTCTCTTTGCTCTGTCTCTGGCCGATGGACTGTTTTTGATGGGTTTTATCATGCATCATGGTGAACAACTGTACCTACAGTTCACCACGAAGGAAAGACTTGGTCCTGCTACAACTGTTTTGACCAACATCAATCTGGGATCTCTTCTGTTTATCTTTCATGTGTCATATGTGTTATCTGCTATTCATTGCAACTGAAAGATGTCTCTGTATTTACAATCCACTCAAATTTCGTAGCCTTCTCAAAACAAAGACAATGGCTATTCATTGTCACCGTGGATTATATCTTTGTTTGGGACTATATGTTTTTATATGTTTTCGATATCGAATCGGTGTGTGTATGATCCTGTGACGGTATTACTATAACAACTGCTGTTGAAGGGAAACGTTACAGGGAACTCAAACAGTTTATTGAGCCTCTGGAAAGTTTTGTGTTTGGTATTGGTCTGCCTGGTGTTGTCATGCTTGTAGTAACAACAGCGACAGTCATGACAGTTGTGAAACTTCGGCAGACAACAAAATGGAGATCCCAAACTATCTCCTCAATTTCATCCCATGACCTGGCTGTGACAAAGACCCTTGTTGTCAATTCCATTTTCTTCATTGTCTGCATGGTTCCTGGAGCTGTCAACCGCTTCATCTGGCTCTTCTTTCCAGAAATTAATGGAGGTCGTCGTCACCACAACTTTTTCCTGATCTCTATAGCCATGAACGATATTTTTACTGGCATCAATAGCACCTTCAACTTCTGTGTGTATTACTTTATGGGATCTCGTTTCAGAAAAACATTCTGGGCTTTGTTTAGCAGAAAGACCAATATAGGAAAGAAGAACAATTCTCAACAAATACACCCTAGCTTGCAGAACATTGCAGGTAGCCAGGTAAAAAGTGAGAGCTGGGGGAGGAAAGTCTGTGTGAATGTTTTCAGTTTGGAATAATGTAAACACACACTCTTACGCATACATTCCCTGGCTATACACACATGTTTAGATGTCCACACTATTTAATAAATCGATTACAAAAGATCATATATATAATCTTTGATCTAACTGGAGAATCTGGAGAGTGTTTGACATCACATCAACACAATAACAGCACACATAAAGACCTAGCTTATCCATCAACATCTTCTAATGTGTTTTACACCTGAGTGAGTTCACACTCTTATCACAGATCTTCAGTGCCACTCCACACAAAGACTGTTGTCATTAAGCTGCCCTGCAGAACCCTAGTTTCAGGTGAAGGCATAGATCACTCCAGAAATGACGATGAAGACTCGGCTCCACACGGGAAGTCTCAGAGACGATTCATGTAGGTCTCCCTGTTTTACTGCAGGAAGAGAGGCTGGAACATGTACTCTGTAACACAAAAGCCAGAAGACTTCTGTTTACTATCACTTCTACATCCACATAGGTGTGTGTGTGTGTGTGTGCGTGTGTGCGTGCGTGTGTGCGTGCGTGTGTGCGTGCGTCTTCGTGTCTCTGTGTCTGTGCATGTGTGTGTGTGTGGTGGGGGTGTTTGTGTCTTTATTCTTTTTGTCTTTATTCTTTTGTATCGAAGATAATGGAATAAGCATATATGTGCTCTTTTACATCCAGTCCCCGTGTGTATGCACTTTTGAAAATCTCGTCATGTTCCCACCGGCACACGATGGCCTACTCTTACGAAAAGCGGGGCAGGATTTAACCTGTGGGCAAGATGTTCTGCATGCGTTCGCACACGGGGCCTCGGTTTATAGTCTCATGTGAAGGACATTTGGGAGAGAATGAGGTTAGCACTGATGTTAACTTCAGAAGAAAAATCCCCTCGAACGGGAATCGAACCCAGGTCGTCAAATTGCGAGCACAATGTCCTGACCACTAGGTTATCCCGTCCTGTCTCTGTGTGTGCTATGATGGCACCCCTCTCTTCTGCCTCTGGATGCAATTAAACTTTGACAAAAGATAGGTTGAAAAGTTATAGCATCATCATCATCCTTTACACCCAGTGGTGTGTAGGGCAGCAACAACGACTTTCCACTCCTGCCTATCCTGGGCCAGCCTAGTCAATGAACTCCAAGAGTGTTGCATGGCTTCCATCTCACATTCCACTGTCCTCCTCCATGTTGTTCTTGGTCTTCCTCTCTTTCTCTTGCCGTCTGGGGTCCAGTGCAGCGCTGTTCTTGCAATAGATTGTGTGTCTCTCCGGAGTATATGCCCAATCCATCTCCATCTTCGTTTGCTAATGATGGTGCCCATGTCAGTTTGGTTGCATTTCCTCAGTAGATCTTCATTGGAAATCTTTTCTGGCCAAAAGATTCGAAGGATTCTCCGGAGACAGGTGGTCTGGAAGGATCTAAGTTTTGCAAGATCCGTCTCGGTCATCCTCCAACATTCAGATCCATACAGGAGTGTAGATACAACACAGCTCTGGTACAACTTCAGCTTGGTACCGTACTGTGGAGATCTCCAGATGTTGTTCACCTCCCTAAACACATTCCTGGCCTTTCCCAGTCTGCTGTGGATGTCTTCTTTGGTGCCGCTCTCAGGTTTGATGCTGCTGCCCAGATACGTGAATTTGTCCGCCTGGCGTAAATCTGTTCCATTTACTTTCACAGGGGCTGGTGTTTTAACATTTATCGTCATTGTCTCTGTCTTCTTGGTGTGATTTGTATCCCCACTTGCCGTCCAAGGTTTGAAGTCTGCTGGTCTTGTTCTGTATATGCTGGTGTGTGTGTGTGATAGTAGCGCCAGGTCATCTGCAAAGTCCAAGTCATCAAGAGTTGAGAAGAGGTTCCATCTGATCCCTCTGGAGTGTCTTCTGTTGTCTGTCTCATGACCCAATCAATGACAAGATTGAAGAGAACCACTGACATTACACATCCTTGTCTTACACCTGTCTTGACTTCAAGAGTGTGTCACTACGGCCTACTGAGCATCTGAAGTTGTTATAGAAGCTCTTAATCAGGTTTACCAGCTTGGATGGAATGCCATAGTGTCGTAGCATGTTCCAAAGGCTATCCCTGTGAATACAGTCAAAGGCCTTTTCGAAATCAACGAAATTCACATATAGTTGACTTTGCCACTGGTGCAGCGTTCAATGATGGTACGTAGTGCGAAGATCTGATCAGTACAACTTCTTTGTTTTCTGAACCCTGCTTGTTGTTTTCTCAATGACTTGTCTACAGCATCTGACATTCTTCTGATGATGACCTTGGCCAGTATCTTGCTTGGCACTGACAGAAGGGTGATTCCTCTCCAGTTATTGTAGTCATTCACGGCTCCTTTCTTGGGGATCTTGACAATTACCCCTTTGGTCCAGTCATCAGGTACTTTTCTCCCTCCCATATGACTGTGAACAGTGGCTGAAGAATGGTCACTGCCAGCTCAGGATCAGCCTTGAACAGTTCTGCATCAAGGTTGTCCCGGCCTGGCGACTTGCCATTTTTGAGTGTCTTGATCGCAGCCACTATTTCTTCTTTTGACGGAGGGTCAGTGTCAATGTCCAGGTTTTCTGCAGCTTTTGGAATGTCCATTGTCTCTTCAGGAGATCGTCGATTGAGAATTTCCCTGAAGTGTTTTGTCCATCTATTTTCTTGTTCTTTCTCTATTATCAGCAGTTTTCCCTGTTTGTCCTTGACTGGGCCCCCTGTGCTCCCCTTGAACATGCCACACACTTGCTTTGTGATCCTGAAGACTCTTCCCTGCTCCCCTTTTGCTGCCGCTTCCTCCGCTTCAGCTGCAAGTTGGTCCATGGCATCTCTCTTATCGCGGCGTCCAAGTCTCTTCACTTTCTTGTTAGCCTCTCTATAATCTCTTCTTGTCTCTCCTACAGTCGTGGGGATTTTGTCTGCAGCATTCTTTTCTTGATCTGTCTTCTCTCCTTGATGGCATCTAACCTCTCCTGCTGGATCCAGTCTTTATTTGTCTTCTTCTTTTGGTGGCCTAACGTCGACTTGCTGCTCTCGGTGTATATCATGGCAGTATGCTTCCATGTAGAGTCTATGTCTTATTGATCTGTCAGGTCTTGTAAGGTCTGAAATCTGTTCCTTTGGTCACAAAAAAAGTCAGCCTTTATGGTGTTGCTTCTCAGTCGCTGGGTGTCAAAACGTGCCTGAGTGGCTGGCCTGGCTTCAGTCTTCCTCAACTGTGTCTGGATGGTTGCTGTCACAAGGTGATGGTCACTTCCGACGTCTGCACTACGCATGGTCTTCACGTCCAGAAGGGAGCGTTGCCATACACCGTTGATCACCAAGTGGTCAATCTGGTTCCTGTCTCTTCCATTTGGTGAGTTCCAGGTCAGTTTGTGGATGTCACGGTGCATGAAGAGGGTCCCTCCTATCACCAGGTTGTTCATGGCACAGAACTCTACCAGTCTCTCTCCATTGTCATTCCTGGTCCCCATACCATGCTTCCCCATGACTCTTTCATAGTCGGTGTTGTCACTTGTCAGGTCAGGCTTGCCTGATACCAGTAATCCCATGTTAAACCGGTACTACCTGTCGTATGTGGGGGAAGCACACCCCAACAGAAAAAAGCCTGGTCCTCCAGGTTGGGGGCTGGCCCTCCAGGTTGGGGGTTGGGCACAGGGCCAACAACCCTGTCTTGTAAAAAAACAGTACGTTACAGAAACAGCAACAAAGAAAACTACTACTTCTGTGTGTGAAGGGCCTTCCAAGCCCAGTGAGGCTCAAATGAATGCCAATGGCCAAAGCCGAGAGGACATTGCCAGCAGGATAAGGATGGACCTGAACACCACCAAAACCAAGATCAGACTAGGACACTGGAATGTAAGAACAATGTATGAAACAGGCGAGCTGGCACAAGTAACATCAGAAATGAGACTATTCAAGCTTCATGTCCTAGGTGTGAGTGAGAGCAGATGGACTGGATCTGGGAGGATGAAAACCACCACTGGAGAAACCGTCCTCTACTCTGGGAGAGACGACAACATGCACCACGAGGGAGTTGCCATCATCCTCAAGAAAGGTGTAGAGTGATGCCTGCTAGAATGGAAGCCAGTAAACAACAGACTTATGAGTGCCAGATTGATGGGCAGGCACATCAACATCTCCATCATTCAGTGCTACGCACCAACCGAGGGTAGCAAAGAGGACAAAGACAATTTCTACAGCCAGCTCCAGACAGAGTGCTTCTTCCATTATTCTTGAAGTAAAAGAATAAATAAAAAGTAAAAGAAAGAAAGATTCACGCATTCAGACTGGAAAATATACAGATTATTCTCTTGAAAAGATAGTTTGAGAATGACCTTACCAAACATTAATTTTAACGAGTAGATTTCAGATGAGTGTATGACTTTTTATCAAATAATTCTGATCTGAAGGTTTCTATTTGAGAGTGCTTTAACATAAGCAGATTTTATGGGCATTGAAGAAATATTATTCCAAGTGTCATGGTTAAAAGCGTATTTAATGGCTGATTAAAAAAAACACCAATATGTCTGGTAAACGTCTTGCTGGATTCATATCCAGTTGACAAGGTTTAAGAACTCTTGGTTTGTCACACATCTGAATCTTTCTCCTGTCAATTGTTCCTGTCTTCTTTTAAACACTTTTATTCTATAGATAGCGCAGTGAACAAAAAACCACCTGTTGCACAGTATGCGTTATCCAAAACAATTTTTGTGCTTCTTGCAAATTTAAAGGTAAATGTGTCCCGTAACCTAAGTGGTCGTAGGGGAGCGAGGCATCAGAGACCTCAGCTTCTCATGGGGCCAGCATATTGAGGACGATGCCCATCTTCTCTCCCTCACTGCTTTACCTTCCCTGACCCTAAAGTGGGCAGGTACCCATTTACAACTGGGTAAACTGGGGAGAACTGTACTGAAGTCAAGGCGTGTAAGGGGTCACCCATCCATCTGGTAACCATGCTCGACACTGCTTAACTTGACTTGGGGAAAGCGAGCATTCTGACCACTTAGCTATTCCGCCCCCCAATCTTGTATCTTGTCTCAAGAAATATTCTTTAGGTTCAAAAACTAACCTGTCTCTTCAAAACAGCTGGAGAAGACACCTAAACATGACTCTACACAACCAACTCCAATCTTCTGACAAACACCTTGCCCTAGCTACATGAAAACAATACTGGAGTCTACCTGTGAAGACTCGCAACACTGAGTTTACTTTTTTGTCATCAGGTGTTTATCTTTTATTAATTTTTTATCTTGTGTTACACCGAGGGACTGGTAGTGGGGGGAGCTTAGATGAGGGGGGTAGCAGGGAGGGTACCTAGTTAGAGTGGTGGTAGCTGGAGGGAGGTTAGGGGAGGAAGGGGTAGCTAGAGGGATAGGGGAGCTATGAGGAGTAGGAAGGAGAGGTACGTGGTAGGATAGGAGAGGGAGAGGTGAGGGGTAGAAGGGATAACTCAAAAAAAGGAAGAGGTAATTTGAGCCCAATGTCCTTGCATTTATAAGGACTTAGCTACAGCAAACCTAAAGCGTCAAAATTGCCCATTTCCAGGAGTAATACATCACGATATCGTTTAGCATAACTTCCAGGGGGTACAGATTTATTGTTTCCCACGCTAATATTGTATGCTAAGACAGTAAGAACAAACTGGCTTGCTGTCACTCTTCATGTCAGAATTTAATACTTGGCGGCTGTACTATTTTCTAGCATCAATAATCAAGGTTTTTTATGTACATCTTTCAGCACAGCCTTCTAGTTAAAAGCATGCCTAAGAATTTTATATCTGATTTAAATTGAAACACTGTTCCGACTAATGTCAAACATGGTAGTTTTGAAGGGGTTGAACGGGAATGAAATAGCCTTGTTATGATAGTCAAAGCCCAGTCCTAAAGGATAGAGACACCAGCAACATTGGATTTCTCTTGGTGCAGGCACAACACATCTGTCATAGATTCATTCCAGATATCAATTCGTGCAACAGCTGTATATCCACACACAAAGGTTTCATAACATCTGGCCCTGAATCTAAGCTAGAGTGTCTGCCACACTACAACACAGAGAAAAGATTTGAGCTCAGTCTGCAGCTCCTCACTTTCCCAGCTCCTCTGTAAGAAGTCTCTGTGTTACTTCCTCAGTTTCTGTGATGTTCCTGTCGACCTGCTGTTCCCACAATGCTTATTTCCATCCTGTTATTCTCCACCATACCCAGATTTGTTATGTTGTGTCCCCAGGTGCAGAAGTCCACAGGGAGCCCATCAATGTCAGGCAAAGATTGAGCCACCAGTCAGTGAGGCCCTGCACTCTTGCTGAGGGTCACTGTAGTGGTATTTAGTAGTGCCTGTCTGACATATCATGCAGGACACCTCCTAATAAGCCCCTTGCTCAAGACTGTAAAAGCTCAGTTGCAGATCGAGACTGAGTCACCTAACTGAGGTGGTTACCACCATGCTGCCCTCCAACAATCGTTCCCTGTAAACCTCCAACCCCAAAGGCTTTGACAAAAATGCACCACAGAAGTCTGCATGGAAACCAAAACAGAAGTCATCATGATACTAGAGCAGCCATGGCATCCAAATCAGAAACAACATTTTTATTGCATGATGATAAATGATGATAAAAATGGTGTAACTATTTCGCTTTGGAAGTACATGTGACTTGAGACTGCTTGACAGGACTGTAATAAATTATGTGCTTTCTATCATTATATATTCCAGGGTGGACAGGGTCTGAGAGATACAAACACCTGCAGTGTTTGTCTGGTAATGTGAGCAACACACTTAAAAGTTTCATCCACTAATTGCATGAGGCTCTAATGATGGCAGATACCCATTTACAGCTGTGTGAACTGGAAGACTGTACTGAAGCTAAGACGTGCAAAGGGTCACCCAACCAGTTTGTTAACAAGGCTCAATGCTGCTTGACCTTAGCTTGCAGAAAATAAGTGCTCTGACAACTGAGCTATTCCGTCCCTTGTGCACTAAACTTTGTCCTAAAAAGAAAAACCCATTTTGTTAAGACATGTCAGCTGAACCAGCCTGCAGCACTTAGTGCTGTAGTCTGTGATTGATTTGATTGGTTTATTATTTTATTCTTTTATATCGAGGATAATGGAATAAGCACTCTTGTGCTTTTTTACATCCAGTCCCCGTGTGTATGCTATTTTGTAAATGTCATCTGTTCCCACCGGCACCGATGCCTGCTCTTACGAAAAGCGGAAAAGGATTTAACGTGTGCGCAAGATGTTCTGCATGCGTTCGCACACGGGGCCTCGGTTTAAAGTCTCATCCGAAGGACTTTTGGGGAGAGTGGAGTCAGCACTGATGTTAACTCCAGGAGAAAAATCTCATCGACAGGACTCGAACCTGGGTCGTCAAATTGCCAGCGCAATGTTCTGACCACTGGGCTATCTGTCCCCCCATGGTGCAGGTCTCATAAAATATCATATAAGCACAATGAAACATAATGCATTTATGAATAACAACATAAGAAAAATTGCATAGAAATGTAAATCACAATAGAATGTTGATAAAATCATTTCTCGCCCTTTTCTTCATAACACCACCTATTCATTCAACAGATTGGAGAAAAGATGCTTTCCTTCAAGGTATTTTAAGTTTTTATTTCTATAAGTCCTCTGCAACAACAAGAACATTACCATCAGCGCAGGTCAGATGTGTGTTCCCTGATCATGTCCATATTTATGTACGCATGTTAAACGTGGACAATAACAACAGACATTGAAAGAAGGATACAGGCAATAGAGATGAGACACTTTTGCAAACTTCTTGGAATCTATACATAGATCACATCAGTAAGGAGGAAGTAGAAAACCACATCAAACCATATGAAGCTCCTGACTTCAGTGGGAAAAAAGCCACACACTAAAGTGGTATTGGCACGTTACATGAACACCTGGACTGGCCAAGATTGTCCTACAGGGAACAGTACAAGGAGGGATACAAAGAGGCACATATCAGAGAGTAGGACTGGCCCTAAGTGAAACGATTTGCCAGGGAAATGGTTTACAGGACTATGGGGTAGTGAAGGTAAAGAAGAAATGATAAATAAGTTTAGAATCCGTTGAATAAATGGCTCTTTTATGTCAGTGTCACTGAATGCTCATTTTTGTTTTCGTCATCACGAAACCAGGGAAACAAGGTTAGGAACGCAGAATGTTTCCCTCCCCTGACAGTCCCTGATGTACCTGTGCTATGCATGTAGCTGAAGTGAACTGTGACATCAAAGGTGAATGGTGTGAATAGCTCTGTACTCTCTTGTCACTGATTAACCTTGCTGATTGCAGTCCAGAAGCTGTAGAGATAAATCTTCCAGGTATTGAATTATTTTTATGTTGTACAACGAAAATGATTGTAATCTTTATGGTTAGACAGAGAGACAGACAGAAACCTCTAAACCATGATAGAGAAACTGATGATGGTTTTAGTGCATGATGGATAGCCAATGAGAGTGTCTTTTCCAGATGTATACTTGATGTGAGTTGGCCCTGTTTTTGTTCACGTATCTTTTGCTGACGTATCATATCATCCAGGAGACAGAAGGGATGGTGGTAGCATCACAACACCCACACCCACCCACCCACCCACTCACCCACACCCACACACACACACACACACACACGCACACACTCATGCACGCACGCGCGCATGTACACACACACACACAAACACACAAGCACGCACACACACACACGCACGCTCGGGCACACACACACACACACACACACACACACACACACACACACACACACACACACACACTGCCCATTCCCCTTTTTGGGACAAGAATTGTCAATCCATCACCAGTAGATGATTTGTAGAAAATATTGTGGATTCTTCTCTGTTTCTGCTTAATGATGGCAGTATCACACGAATCCCCGATATTTCTACTCAGAGACCTAGTGCTATTGACCTGTCCCTTGTTTCTCCCACTCTAGTTCCTTATTGTACATGGGAAACGCAGTGACACGCTGGGAAGCGACCATGTACCAGCTGTTATGACATTGTATGATGATTCAAACCAAACAAATGACGTCAAAGATTGTGTTCCTAAATATAACTATAACAAGGCTGACTGGGATAAGTTTCAGTCTCTCTTAAGAATGCAAGAGACTAGCACTTTAAAAGATGATGATATCGACATATTTTATCTAAGATTTACAGAAGGTATTCTGAGGGCTGCTGATAATTCTATCCCCAAATTTTCTTCCTTGAAATCTAAAAAACACACAAGTAACGTTTGGTGGAATGAAACGTGCCAGAAAGCAGTAGACAAAAAGAAAATAATGTTCAAAGCCTACTTGAGACATAGATCCTCAGAAAACTATGCGCTTTTGAAGAGGGCTAATAAAGAGGCTGACAGAGTTATAGCTCAAGTTAAGAAAGATTTCTGGTCTGCTTTTTGTAATAGAGAGGTTAGTAGTCATAAAGACATGCAAAAAGTATGGAAAAAGCTTAATGACATGAAGCATGGTGTAAAAGTACCCATCTATCCAATTAAAACTAAAGATAAAGACTTCCCTACTAATTCAGACAAAGGGGAAGCTTTTGTGGACATGTTTGCACACACAATGAGTGATGCAGGTCTCTCTCAAGCACAAACTGTCTTTAGAAGTACAGAAACGCAGAAAGATATATATAAAGATCCCATCTCTGATAATTCACATGTAATAAACGCTCCGATTACAATGCAGGAGGTCAGTGATGTTATCCAATCGGTAAGCAATAAGAAAACATCGGTGGGAATAGATGTTGTATCTAACGAAATGATGAAACATTTGCCAGAAAACTGGATTTCTCTGCTTCTTGATCTTTTTCAGCAATGCTGGGCTAAGGGTTTGCTCCCCATCGTGTGGAAACAGTCTATCATAGTTCCAATTTTAAAACAGGGAAAACCCAAAGAAGACAAAAATAGTTACAGGCCCATTGCACTCACTTCACACGTAGGAAAAATTATGGAAAGGATTATATTAAACAGATTAGTGCATTACTGTGACAAAAACAAAATACTTCCTGTTGAGCAGGCAGGCTTTCGAAAAGGCAGATCCAGTATAGATCACCTGGTAAAACTAACCACACATATCAAGCACCAATTTGCCCGCAGAAAAAACGTTCTTGCTACTTTTTTCAATGTATGTAAAGCGTATGATCAAGTCTGGCATGCTAGATTACTTTTTAAACTTAAATCTATTGGTTTGTCCGGTAACATGTACTTCTATGTCAAAAATTTTCTATGGGGCAGAAGCATTCAAGCTAAAATTGGAAACACCTATTCCACCCCGAGATTTCCGACAATGGGAATACCACAAGGATCTGTTATCGCCCCTTATCTTTTTAACCTTCTTCTTTATGACCTTCCGAGATCCCTGTCAAATAACGTTGTCCTCGTTCAGTATGCAGATGATCTGTGCATGTGGATGAAGACAACAATGAAAAAGGTAACACCCAAGAGACAGTTAAGCTACATTAGAAAAACTTACCAGCTTGAACTTGATAAGTTTAGTATTTATATGACAGAAAATGGATTACTGTTATCTCCAGAGAAGACCAACATTGTTCTCTTCAATAATGGGGTTGACCCTGAGGGTTTGCCTACTTTCAAAATGCAGGATAGGCACCTTGAATACAAACCAATGGTAAAGTTTCTGGGTATTTATATTACTTCAAAACTGACATGGAATTACCATATTGAATATTTACTAACTAAAGCCAGAAAAACCTTAAATTTTATAAAAGTAGTAAGCAAACAGCATTGGGCTCAAGATGTATCAGTCTTAAAACATTTGTCATTGGCATTAGTTCGTTCTAGTCTGACGTATGGTCATGAAGTCTTCTTTAATGCCCCAAAGTATTTATTAGATAGACTCAGAAGCATAGACTGTAAAGCTTTTCGCATTGCCTTGGGAGTACCCTTCCATGCATCATCCTTGGGAACATACAAGGAAGTGGGAGTTTTGCCTTTGGATGACTATCGAGAGGTAGCAGTAGCAAAATACGTTCTTAGAAGCTCAGCAACTGTAAATAATATAGAAGATGAACTCAGTCTACGATCTGATAAGCAATTTCCTAATAGAGCTAAAAATATCCGCTCACTCACCACAATCAGCACCTTCACAAATGGTCTTTTTGAAAAGTCAGGAGTTAATCCCAGAGAAGTGTAACAGCTTATACCTCCATTACCTCCTTGTCCATCATGGGAGCTTCAAAGGGCTCAATTTGATTTGGAATGCTCCATCTATAAAAAAGAAAATGGAAGGAATATTCTTAGCGCGTATGTGAAAGAACATATTATAAACAAGTACTCATCACATCTTCAGATTTACACGGATGGGTCTCTGCTCAATGGTACTGAAGGAGGTGCAGCTTTCGTCATTCCTTCATTACAGGTTGAAAAACTGTACTACATTGGGAAAAACCACTCAATTTTCACAGCAGAGCTGACAGCCATTCTGATGGCTTTAAATTATTTACTTGATTTTCCTAGGACCATTGTGAAGGTGGTGTTATGTGTTGATTCAAAATCAGTGCTCCAATCCCTTAAAAGTTCCGGGTCAAAAGTAAGACAAGAACTTCTCACTGAAATATTACATCTTATACATTTTCTAATCCTAAGAGGCACTGATGTCACCTTTTGCTGGGTACCTTCTCATTGCAATATAGTATTCAATGAAAAGGTTGATAGAGCTGCTAAAAATGCGGCAATGCGTTTTGCTTGTGCTGATACTTTGAACATACCAATGTCTGTCGATGAGAATTATACTTTGATCGAACAGGCATGCTGGAAACATGTTAGAAAAAAACAAGAAGACGCTGGATTTTCTCATCATCATGTTTCCTTTTCTGACCTTAATCATATTCTTTGTGTACGTTTTGGGCTGGATAAATTGCGTCTTAGATCGGTCATTTGTCTCATAAATAGACTTAAATTAAATGCCTTCCAAACGAAGTATGCTAAAAATGTGCGTTGCATATGTGATGGGACGATTTCAGTTAGTCATATTCTTTTTGACTGTCCCGTTTTAAAACAGTGTCTTCCCATCACACGTGAGAACTCTCTGGACAACATATTAAGCAACTGTGGGTTGCTGTGTGAACTCGCCTTATCGCTGAAGAAGAGTCCTATTGACAGTTTACTATAATGTTTATGAACATATCAGTAGCTTGTTTACAAGACAGAGACATTGATCTCGTGCTCTTTTGTTAATTTTCTAAAAAGTTCTGATTGATTGTTTAGGGTTTTAATGTTCACTGTTGGTGTTTTTTATTTACTTTTTGTTTCTACCATTGGTTATAAGTTCTACAAGTAACATTATTCGTTTGCTTTTTTTGTGTGTGTCTAATATCACTTATGTGAACAGACATTAAACTGAAGAACAACACACACACACACACACACACGCACACGCACACGCACACACACACACACACACACACACACACACCTATGTGGATGTAGAAGTGCGATACTAAACAGAAGTCTTCTGTCTTTTATGTTACAGAGTCCATGTTCCAGCCTCTCTTCCTGCAGTAAAACAGGGAGACCTACGTGAATCCTCTCTGAGACTTCCCGTGGGCAGCCGAGTCTTCATCGCCATTTCTGGAGTGATTTATGCCTTCACCTGAAACTAGGGTTCTGCAGGACAGCTTAATGACAACAGTCTTTGTTTGGAGGGCACTGAAGATCCGTGTTAAAAGTGTGAACATACCCCAGGTGTAAAAGCACATTTTGGAAATGTTGATGGACAAGCTAGGTCTATATGTGTGTTGTTGTTGTGTTGGTGTGATGTTGTTGTGTTGGTGCGATGTCAAACTCCCTCCTGGCTCTCCTGTTACATCAAAGATATCACATGTTCTTTTGTAATTGATTTATTGAACAGTGGGACCTATAAACTATACCCAGGGAGGATATGGGTAAGAGTGTGTGTTTACACTGTACAAAGCTACAAAGGTTCACACAAACTTGTTCCCTCAGCTCTCACTTTTTACCTTGCCACTTGCAACATCCTGCAAATTACTATGCATTTGTTGGAGAGGTGTTCTTCTTTCCTATATTGGCCTTTCTGCTAAACAAAGCCCAAAACGTTTTTCTGAAACGGGATCCCATGAAGTAATACACACAGAAGTTGAAGGTGCTGTTGGTGCCGGTGAACATATTGTTAATCCATGAAGACATCAGGAAAAAGTTGTGGTGACGGCGACCTCCGTTAATTTCTGGAAAGAAGAGCCAGCTGAAGCGGTTGACAGCTCCAGGAACCATGCAGATGATGAAGAAAATGGAATTGACAGCAAGGGTCTTTGTCAAAGCCAGTTCATCGGATGAAATTGAGGAAGTAGTTTGGGATCTCCATTTTGTCGTCTGTCGAAGTTTCACAATTGTCATGACTGTCGCTGTTGTTACTACAAGCATGACAACACTAGGCAGACTAACACCAAACACGAAACTTTCCAGAGGATCGATAACCTGTTTGTATTTCCTGTAACCTTCCCCTTCAACAGCAGTTGTTATAGTAATACCAGTCACAGGATCATATACACATCCAATACGATATCGAAAAGAGATAAAAACGTACAAACCAAACACTAAGATATAATCCACAATAATAATAACAGCCATTGTCTTTGTTTTGAGAAGGCTGTGAAATTTAAGTGGATTGTAAATACAGAGACATCTTTCCATAGCAACGATAGCAGATAACACATAGGAGACATAACAGAAACTCATAAGAGATCCCAAATTGATGTTCATCAAAGCAGTGGTAACAGGACCAAATCTTTCCTTCGTGGTGAACTGTATGTGCAATTGCTCACCTTGATGCATGATAAAACCCATCAAATACAATCATCAGCCAGAGACAGAGCAAAGAGACACAGGTTGACCCGATCTTTGAGGCCCTGTTTATAAAACACCGCCATGTTGATGATGTTGGCTGGTGTTCCAATCAGAAATAAGATCATCAGGAAATTGTTTTTCAGTCGACTGACAGTGATCTCCACTTCCTCACTGACAATGTTCTGAGGGTTGTCCCAGGGTAAGAACTCCATCTCACTGAACACAACCCTTGACACAACCTCTGGAATCGAGGCGTTTGAAGCCAAGGTAGACCCATTTTTTGTCAGATTATTTTGCATGGTGACATTTTCATAAACCACATTTCCATATTGAAGGACAGAGTTCAGCACATCACTGTCTTGCATATGTGCCATGCCTGTTGTGTGTGGAAACTCTTCAGTTTCTTCAATGTGCAGTTACTGTTCAGTGTCTTCAATGTGCAGTTACTGTTCAGTTTCTTCAGTGTGCGGTTACTAATCAGTTTCGTTAGTTTGCAGTTACTGTTCAGTTTCTTCAATTTGCAGTATCTCTTTAATTTATTCAATATCCAGTAACTCTTTAGTTTCTTCAATGTGCATTAACTCTTCAGTTTCTTCAATGTGAGTTAATTCTTCAGTTTCTTCATTGTGCATTAACTCTTTAGTGTCTTCAATGTGAGTTAACTCTTTCGTGCCTTCAAGGTCAACACACAGGTCTTTCTTGACACTGCAATTATAATGGGAAGAATATCTACTGTACCAGATCATTTCCATCTTTACTGGTGTAACCTTTTTAAAAACAATATTTATTTATTTAACAGAAGGTCAGACAGCTTCAAAAGAAGCAGTCACAACATCATAAAGTTTCTGCATAGAACCCTTTTGCAAAACCTACATCTCAGTCAGACAGACCACCTCACAGAGAGACAGACATACATCCTCCCAAACACACACACACACACACACACACACACACACACACACACACACACACACACACACACACACACACACACACACACACACACACACACATCAGTCTTGTCAACAACCTATTGTTCTTAGCATGTAAGTCTTTCTGTTCAGACTTGATAGATTCACGTCTGGCACATCCTTTTCATTTATATGTAGCATGATACAGAGTGTCAAACTGGTCCCAGCAAGTTTTCTTCAGAAGACAGCATCCCTCTTGTAAGGACAGTGAAATATGTATTTCGATGGAACTTTGATTGTTCGTTGCCCCTTTTCTAAAAGTATGATCTGTCCTTTCGTTTCCCTAAAGACAACAGTGGGATGGTATCAAGCAAAAGTGTACACAGGTACCATGCATGGATAAAACTTTGAATTAAATGTACGAGTTTGGTCACTATGTTACTTCTCGTGTCAGGATTGAAAGACTCTAGAGACTGAGGAACAGACTTTGAATCAACACAGAATAGTACTTGAAAGCATATAAATGGAAGATTTAGCAGGTAATTTAAGGCCATTAGAATAGCAACAAGCTCAGCTTAGAAAACAGAAAAGTCTTTTCTGATGTAATAAGATCTTTCAGTTTTCAGAGCTGGAATAGCAAATCCAGCATCGGCATCATTATTATCGAGTAATGCCGTCTATATAGACTTTCAAATGTGTGTGTGTGTGTGTGTGTGTGTGTGTGTGTGTGTGTGTGTGTGTGTGTGTGTGTGTGTGTGTGTGTGTGTGTGTGTGTGTGTGTGTGTGTGTAAAGTCAAGTGAATTCAAGTAAAGTGAAGTCGAGTTAAAATGATCTTCATTGAGGGTAAAGGATTACGTTTATCCACCGTTCTCGTCCTGCCCTACAAAAAAAGAAGAAAAGTTGATATACAAGCATTTAAAAGATAGTGCTAATCTATGTAAGAAAAAAACAGAAATGAATTAGGAAAATTTTGTTTTTCAATGCAGGCCTCATAAAATATGAAAAAACTAAACCAAACGAAAAAGATGCGAGAATGACATTTTTATTTAAAAGATTTGTGTTAGAATTAAAGTTCAGTTTATCATAAATAACAGTACCTATGTATTTTTATTCATGCAAACGCTCAACCAATACACCATCAATGCAAATATTTGGTATGGGTTCAGGGTTTACACCAGGAAGAAAACTCCTCAACTTGTTTAAGATACATGACTTTGGGAGTTATATCTACCAGAGCAGAGTCATCTGAATATTTAATTAATGGAACAAGATCACAGCCAGTGCAGTCATTAGTAAAAAAGGTGAAAAGGATGGGGGACAGAACAGTGCCTTGGGGAGATTCAGTGGAAGTTGATCTTTTGGTAGATATTGTCTTTTGAAATCGGACAAACTGTACAATTCGTTAAAAAGCTCATTATCCAGAGAATGAGCCGAGGACAGACGTTTATTGAGAGCAGTTTGAGTGCTAAGAGATGGGGCTGAATGGTATTAAGGCAGAGGAGAAGTCGATGAAAAGTATATAAACAAAAGAGTTAGGTTTTTCTAGGTGGGAGTATGTATTGTGCAGCAAGGTAGTTGTGGCATCATTTGTGCTTCTCTTGGCTTTGTATGCAACTTCTTTCCTTGGGGTCTTCTCTTGATTGGATATGCAGATTGAGTTTAGCAACTATAAGGCTGTGGTCTGTCCAGCACTCAGCTCCACACATGGCCCTAATGACACGTGTCCTGAATCAATAGAGGGGGTGTAAGCATAACAAGAAGTGTTTGTGGAAGAGGGTAGGAATCTCAAAACTTCATTCATTTTCAAGTTTTGAATAACTGAATCACCCCTGAATTCCTTGCTTTACAATGTACCAGGGACAGGGCCCCAGACATGCAAACCAGGATCGCAGCAATGTCATGGAGATGTGTGACAGCAGAAGACTGACACCACTCAGGCAGCTGAGGAAGGTCAAGGTAAATACAGCGCTGTACACAAGGCCACTGGTCAAGAAATGAACTGTGCAAGGGGAAAATACAGTGAACTGGTGTAGTACTACATTATTCAAAAGTGGATTTGACTTCGTTTTGTACAGTAATATGAGGTTGAAAAGTCACCTGGTCTAATAAAAACAGTAGTGTTCAGATAATACTGTAAGTGAGGAAGTCCCAGACGAAAACACAAGCAGAGCTTTTCATGGGAACAATTTTCCTTCCAATGTTCACATTTCTGCCTGATAGCTACATTATACATACATTATGTAGTGTAATAATCACTTCAGGATGCTATACTATAGATACTTCCAAACTTTCATGTTTGACATTTATTTTAAACAACAAACTGTGAAAGTTATCAGAAAAACAAAAGAACAAAGAAAATAATGCGTCTTTAAGGTAATTATGCCTAATTGTTGTTGTCATTGTTTTTATCGTTTTTTCTAATAAAAGACGTTACTGATTTCGAACCCAGCTCACTCCCTAGAAGTGCTGAGCACTATTCTAATGAGCACAAACCCCAAATCAATGCTGATGCTATTATGGGCGTTACTGTTATAGCATCGTACATAGTTGGTGTGTAAAAAGGCATAGGCCTACACATCTTTTTCGGCCAAGATTTGAACAAAACATGTGGTTTCTTCAATTTGATTTGAGTATGTTAGTGTGCAAGCAAAATAATCACACTTTATGTAAAGAGAAAACTGTCTTGTGTTGTGTTGTGCTGTCTTTGTTGCGTTGAGCTGTTTAGTAGTGCATGAAATAACATTTTCAAACTAACAAAATTATTTCAAGTATAGGCTCCATGCAGAAGTCTGTATACATTGCTTTTTTTATATATACATTTTCTGCACAGTTCAAACAGATACCAGCACTCCCACAAAGGGAAAAATCTGAAGTGGGGTGAAGTATTCTTCAGTATTACAAAGATTATTGAAAGACCATTTTGAAACAGCTTCAGTCACGCTTGTTCCAAAATAACCTCTTTGAATCAAGTCAGTCAGTGTACAGGGAAACAATCAGGGAACAGAAACTTCACGGGAAGACTAATCTGTCAGGCAAAATAATGAGAGTTTAGTCTCCCTTTTAGCCATGCTGACCTTTAGTGCAGGAGTGAATACAATGGACCCTTGCATTCTGATTAAAAGGGTAACAGATGTCCTGGGCTTTTCTGTGCATCAGACAACGTGAATAACTGGGCACAGATCAGGAGAAACTACAGTCACTACTGTTTCAGGTTAGCATCAGTGTTGTTTGTGCTGTCTCCGCTGCTGCTGCTGCTGCTGCTGTTACTACTGCTGTTGCTATCAGTGTTGGTGCTTTTGTTGTTGCATGCTATTATTGTCTTGCTATCTTTGCTGCTGCTGTTACTCTTGTTGTTACTATCAGTGTTGTTATTGCATGCTATTGTTGTGTTGTTATTGTTCCTCCTGCTGCTGCTACTGTTGTTTCTGTTGTTACTGTGTCATTGTTCTACTGTGAACTGAAAGGAATGAAACAGAAACTAACTTGTTTTTCAAACACAAGATATATTAGTGGCCGAGTGAGAATGTTCAGCTACAGACGCTAAACTTTTAAGTGTACTGGTTCTTCAAACACACCATAGCAATGTCTGTATTGCTGTAACTCACAGCATCAATATCACTGCTGCCTTGGTACGACAAGTTGTATCTGAAACGTGTGTGTGTGTGTCTTTGAAAGGGTTCCATGTTTTATATCCAAGAAAATGACAATCTTATAGTGCGTACTGGTAACGATCTGTTAAGTCATTGGCTGAAAGTAACTTGGAGATTAACAATCCCCAGTTATTTTCCTCTTAAGTATACACACACGCGAGTGCGCAAGCGCACACACACACATGCACGCATGCACGCACACACACACACACACACACACACACACACACACACACACACACACACACACACACACACACACACACACACACACACACACACTCACTCACTCACTCGCTCACACTCACTTTCACACACTCACACTCACCTTTACACACACACACACACACACACACACACACACACACACACACACACACACACACACACACACACACATATATATAATATATATATATATATGTGTGTGTGTGTGTGTGTGTGTGTGTGTGTGTGTGTGTGTGTAATATAATATATATACATTGTAATTATATATAATATATATATATATATATATATATATATATATATATATATATATATATATATATATATATATATATCCTTACATATATTTGTGCATAAACAATCTGGTAATTGTTTTATTCATTTCTACAAACACACTTACTCACTCACACACACACACACACACACACACACACACACACACACACACACACACACACACACACACACACACACACACACACACACACACGCACGCACGCACGCACGCACGCACGCACGCACGCACGCGCGCGCGCGCGCGTACTTAGAAGCGCACACACATGCACGCAAGCATAGGCATTGACGCAACATTATGCACACAGGCCCCCGTGAGGATGCAAGCCCACGTACAAGAATTTTTTTTTATATTTGAAGCAACAGTACAAATGATACCTACTGATTAACAACACCATGAGCGCTCCTCTCTTCTCTCTCTCTCTCTCTCTCTCTCTCTCTCTCTCTCTCCTCTCTTCTCTCTCTCTCTCTCTCTCTGATTATGTGTGTGTGCGCACGTGTGCGCGCGTATGTGTGCATGTGTGTGTATGTGTGTGTGTGTGCGCGCACATGCGGGCGTGTTTGCAAGCATGTGTGTGTGTGTGTGTGTGTGTGTGTGTGTGTGTGTGTGTGTGTGTGTGTGTGTGTGTGTGTGTGTGTGTGTGTGTGTGTGTGTGTGTGTGCGGTTGCGCGTGTTTAGGTGTGTGTGTGTGTGTGTGTAGGTGTCTATGTGTGGTGGGGGTGAGTTTAGGTATAGGTATATGGGTACGCTCACACATGCATACGTGTGTTATGCAAGTTGGAGGAATGTTCTCATTCAAAGGACTTGAATCTTTTGTGCAGGTGACCAGTGGCTGTTTCTGAAACGATGTCTCCAGTGTTATGATTATCACCCCATTTACCTGTTTATGACATAAAATGTTGTATGCCATGAATGATCACAATGTAGTTTGATATTTTTGCAGTGCATTTATGTGAAACTGACATAATCATACTCAGAAGGTACAGTCGTCTAATGTGGTAACTGTTCTGAAATTACGATAGTTTGTGAAGGATTAGATGTGCAGTGCACTTTGATGTTTGTATTATGAATGCTTGTGTTGACATTGTCAGGTATAACTCTATTATCAACTTTGGTCCCAGTGGTGCTTTGAGCAGTGTTTTGTTCTGTAACTTTGAGCTAAGACATGTTTAAGTTGTTGGTCTAAGTCAGCACTTTATAATTTTGAAATATACATTTTCAGGACCACAGTTTTGGGTACATGCCAATTTGTATAATTATGGCAAAGACTTATCAAAGATTACGTGAAGTTACATTTCATTTTCTTCAGGGTCACATGTTTAACCTTTAGAACTACAGTCCATTGAAAATAGAAACCTGTGTACAGTTGAAGACTTGACAACCAGTTCCCTCCATTCCTCTCTCTGTTCTGCCTTTCTCAGGGTTTTGTGGAGTTCTAGGCCTGTCCATTCGCTGATATTGTTCTCCCATCTCTTCCTTGGTCTGCCTCTTCCTCCTTGGACAGGAACGAGGTCTTTTGATCTCATGACATGCCCATACCATTTAAGTTTACGCTTCTTTACCATTGTTTGAAGATTCTAGTAGGGCCCAATGGTTTGCTGGATTCTGTTATGAACATCTTCGTTGCCTATGTGGTCTTTGTAGGAGATGCCAAGGAATCAGGACGCATCTCATCTCTACCGCCTGTACTCTTCTCTCCAAATCTGGGGTGGATATCAGTCAATTTTCTGCCCACAGCGCCAGAGCAGCAAGTACTTTGGCAGCATTCAACAGAGATGTGCCTATTAACTGTATACTGAGAGCAGCTGGATGGTCCTCCCAGAACACCTTTGTGAAATTCTACTGCAAACCTGTTGTGAAGAAGGCTTTGGACAGTCCGTCCTGGACAATTTTGTAAATAAGAAGTAAAACTGGCGTTTGGTATTACCTGTACCTATTGAAGGAAAGCGAAAATTGTTGCATGCCATTTCACATTGTGTTTGGACTTATCTTGAAGTTACTTTGTGTTGTCTGCTATCAAACATAGACCATTGATATAGACCTTTGATACTTATCAGCTTGTGCTTTTAACTTGAGATGACTGTTTCAGCACTCATGACCTCTAATTCTGGTCTTACATTATCGTGGATGACTCATCGCTAGGTGATGAATAAACTTATAAATTTAACGAGACTTACCTGTCAGCTGTGGTTAAATTAGGATTATTTAGAGTCCAGTGATGGGGAATGAGCAATTACATGCCCACCAATCTTGGCTCTTAATGATCCTTCTTTACCTGCCCAGGCATTGTCAGTATAATTTATATCAGAGGTCATTCGTGTCTAAATACTGGCTACATGCACACGCACCGCATATCAAGTAGTTTCTTCTTCCCCATCACTAGACTCTAAATAATCCTAATTTAACCACAACTTACAGGTAAGTTTCATTACTATTATGATTTAAGCTGGGCAGCCCCGGCCAATAAGGTGCTGCCCCGCCACAGTCCATTAGCCTCACTGGTGTGTGGGGTTTAGGGTGTAAACTGACAAGCCCATCGACAACTGTGCACCAAGCAACCAAAAAAATTAAAACCCCTGCCCTGAAATTGGGCACATGGAATGTTAGGACAATGATACCTGGCTTTTCTAACAACATGCAGGAAGCAAATGATGCTCGCAAGACAGCTGTCATCAAGAGAACTGAGCTCACAACAGATGGACATCGTTGCCCTTCAACAAACCAGGCTCCCAGAAACGGGATTTGTGAGGGAGAGATACTTCACCCTGGTCTGGCAGTGCAATCCATCAGACGAGGTCGGAGAACATGGCGTATAATATTCGCAGTCAGAAACAGCTTGCTGGGATCTACAACCCCATCAGAAGAAGGAACAGAGCATATCCTGTCTCTCTGATACCAAACATCCTCAGGACCAGTCAGTCTAATCAGTGCCTATGCACCCACTTTGACATCCACAGCAGACTCAAAAGACGATAAGTTTTATGATGACCTCAAAGCTAATCTATGGAGAATTCCTAACACTGTTCATCATCAGCGATTTCAGACCCAGAGTAGGTGTTAACCACAACTCCTGGCTCACCTGCTTGGGCCAGTTCGGCACTGGAAAAATGAACAAGAATGGCAAGCGCCTGCTAGAGCTTTGTTATTATGGGTTGTGAGTCAATAACACCTCATTCAACACAAAGCCTCAGCATCGAGTCTCCTGAAGACACCCACGATCCGAACACTGGCATCAGCTTCACCTGATCTTCACCAGACGTGTCAACCTTTTCAGCATCAAGTGCACGTAAAAGAACCCACAACAACAAGCGAGTTGTCCCTGGCAAAATTCAAAAAAAAAAGGCACTTTGATAGGAAACCAACTACATTTGCAGACAGGAAAAGAAAAAAAAATAATGGGTGGCACTTGCGCTCTCCCCAGGAGAGCAGAGCAAACTTCATGCAGAAATCTGCCGTGATATAAAGTGGTATAAATAGATAAATAAAATAAATCAATCAAGGAAAACATTTGTATGTCACAAGATCCTTGTGCCACAGGAAGAAATATGTCATACATTCAGACCAAAAAAAGCCACTTACAATTTCTTTTTAAAAAGATAGCACAATTATTAACTTGGTGACATTGATTCCATCAGGGAAGATGTCATGCAGAGAAGTCTACCCTGAATATTAGTTTCAATCTTTTCATTTTAAACAATATTACCATATGTGCGAGAGGTTCTTTTTTTTCCTTTTTACATAAAAAAGTTTAATGTTTGTATGTATTTATGTGTGTATTTGTGTGTGTGTGTGTGTGTGTGTGTGCGCATGTTGTGTATGTGTTATTTTGATTTATTTTATTATTTTTCTTATTTATTCTTTTATATCAAAGATAATGGAAAAGCACTCGTGTGCTTTTTTACATCCAGTCCCTATGTATGTGCAGTTATTGTAAATCTTGTCATCTGTTCCCACCGGCACACAATGGCCTACTCTTATGAAAAGCAGAACAGGATTTAACGCGTGCACAAGATGTTTCGCGAGCATTTACACACGGAGCCTTGGTTTATAGTCTCATCCGAAGGACTTTTGGGATAGCGGAGTCAGCACTGATATTAACTCCAGGGAAAAAATCCCCTCCAACAGGAATCAAACCCGGCCGTCAAATTGCGAGCACAATGTTCTGACCTCTAGGCTATCCGTGTGTGTGTGTGTGTGTTTGTGTGTATGTATGTGTGTGTGTGTGTGTGTGTGTGTGTGTGTGTGTGTGTGTGTGTGTGTGTGTGTGTGTGTGTGTGTGTGTGTTTGGCTTTATTGATTGTCAGTAATATGCTTCAGAAACACTCATTAGGTCAAAAGACTCAACACAAACACATTAAATAGGAAAGATTCACTGTCAGCTTTATTATAACCTTACCCAGGTCAATCTCCCTTCATCAAAAAACACAAACTTTATACAATGTCTTCACAGGCATTAGAACCCTCCTTTCATTTTCAGCTTCAATCTGTCAGGGCTCTTATATAATGGTCCACAGGTGGGTCTAGAAATACAGCAAAAAGAAAGAAACAATAGTTTCAAAATAAGTTCCAAAAACAAACACAGAACGGACATTGGAGATGAAAAAAAAATCCCCTTTCAATAATATCACATTTTGGCTCTTAGTAATGCTTGTGTTATGACTTTATGCCATTTGATAAGTGACAGTAAGTGATGTGCATGTTGATGTTCTCAACAAGTGCAAAACGGTTTGCTTCTTTTCAATAAGGCTTTCTCCTTCGTACCTACAGCACTCTTTTAAGAACACCTGACAAAATGTGTGTTTCCACAAGTTGATCATACCTTGATGCTGTACAGAGGAGCAGCACTGACTCTCTTGAACAAGTCAGTCCTTTTAGGCAGAAATATGATAGATGGATATAATTATAAATTCCTTGTTCTGTTTAAAAATGTTTGCTGTTTTCTTCAGTCATTGAAAAATAGTTCCTCCGTCCCATGTCTTCTGTTATTTAGGACACTGCTTTGAGATGGGAATTCTTTTTTTTTAATTCATCATGACATATATGTGCAATGAATGGAATGTTTTAATGTAACTGATTTCCAGAAATAGCTGGTCTGCAAAGAAAATGGATTACCTTGCTTATCATGCACTTCATGAACTAGAATCCATACCCATGGTTTGAGCCAACACTGCCTCCATCAGTTCATTCTGATGACCTGGTGCAATGAGGAATCCAGATGCTGATTACAATTTACAGATGTGAAATGAATACACAAATATGTCTGGATGCAAAATTGACAGTCTCCAGAAAAATGCACCTTTGGAGAGAACGTTATTTTTTCTGAACTCCTAGATGTTGAGACAAAAAAATGCAAGGCGTGGCAAGGATTAAAATAGCAGTGCCAGACTCTAGATGTGGTTTTAAGAATAGCAGAAATTTCATTTTTCATATGAAACAACTACCTCAACATGTGATAGGTTGACAAACAAACAAAATTTAAATCAGCAGTAGATCCTGTATAGATGTACTTCACTGCAAACAAAATGCTGGATAAAGAAAAGGCCTCAGAGGGAAATAAGTGCCATTTTGAAAGAAAAGGCAGTAACAGTTGACGATAACAGAAAGGCATGTATCAAACTGCACACAGTCAACTGCTTACATACTTCGTTCACAACAGTGTATTAGGCAGGAGACATGTCAGGTCTGGTCTCACACGGCACAATGATAGATGTCAGTTTTGTCACCAAGGAAATATGTTGTACCGAACACACAGCAGTCTTGGACGGAATGATCAGGTAAGTTTAGAATACGTACAAATGCACAGGGATGATAATCGACAACAAAATAAAATCGAAACAATACAGCATAAAACAAACACCCCCCATCAAAACACAACCCCCTAGGTAATACACCCATTTTTTATTTCTACTCTCTCTGTTTAATTTTGTACTGAATGACAGTTCCTTCCTTAACATGCTTCTATCATCAATACAGTATACTACTTGTAACAATTAAAATATCCAATTTTTTACAAGACAATTTCCCATTAACATAAGCTGTAAATATATACCCCCCCCCCCCCCCCCCCACACACACACACACACACGCATGTATATATACACACTGCATTTTTTTGCATTTTCTCATATTCATCTGATACTACTATGAAAAGTAGAATTCTGCAAACATTCATTATGCAGTTTTACAAATGAACCTACATTATCTGATATTCATGAAAACAGTTCACACACACACACTCACAAACAAACACGCACACACACACATCACACACACACACACACACACAACACACACACACACTCATGCACACACCACACCACACACACACACACACACCACACACACACAAACACACAACACACACACACACACACTTCCCTACTCTCTCCTTTCACCCACGTTTCCCCCTAGCATTTACTAACCCTTGAAAATGGAGAGCATGAACAGGAAGAAAGGACATGTGCGCACATCCAAACACACTATGTACCTTTTCTACAGCATGCTTTCTGTAATTTAAAAAAAAAAAAAAGAATGTTTACTTTTAAATCAGATTAACTATAGGAAAATGGAGACAATTTTTCCTTGTGGGTAGTAAAACCACAGAAGTTTCTTTCCACAATGTCTGAATCTGTGTTAACACAGGTCCTCGTAGTCACATAGATACTCAAAAATATCACACGATAATGTAGATAAACCAGTAAAAACGTAAATCAAGAATGAATGAAACAAAAAAAAGAAAAAAAAGATCAGCTGATGAAAATAGAATGAATACTCCCCTCCTCCACACACCCCCCTAAAAAAATAATTTACTGATTTAAAAAAATATAAGAAAGCAAAACAAAACAAAACAAAAATAAAAAAGATATGACAAAAAACAGTAGATGATAAAAACAGAATAAATAATAATAAAATCATGACAAAAGTCAGTGGATGATAAAAAAAAAAAATAAATAAAATAAAGGGATCCCAATTTTGCACAGAAGGTAGGACAGCTGGCTGGTTCACTTGGCCACAGCGGCGATGGGCTCCAGGAAGGCGGGTTTGACTGGTACCTGCTTCATGAGGGTTTCGAACCTCAGGGCGTTGTGCTTGCGTTCCTCCTGCAGCCAGTACAGCATCTCCGTGCGGTCCCACTTCATCTTCTCCTCATACGGTCGGCCCTGCATCAACCAGTATTCCATTATCTCTCCTCTTCTCTTTGTCTTTTTTTCTTCTCTACGTTCCACTACTGGGTAGTGCCTGGTCTTCTCCTACATTTGTTAACTCTGCCCGCTGGCCTCAGCCAACACATTCCACAGTGTTGGTACATTCAAATGAGATGATAAACCAAGTTATCGAGGTCACATGCGCAAAACGAATTCCATACAC
>CM060328.1:27536309-27541309 GCA_030674155.1 Stramonita haemastoma
TGTGTGCATGCATGTTTGTGTGTTGGCATTACCTCACTGGTGAGGGCAAAATCTGACATGCCGGGGGTGGTGGCCTTGGACAGTCTGGAATGGGTCCTGAGGGAGAACAGAAAAACACACACACACACACACACACACACACACACACACACACACACACACACACACACACACACACACACACGCACACACCACTGTACTGTGCTGCACTGGTCAGTCCCTGTCTCTCCCCTTCTCCTTCTTTTACAATCATGTAGAACTTGTCAATTCAACTATCATTTTCTGAGTGTATTTTCAATTTGAATTTATGAGCTTCCACATGACACAATTCCACAACAATTTATACTTGTTTTTTTTTCTATCTGAATTGGTAAACTTCATTACATAACACAATGAAATTGTATTCAAAAGAAATCTGGTTTTCTTCTAATGTTGCCTTAATGAAAAAGCAGGATATGCAGTAAAACCTGTCCAGCAAACTGCAAATAAAACCAACAAGAAAAACAAACCCAACTCCATCAATGAACTTGCAAAACAATCTTTGATAAAGTCTGTCAACAAATAGGATAGAACCAGCCGCCATGGCACAGTGGTTAGCGTGTTGGCTTCCTGGCAGGAAGGTTGTGGGTTTGAATCCCATACGAGTTGTTGTTGTTGTTGTGCGTTCCCCAGTTAAACACTCTGGGGGTCCCCCAGAATGTGCACTCTGACTCATCCATCCCATCAGGTTATCTTGCCAGTAACAGTGGATGATCAGAATTTTTTTAAACTGCACGCACACAGTGTTGTGTTTACACATCCCTGAAGTCAGAATGTGGCTACCTTTAATGGTTAAAAAAAATTGCATAATGTAAAAATGTGTCACTGTAGGTGGACCTCAAAGCTATCACAGTGGAACAGGGAGAAAATGTATGATAACAAAGTGAACACACGCTTCAGGAAAAAGTACCCATCCATGCACATATCATTACTTACACATGCACATGAACAACAGAGAATGGTGGCTTTGTCAAAGTGTCAGAACACTAAGAGTTTTTTTAACACACCTGTGTTTGATGATCTTATTTGAATGTAGTTTACTGCGCATGCATGAACATTGAACTCTGTTAAATTTCTGAAACAGGCATTCTCATGTCACAAAGCACAAATCCAAACTTTTCAATCAAATTAAAAAAGAAGAAAAACAAAATACTCAAGTATTTCTTTATAATCAAACAAGAAGAAGAATATACCTTCTGCGGTAAAGATTATTTCTCTTTCCTCTTTGTTTTGCCTGATTTCTATAAGACCAAACATTTCACACATAAAATCGTTTGTTTCATCGTCTTCAAAAAAAACCACCCAAGGTTACTGGGAAAAAACAAGAATGCATTTAAAAAAGGAAAAAGAAACTTTCCGAGTATAAACTCATAATCTCAGTCTTGAATCTAAAACAGGATATTTATATGACTTATAAGAGAGAGAGAGAGAGAAATGGTGTGGTGTGTGTGTGTGTGTGTGTGTGTGTGTGTGTGTGTGTGTGTGTGTGTGTGTGTGTGTGTGTGTGTGTGTGAGGTGTGTGTGTGTGAGTGTGTGTGTGTGTGTGTGTAGTGAGTGTGTGCATGCATGGTGGTGTGCAGGTAGTTGTCGAATCCAAAACAAAACCAAAATCCTGCATTAAAAAAAAAATCTTTATGAAAAAAACCCACTGTAAAAACTGTGTAAGACACACATTCTGATAGTGTATCCCTGAGGACACCCTCTGGACAGGGACTCACCCTCGCTGTGTCTGGGGCTTGGTCAGGCGGTTGAGGGTGGCTCTCTCGTGCAGGTTTTGGCCGACAGACGACCTGGGTCCTGCACCTGACTGGTGCTCTCTGGCTCCTCCACCTCCTCTGCACCACAGACATGCAGCACACACACACAGAGAAAACATCAACACCTTCCTGTACTGTTTCATCGAAACTCAATGTTCAAACCAAAAACAAAAAAAACACATACACAAAAAAATTATAATGATAACGATGATGATGATGATGATGATGATGATGATGATGATGATGATGATGATGATAACTATAATATTAACAGTCGTCGTCCTTGTCACCACCACCACCACCACCACCACCACCACCACCACCCACCACCACCATGATGATGATGATGATGATGATGATGATAATAACAATAAAAATAATGTATGGAATTCATATAGTGCTGAATCTTGTAAAGCAAACAAATCAAACACCCTACAATTGTGTTACTGTTACTACTATTAGTTCTTTATCAAGCAACAAACTGCACATTTGTCTAGTTTCTTGCATAAAATAGAAAAATGAGCAAAGCAAGAATGTTAGACATCACCTTAATTAAACAATGAATTGACAAAGAAAGACATTCAGTCACTTTGTTTTTGTTTCTAAAAATTTTCCCTCTTTGTCTGTGAGGGTGTTTTTTTTGCTTTTATTCTATTTGCGTTCCCATTGGCTAGCCAGCTTGTGAAAAAGGCGAGTATAACGTCCTCAAGGCACTATAGCCTTTAGCGACAAGCTGGTGTGGGTGCAAACACCCACGGAGAAGTCATTATTTTTTAAATTTTATTCTTTTATATCGAGGGTAATGGAATAAGCGCTCATGTGCTTTTTTTCACCCAGACCCCGTGTGCATGCAGTTTTGTCAATATTGTCATCTGTTCCCACCGGCACACTTTGGAGTCAGTTTTGTTGTTCTTCACAGGTGTTCTTATCAGCTTTAAGACAGCTTGTTTTTGGATGCCCATTGACATACATCAATCACTGTCAGCCACAACTGTCAATCAAAATAGCCAACCAATGAAACGGCCCTCCTACCCTGCAGGGAGGGGTCTTTGCCCAGCCCCCCCATCAGCACGCAGTTGGCGTTCCACACGCCCTCCTTGTACTCGTTCTTCACTGCACGCAGCTCTTCCATCTTGCGTTCCCGCTCCCTGCCATTCCAACACAAACACCCTCAAGTTAGAATGGGGTTGGCTACCATAAAAATGGCAGGCAAAATGAGCAGAATCTGAACCTTGGTGAATCTTGGAGCTGTTGTAGCTGAGAAAGTGGAAAAAAAAACCAAAAAAAACAAGCCATACATAGATTCAAACTAAATTCTGCAAATATCCATACCTGATCTTTTTTTTTATATTATAAAGCTTATATTTTTTATCATTCAGTCTTCACTTTGATGTGAAAAAAATATGTATATTGAGCAAAAGGGTATACACATTTTTTTCCATTGAGCATTACCAGCTAATACAGATTTTTACAAGTGATTGCATGCTAACAAGCATATATTGCATGAACACACGCACATATCTATACTCACACATGCGCATATGCATGTTGGTCCCTGTGTGCACGCCTATGCGTGCACACACACACACACACACACACACACACACAACACACACACACACACACACACACAAAAATGTGCAAGCAGAACACACACACACACACACACACACACACACACACACACACACACACTCACATGCACGTGCATGCACACACACATACACACACACACACACACACACACACACACACACACACACACACACACACACACACACACACACACAATCCAAGCATGTACCAGGCACTGATACATCAGAATTTTCCATCATACTGAAAATCTCAATGATAAATCAGGTGTAAAAAAAACAAGCCTGCAACAATTCTCTTACTTCCGAACACGGCGCAATATAAACCCTTCTTTCATCCTTCATATCAAGCACAATACAAACATTGATAACTTGCATCCACCTCTATCAAAAATACTTGATATTTTCATGAAGAGAAAGAACAAAGAAAATATTAGCTATTTATCATAGCTGTAACTGCGTCAGTACGTTTTATTATGGTAAAAGTTTGTAAGCCAAACATTATGAACACAAATGCAAAAATGACAAAATGTGAATGGTCTAATGTAAGTTCTACTTCTTTTTCAAAGAAAATGCTTTTAGAAGACATAAAGCATCTGCTATCTTTTCTTTTATATCTTGTATGATACAGTATGTACACACAAAACTGAAACAAACAAACACCAACCAAAAAAAAACCCAAAAAACTACACAGTAAATGTCATTTTTCAGACAACCTCTAAAATAAAAGATACAAGCATGAGGGTCAGTAAATATTCTCTCTCTCTCTCTCTCTCTCTCTCTCTCTCTCTCTCTCTCTCTCTCTTCTCTCTCTCTCTCTCTCTCTCAAGTGTCAAGTGTCACCACACACACACACACACACACACACACACACACACACACACACACACACACACACACACACGCACACACAGAGGCAACAAATTAGAAATGTCAGCATTTGAAAGCAGAAAGCAGACAGCCTCCCTATCAATCCAACAGATCATATTTCATTACCAGAGGAAGCATTAGAGCAATGACTGGAGGTTTTCAACCCTCGCAACTTTCTGCCTGCCTCTCTGACTGGCAAACTGTTTCAGCAGTGTTGTGTTATGGATGAATGAAGCATTCTACTTCAAATCTATTTCCAGGTTCTTTTTTCTCCCAGCTGTTTCCTATTTAAGAACATTTCAAGGCTGTTGTAAACTCACAACTGACATCCAGAGCCTTTGCATCAGGCGTGCACACAGAACGAACAATGTCAAGTCACTGTCAGGGGGTAGTCTAGTAGTTAGACTGTTGAGGTCATGATCTGACAGCATATGTCTGATCCACCACCCTTTGCCTGTTCAAGGGGATTTTTTCCTCCAGGAGTTTATTAACATCAGTACTGACTCAACCACTCTTAAAGTCCTTTGGATGAGACAATAAACCAAGGTTCCATCAATGAATTCCCATGCAGAATATCCTCCACACACGTTAGAAACTGTTTTACAGGTGTGTTTTTTTAATGTAGGCCATTGCATGGTGGTAGAAACAGATAACTTTTTTTAAATGCATGCACACCAGTGTTGTGTCAAGAAATCATCCCTGAAGTTAGAATGCAGCTACCTTAATGGTGGGCAAACAGTCC
>CM060328.1:27546309-27551309 GCA_030674155.1 Stramonita haemastoma
GTGTGTGTGTGTTGTGTGTGTGTGTGTGTGTGTGTGTGTGTGTGTGTGCATGGATGTTTGCATGCATACATGGACCTATAAGACTGCATTTTCATAAGTATCACTACGTATGAGAGTGTGTGAGGTATCCCAGAAGCATTTTTTCACCCATACTCACAGACACACAAAAAAATCTACCCTAAACGACAAAGCTGGAAAACAGCTGCTACTGTTGATGACTTTAATACATTTTTATGTGTTTTTTTTTAAACCTATAGTTTCTAAAAAAAGGTCACGTAAGGTAAGTCTCATAGGTCCATGTGTGAAGGGGACGGGATAGCTCAGTGGTCAGAGCGCTCACTTTCCCCAGTCAAATTAAGCAGCATCGAGCAGGGTTGCCAGTTGGATGGGTGACCGTTTGCACGCCTTGGCTTCAGTACAGTCTCCCCGGTTCACCCAGCTGTAAATGGGTACCTCCCTCTTTAGGGTCAGGGAAGGTAAAGCGCGAGGGAGAGGAGATGGGGCCACTCTCAACATGCTGGCCCCTAGAGAAGCTGAGCTCTCTGATGCCTTGTTCCCCTACGACCACCTAGGTTAAGGGGACACCTTTACCTTTTACTTTTATAGTTTTAAATTGTACTAAAAAGCCTTTCTACAAGCCCCCAAAAGAAATTGTTTTACCTTTCTTCCTTGCTAACATCTTCACTGAAGAAAGAAAAAAAAACATGGTATACAGTTTCATTCAGTTCACTTTGTTTACAAGCAGCTTTTTCTAACTAACTTTAGTTTTTTTCCTAGCCCCTGAAGCTAACAAAAGAAAAGAACACTCTGAGAACAACTAACAAACAACAATTAAAGTTCCAAGCACATGAAATATCAGTATTTCATATGTTAAGCTTCAACCCACATCTTGGTTGAATAAAAACTAACAAATTAAATTTAAAACAAATCCCAACTAACCTTAGAAATAAATATATTTTCACTGAATTTCATTTTCACACAATACATGTCAAGCCTTTTCAACCAAGCTCTTCCTAACCAGCACAGTCCCATTCTGGCAGGCCTTTCAGTTCACCCTGAGATACCTGACTACAGGTGAACACTGTCAATCCTGCTGCGTCCACCACACGTCAACTGAAACCCACACTGTCAATCCTCTGCTCCACACCACACCTGTCAATCCTCCTGATCCACACCACACACTGTCAATCCTGCCTACCACACCTACACATCCTGATCCCAAAATCCACCTCTGACCTCCACACCACACACTGTCAATCCGATCCATACCACACACTATCAATCATCCTGATCCACACACAACTGCCAATCTCTGATCCACACCACACACTGTCAATCCTGATTCACACCACACACTGTCAATCCCTGATCCACAACACACACTGTCAATCCTCCTGATCCACACCACACACTGTCAATCCTCTGATCCTCACACCACACACTGTCAATCCTGATCCACACCACACACTGTCAATCCTCCTGATCCTCACACCACACACTTCATAATTGTATGTTCATAATTCTGTCCAAACTGACATATACCAGGCTTTGAGAGATACTGATGTTGTTTGGTATTTAGTTCAGGAACAGCAATACACCAGTAACAAAGTATATTGTGTGATTCTGGGCAACATATAACGTCAGTTCCTGAAGTCATACATCATTCAACAGTGGGAATGTTACTATAGTCTTTCTCAGGACCCTGCATACTCCTGTCTCCTGTAATCAATAGTTTTTCTCTAACATTTTGCATGTCTACATCACCAAGAAGTAAATAAGACATTGAAACAAGGCAAAAAATCCCCACCAATAACAAACATGTCCAGATTATTCTACAGTGACCCATACCGAACAATAATGTGACATGCAGTAACATAATACACAGTCAAGTCCCACGTTTGTAGGAACAGATAACAATCCCCCAAATCCCACCAACAGTACGGCTATTGCGGACTAAACCTTCTACTTTCCAGCCAGAAGTCCAGTGCCTAATCAGTGGGCCCGTGATATTGGTCAACCATGTCTTACCCCTTGAAGCAGCAAAAACATGTGCTTTTTTTTTTTAACTGGACATGATGAAATGTTAGAGTATACATGGAACTAAAAAAAAAAAAAAAAGAATGGAAAGAAACAATAAAAAGATTCATTTGGATATAATACTGTGTGTGTAAGTGTGTGTGTGTGTGTGTAAGTGTGTGTGTGTGTGTGTGTGTGTGTGTGTGTGTGTGTGTGTGTGTGTGTGTGTGTGTGGTGTGTGTGTGTGTGTGTGTGTGTGTGTGTGTGTGTGTGTGTGTGTGTGTGTGTGTGTGTGTGTGTGTGTGTGTGTGTGCCACACGCATCCTGTGCATGTGTGCATGCATGCATGCATGCGTGTGTGTGTGCGTGAGTGCGTGCAAGCATGCATTCAAGTGTGAATGCATGCACACCTACACCCATAAGAATAAGTACAGGAGCATAATTGTATATACA
Source organism: Stramonita haemastoma (assembly GCA_030674155.1). Taxonomy (NCBI): domain Eukaryota; kingdom Metazoa; phylum Mollusca; class Gastropoda; order Neogastropoda; family Muricidae; genus Stramonita; species Stramonita haemastoma. The sequence goes on from CM060328.1 coordinate 27,548,779, forward strand.
TATACACCCATGTGTGAGTTCAGAATTCTAGCCAAAGCACTACATCATAGGACAGACATGAGAAAACAATCTATAACACAGACCAGCAAACAGCTTCTGCAATAAAGATATTCACTTTATATGTAGCATCAATTCATACATAGCACTAAAATGAAACCAAAAGAAAACTGTCTACAAAAGAAGAAACTGTTTTACCTCTCCTTCTTGCTAACATCTTGTCTGAAGAAAAGAAATAAAGTACAAAACATAATTCAACTCATTTTGTTTACAAGCCAATTATGAAAGTATGGCAATGGAAACACAGAGAAATGATTCACAAACAAAATACAAATAAGAAACAGTTACAAATATGAAACAATCAATTACATAAATATCAGTATTGTCCTTCATTACATCATTTTTTAAACAAAATGAAGCCAAAAAACAAAAACAAAAAAAAAAAAGCTTACAGCCAGAATTTTATTTTAGCACATGTATGAAATCTGGATCTGAATCTCTGCTGCGACGATTGGTGAATGAAGGGGAGGATTTTTACAATCTCCCAGGTCAACCAAAATGCAAACCTGCCAGTGCCTAATTTCCTTTGTGTATGCATACACATGCAGAAGATTAAAATATGCACACTTAAAATTTCCTGTAATTTATGTTAGCTTTCGGCGGGCATGGAAAGACAAACATACCCAGCATGCATCTCTACAATGAAACAGCTCCTGTGAAGTGGGATGTATCCACTGAGGCCATCCACAGAGCTCTTGCAGACTTACAAGCACAGGAGAAAAACTGAGTACAACACACTCCATTCCAATATGAGGGTGCCGAGAAAGAGAAGAAGAGAGAGAGGAAAAAGAGACAGACAGACTAGTGACACACACCACACACACAATAAACACACATGCACACAACACACACAACACAACACAACACACACACACAGCAGACAAACAGACACACACACACAGAAGACCCACAACACAACAACAACAACAGACAAAACACACACAGACACAGACACAACAGACAACACACACACACACACACACACACACACACACACACACACACACACACACACACACACCCCCCACCAACCCCCCCACCCACCCACACACACACACAGATACTGACACACCAGTGAGCGGTCAGTCAGTACCTGAGCTCCTGCATGTGTTTGCTGGACATGGTGCGTCTGGACACACGCCCTCGGGCAGGCCCCATGTCCTCGTCATCCGACTCCCCTTCCTCCGAATCTAGAAGTGGAAAGACCACTCCCATGTAGTCTGTCTCCTGCAGCATGAAAATATACCACACTGGAATCATGCCTTTGAGTGTGGATACTAATGCACCTATAAACCATGCATTCAACCATCCATTCAGTCTTGTCTGATGTTTATCTGCAGTGTGAAATATAACAGCGCTGGAATCATGCCTTCAGGTGTGAAGATTTTAACCCTCTTATTCCCGTCTGGATTGTCATGTCGCATCCTCAGGGTCAGAAGTCCACAGGGAGATGATCAATTCAGGACGCCATAAGGCCACCAGGTAGAGGGGCCCTGCACTGCTGCTGGATCACTTTGGTGATGTTCTGTGATGCCCTTTCTGAGCTAACATAATAGGACACCACCTACTAAGCTCCTACTGAGGAAGCTTGACTGTGTGATCCCAGTCTTCCAATGAACATGGAATCAGACCCTAGTGCTAAAATTAGCACACCCCTTCCTTTTATCCCAAGGCCCTTCCTTCCTCACAGTTTTCTACACTGCTAGTTTAAAAATGGCATGATGCTGCCAACTCCAAGTGCTGATAGTTTCTGCTATAATTAGCATTGGCTGGGATGGGGTGGGATGGAATGGATAGCAACTGAGAGCAGCTGAAGCGGGAAACTACTCACACAACTCACACACACACACTCACACCACACACACAACCTACACACACACACACACACACACACACACACAACACAACACACACACACCACACCACACACACACAACAACACACACACGGATCTCACCAGGGTGGAAAGATACTTCATGTAGTCATCGCTGGTGACGGTGGATTTCCACCATTGTAGCCAGGAGGCGTAGGTGCGCGACATCTTGTCGGCCACAAAGGACGGCATGTTGGCCGTGTTGCCATCATCTGGGACATCTTGGTGGGGTTGTGCATCACCTCGTGAATCTTGTCCATATTAGGAGTCTGTCACATCATCATGGGCATCATCATCATCAGCTATCTTAAAATTGGAATGCAGCTACCTTAACCCTCTTAGTCCCGATCCGAGATTTGCCGGGACTGAATAATTCCCCCCCTCCCCCAAGTCCCCGAAACCGGATTTGCCGGGATTTACACATAGTAGATTTCCATCAGGCTGTGACCATCACTAATTGCTACCACATGTCAGAGCTCTATCAGGCCAGAAGGAGAAACCCTGTTGAGTGTCTGAAAGTAATTATAGCTGCTGGTATGTACTTAGAAGGAGGAAAGACCCGCATGTGTGCCTGACCCTGATTTCATGACGGAATGCGAAA
>CM060328.1:27556309-27558809 GCA_030674155.1 Stramonita haemastoma
GGGACTTCTCTCGGTACAGTTCGGGGTTGATGACCCGCTGGCTGACCTTTCGACCCAGGGAGGCCGACGCCATGGTGCCCGCGATGTTGACTGACTCTGGTGCTGACACCACCATGGTATCCTGGTGCCACACACATACACACACACACGCATGCACACACATGCATGCATGCATGCAGATGCATGCATGAACACACCCCACACACATTCAAACACACACACATACACAAATGCTCTACATGCACGCACACACACACACACATTACACACACACACACACACACACAACCCCAACACCCCAACACATCACAATGAAAAAATCATTTCTTTCCACAAGAAGTTAAAAAAACATGAAATAATCAATGAATACCACCTAGACATAACAAGATAACAACAACAAATTTATCAAAACATCAGTCTCTTCAAACTACCTCACAGGATTTGAGGCAATAAAGCAATACTAAGCGCAACAAATTTTGTTATCAGATGTGAGTTCACAAAATGGAAAACAATGATGAAATGTTTTGCAGGCCAGAGCTAATGCTGTGAGTTTGTGTGTACTGTCATGACTGATTCCCAGTGTTGACATCACTATGACATCTTTGTGGCACACCCACACACATACGCGCATGCAAACACTCACACAACACACACACACACACACATGTGCAACATACACACACTCACAACACACACACCACACACACACACACACACACACACACACACACACAACACCACACAACACCTCGACTCTGTAAACCAACAAGATCGAATTAAAAAAAAAAAAAATTTAAACCAACAGTTTTAACCACTTGGCTATAGCATCCTCCCAAATGGGCTTTTCAGCAGCAAACTCTGCAATAAAGGTGGCGGCACTCACATAATCCAGGCTGAGGTGGTCATAGGGCACAGTCTTCATGATCTCTCTGTACACCTCCCGGATCTCGTCACTCAGGAACAGGTTCTTGTCCAGGTTTTTCACCGTCACTGGGTCAATCTGACAATGATGTCGGCAATTCATGATTCATTTTATACAGAGAGAGAGAAAGAGAAAAAAAAAAGGGGGAGGAGGGGGGGAGGGAGAGAGGGGAGGGAAGGAAGGGAGGGAGAGAAGCAGAGGGGGGGAGAGGAAGAGGGGGAAGGAGGAAGAGAGAGGGGTGGGAGAAAGGGAGAGGGGAAGAGAGAGAGAGAGAGGGAGAGGGAAGAGAGAGAGAGGGAGAGGGAAGAGAGAGAGAGGAAGAGGGAATGCTGGGGGAAATAACCATACTTAACGGCAGTGCAACACATTTTTGCTCAAATGACAGACAACAATAGTTGCTGTCTGAACATTTGGTGAAGAAAAAGAAGAAGAAGAATGCACTCTAGGGTACTGTTTAGACATCATGCCCAAAGGCAGAATTTGGTGACTTTAATGATGGGATTATTATAACAGGTCATATACACAAAAATCTCACCAATGGTGAATCTCAGGGTTCTAGCTGAAGAGAGAAAAAGAACAAGAAGAAGATGATTCAGATGAAGATGATGGTGACCATGATTAAGATGAAGATGATGATGACCTTGATGATAATGATGACCATGATGATGATGATGACCACGATGATGACCATGATGATGATGATGACCACGATGATGACCATGATGATGATGATGATGATGATGATGATGATGATGATGATGATGATGATGATGACGACAACCATAATGATGATGGCCATGATGATGATGGCCATGATGATGATGACCTTGATGATGTTGATGATGACCAAGATGATGATGATGATGATGATGATGACCAAGATGACGATGATGATGATGATGATCATGATGATGGTGATGATGACCATGATGATGACAGTGACTGATCGATGTGCTTACCTCCTCTATGAGGTCGTTGTAGACAGTGGCGTATCGACTGAGGGTGATGGACGACAGGCAAACACGCTCTGATACACGGATGTCTGATGTCCGCACCACCATCTGAAAATGACCAGGTATCAGAAATCATTCTCAAGTTTGGACAAATTCAAACTGGCATAGAGGACAGGATCATGTAGTGGCTACAGCATTGAATACACAATTTGATGACATGGGTTTAATCCACCATCAAGCCATCCCTATAAGAGGATATTTTCCCCTGGAGTTAACATCAGTACAGACTCCACTCCACTCCCCAAAAGTCCTTTGGTTAAGACTATACACACAGTTCCTGAGTGCAAACACACAGAGAGCATCTTTCACACAAGTTAAACACCTATTCTGCCTTTTGGAAAAGTAGGCCATAGAGTGCTGGAAGGAATGAATAAAAAAAAAAAAATTTTAAAAAGGTAAAAACACATGCAAACTGGTGTTACGTTTTTAAGACATGATCCCCAAAGTCAGAATACGGTAAGATTAATGGTGTGTCAAAAGTTTAGATGCAATTTCACCATGTGAGCCCCAGAGCTCTAGCTGAGGGACAAAAAACCACCAACCCTACATTAATGTAGCCACTAAA
>CM060328.1:27566309-27596309 GCA_030674155.1 Stramonita haemastoma
ATTCTGACTTTGAGGAATGAAGGCAATATGATCTCATGACCATGCTTCCAGTGGCAGACGCAGGACAAGGCATCTCCGTATGAAATGCTGCTTCATGTTTACCAGTCACACTGATGCATGCAAAGAGTTAATTCTTTTTTGCCAAACGTCATTATGCAAAATGAAAGCAAAGACAGCTAACCATAAAGAGAGGTAAGCACTCTATCTTTCTCCTTCTTTCAATGGTTTCCTTTTCTTCTATCCCACCATTTACAGTTTCACAAATGTCTCAAACTCTGGAGTGAGATGTCCAAAGGAAGACTAGACTATCTTCTCTACCTGTCTATTCATCATAGAAAAGTAAGCTATTTAGTTAAAACAGATTAAGTTTTCAAAGGATCTCTGACATCGGATAACTATACACCCTCACACACCAATATTGCTCTGATTAATCTTTCAACACCAGCTCAGAACTCTCCATGCCAAAAATTCTGAAAGCAACAACCAAAAACAAAAAAAACAAAACAAAATAACCCCCCCATCCCCAAGAGAAAACAAAAACAAACCACAAGCTAAAACTTGTATTTCTCAATAGTAACACTGATCAAAGTTTTAAGCAACTGCTTGATAACTTTTCAAGCTGATTTTTTTTTTTTTTTTTTTTTTTGCAGGCAGCATGCTGAAATTCTCCTCCATCGAATACCAGCATTGTACGAACCCCCAGAGGCAGATTCCTCTGCAGAATCACTCATAGGCTGCCAGTGCACATGGCCAGTGTCGCCACCTGACATGGTACTGTCTCTATCCTGCTCAGCCTCCTGCTGCTGCCTCTTTTTCATCTGCAGCCGGTGCTTTGCCAGTCGGCGTTTCAGCTCTTTCTTTATTTGCTCTTTCACAAGAGAAGCGTGACACAAAAGATAAGAAAATCAACATGAAATGCATATATATTTCAGAGAGAAAAAAAAAAAACACTTCAATACAGGTTTCTGCAAAATTCAATGAATATTTCACTTTCAGCTTTCGATCTTCTCCTACCCGACTTCTACTATCATTCATTTTTTTACTACAACTGCCACTTCTCCTCTCTGTTTTTCTTTTTCTTTTCTTTTTTTTTCTTTTTTTTTTAGATTTGTTTCCCTTTCATCATCTTCTACTCTTTTACTATTACTACTTTTATGTACATTAATGTATTTTCTTTTACTACAATTACCGCTACTTTTACTACCACTACCACTACCACAACCACTACTATTACTATAACTACTCCGATGACTACTACTACTACTACTACTGCTACTGCTACTACTACTACTACTACCACTCCTACTACTACTACTACTACTTCTACTACTACTTCTACTACTTCTACTACTTCTACTGCTACTACAACTATTACTCCTTTTTGGAAGGAGAAGGGGGGGGGGAAGCAATTGCTTTTTGTTTGGGGATTTTTGGGTTTGTTTGTTTTTTCTTTCCCGAATTTCTTGTGATTTTTGTCTGGTTGCACTCATCTGCTCATTCTGACCTTGCCACCACAGACCCACCCAGGCTCATACAGAGTCAACCCACTACACTGTCAGGCTGCCCATGAGCCTACCAGTCAGAAAAGACCCTGCACCCCTGCAGGGTCTCTTCAGTGTAGCTGTCTTTTTAACACCAACTCTCGCTGCTTGAAAGTTTAAAATCAACATTTTCTCTGCCTGCATGACTTTTAGTTTCTTTTTTTTTTCTTCACAAGCATAGCTTTTTTCCACAGTGTTGTTTTTTTTTTGACAGAGACAACTCTTGTGATGCTACAAGTCCTGTTCAGAATGCTGGGTGCATTGTTGTGGACAGGACCTCAATCCAACTGACATGTTTCTAAGACTATCCAGTTTTAAACCCTTGTTTATTGATAAACGATTAATTGAAGAAGTGGATTCTCATAAAATACTAGGTATCACTATTGACAAGAGCTTGACTTGGACAGATCACGTGATGTCTCTGGGAAAACGTCTCTCTAACAGGTTACTTCAGCTATCTAAGATAAAGAACTTTCTTGACAACCATTCCCGTAAACTCTTCTTTTGTGGACATGTTTTGCCAATTGTCGACTATGCATCTACACTATGGGACAAATGCAGTGAAACAAATTTGAAACTTATCCACCGTTTATATAAAAGAGCACTTAAGCTGGTTTTGTTAAAGTCAAGCTCACTGACTGTCTCTGATTACAAGCAATTAAATATACTGACTTTTCATAAAAGACTTTTTTTCAACAAAGCTGTGTGCATGCATAATGTTATAAACGGAAATGCTCCTCCTAAGATTAAAAAATCCTTCAAAATAAATCCGCACAGGCATAATCATTTACTAACGTTCCCAAGACCCAGAAATGACCTCTACAAGTCAAGTTTTCTGTATTCGGGTAGTCATTTATGGAATAATCTCCCAGTAGATCTAAAAAGTACTACAAGCAAAACCCAATTTAAAAAACACTTAAAAAACTATCTCATGAATAACAGTGTTGAAAAAGACTTGTAAGTTTCACCTTTTCACCACTGTGTACTTTTGTGCTATTCACTGATATTTTGTTGTTGTTATGATTTTCAAAGTAAGTTTGTTGCAATATAATTATATGACTTCGTGCTGAATAATGCAACGGTGCACCTACGCGCGCATATGTGTATGTTTGTATGTATATAAGATGTTTTTATATGCTGTTTGTGCAGTGTGTGTGTGTGTGTGTGTGGGGGGGGGTGCGTGTGTGTGTGTGTGTGTGGGGGGGGGGGGTGCGTGTGTGTGTGTGTGTGTGTGTGTGTGTGTGTGTGTGTGTGTGTGTGTGTGTGTGTGTGAGTGTGTGTGTTTGTGCATGTGTGTGCATGTGTATGTTTCACATGTGTATCTAACAAATAATGACGGGCATGGGTGGGTGATTTGTCGATAGCAAGGTGTTTATTAGTATTTATGCATTTTGAATATTGAAATGTTTAAATATTGATATGCTAAAATTTTGCTTAAGATGTGTGTAGTTGGCTAGTTTTCTGAGATTATCATTTTAGTCCTCTTTATTGCTGTTATCATTGTCGTTGTCATTATTTGTTGATATTTTTCTTTTTCATTTTCTTACATACTTTTCTTTGTAGATGGCTTGATGAAAAAAAGCAATTGTTTTGCTTACTCAATGTACCATCTGTAAATAAAAATTTGACTTTGACTTTGACTTTGACTTTGACTAGCACCCTGACTACCACTGTCCAGTGAGTCCAGCCATCCAGCTCCAGGCAAGATTCAAACTCAGGACTTTTCATTTTCTAGATGGCACCCCCAACATGGCACAGCACTGGCAGAGAAACTACAATGACCACTTGATTGTGGATGCATCACACTGGTTAGGTTATCAGTCATTTCAAAACCTAACAAGCGCAAGTCATACCTCCTCAGTACTAACTAGAAGCACCAAAAAATGAACCCCAAAGTGTTACAGTGCCTTGTTCACTATGAAAACATGCACAGCACATATGAGTTCCTTTTGATCAACATTTTCCATATTCACAGCAACATAAAACACAAACCACCAGATACACAAAATTAAAAAAAAAACATAACAGGCACACTAGGAGGAATAGAACAGAGACTACAATATCGCAGTTCAAACTCACAGTAAAAAAAAAAGCCCCTCAAACAATTAATTTCTAAAAGCAGAAGGTTCTCCCTCAATCTCCCTTTACAGAAACAACACAACAGCAACACCTGTATACAATACACACAAAAAAAACAGTGCACAGACAAAGAAAGAACATCTAACACTGACAAAGCCACCACAGTATCTACCCTAAGGGGGGAAGTGGGCAGGAATCAAAGCAGCGGGGAAGGAGGAGGCAAGGGAAGGAGGAGGCAGAGGTTTCCCATGATGTCAGCAAGGCAACAGGGCCAGGAGCAAGCCAGGGAAGAGAAACACAGAGAGAGGATGGGGGATGGGGAAGGGGGGGGGGAAACAAGCTCCCCATGCACGGCAGGTAAAACTACAATTAATTACAGAAAATTGAAGACGGCGAGGACAGACAGGGAGTGGAGTGGTCAGGGACCTTGGGGGTCTCCAGGAGTCCTGCAACATGGCAACACCTGCCTGCATGCCTGACACTACACACTGACGATGATCAACACTTAACACCTGCCTGACTGCACACCTGACACTATACACTGATGATAGCCAACACTTAACATCTGACACTACACACTGATGATGGTCAACACTTAACACCTGCCTGCACACACCTGACACTACACACTGATGATGGTCAACACATAACACCTGACACCACATACTGATGATGGTCAACACTTAACACCTGCCTGCACACACCTGACACTACACACTGATGATGGTCAACACTTAACACCTGCCTGAACACACCTGACACTACACACTGATGATGGTCAACACATAACACCTGCCTGCACACACCTGACACTACACACTGATGATGGTCAACACATAACACCTGACACTACACACTGATGATGGTCAACACTTAACACCTGACACTACACACTGATGATGGTCAACACATAACACCTGACACTACACACTGATGATGATCAACACATAACACCTCCCTGCACACACCTGACACTACACACTGATGATGGTCAACACATAACACCTGACACTACACACTGATGATGGTCAACACATAACACCTGACACTACACACTGATGATGGTCAACACATAACACCTGACACTACACACTGATGATGGTCAACACATAACACCTGACACTACATACTGATGGTGGTCAACACATAACACCTGCCTGCACACACCTGACACTGCACACTGATGGTGGTCAACACTTAACACCTGCCTGCACACACCTGACACTGCACACTGATGATGGTCAACACTTAACACCTGCCTGAACACACCTGACACTACACACTGATGATGGTCAACACATAACACCTGCCTGAACACACCTGACACTACACACTGATGATGGTCAACACATAACACCTGACACTACACACTGATGATAGTCAACACATAACACCTGACACTACACACTGATGATGGTCAACACTTAACACCTGCCTGCACACCTGGCACTACACACTGATGATGGTCAACACATAACACCTGACCACACACACCAAACACAACACACAGGTGGTCAACACACAACACCAGCACACCTGACACTACACATATGTCACCACATAACACATGACGCATCACACTGGTTAACACATTATACCTGACTGCACATTAGTCAACACATTACACCTGACACTACACACTGGTCAACACATTACACCTGACACTACAGATTTGTCAACACATTACACCTGGCACTACACATTGGTCAACACATTACACCTGGCACTACACATTGGTCAACACCTAACACCTGACACTACTGATTTGTCAACACATTATACTTGACTTGATTGAACACCTGACGTCATTTCATGAAGTAAGTTTCAATGGTTGAAGATTGAAGGCTGCCATGCTAAATTCATATACTAAAGTGAATTACAAAGAAAGTTAGTGAGAGAGTTCAAAGATTAATCTACATAGATAAAACATGCCTTTACATATTATTATAAGTATCAAATTAGTTCTGTGAGTTGTAAAAATAACTTGAGAAAAAAAATACAAAAGGTGTCTGCTTTTTCTTTTAAATTTGTTATAAATGCAGCAAATAAGATCATGTCAAGTACATGTGCAAATCATGTAGAAATAGACAAAAATATGCATGTATACATACAAATACATTTGCAAGCATGCACACATATGCAAGCACACAGGTGCACATGGATGCCGGTACACACTCTCACACACATGCACGCACAGGATACCCTAGTGGTCAGAACATTGCATTGGCAATTTGACGACCTGAGTTTGATTCCTGTTCAAGGGGATTTTTCCCCTGGAGTTAACATCAGTGCTGACTCCACTCTCCCCAAAAGTCCTTCGGATGAGACAATAAATCGAGGCCCCATGTGCCAGCGCACACAGAACATCTTCAGTCCTAACCTGCTTTTTGTAAGAGTAGGCCATTGTGTGCCGTTGGAACAAATGACAAGATTGACAAAACTGCATACACACGGGGACTGGATGTAAAAAAACACATGAGCAGTTATTCTATTATCATCTAAATAAAAGAAAAAATGAAAAATGACATGAAACACACACACACACACACACACACACACACACACAAAACACACACACACACACACACACATACACACACTCACACATACACACATATTCATACAATCTCTCTTTATTTCTCTGTCTCTCACTCACACTCATGCATGCACATAGGCACACACAAACACACGCATGCTCATGTGCGTGTATGTGCACATGTGCATGCACTCATACTCACACGCAAAAACACAGACATGCACTTTAAATCCTTCAGATGCAACTATAAACCGAGGTCCCATGTGTGAACACATGCAGAACATCTACATTAGAACCTGTTCTGCATTTTGGAAGTTAGCCATTGTGTGCTGGTTGGAACAGATGATAAAATTTACAAAATCACAAACACACAGGGACTGGATGTCAAAATCACACAAGTGCTCATTGATTACCCTTGAAATTAAAGAACACACACGCACGCACGCACGCAGGCACGCAGGCACGCACGCACGCACACACACACACACACACACATGCACGCACACACACACACACACACACACACGCACACACACACACACACACAGGGCCATTATGCACTCACCATCAGAAGGAGTCTGCATGCTTCTCTCGGGCAGATCAGCCACAAGGTCCACCAGCCTGCTTGTGTCCAGATAGGGCATGGCCTCTGCGATCTGTACACGGCCATCATCTCATGTCATACCACTGCCAACTTTTTCTTTTCTTTTGTTCCTCGGCTAGAGCTCCGAGGCTCACCAGTAGTGAGATTTTGTGTAAGCAGCTGTTTTTGCCCACCATTAGGGTAGCCGTATTCTGACTTTGGGGTGTGTGCTGGGTATGTTTGTGTTTCCATAACCCATCGAACGCTGACATGAATTTCAGGATCTTTAATGTGCATATTTGATCCTCTGCATGTGTACACACCCATAAAGGGCATTAAGGCACTGGCAGGTAAGCACTTGTTGAGCTAGAAGATTGTAAAAATCCTCACCCTTAATTGACCAGACACTGCTGAGATTCAAACCCAGTTTCATGGACCTATGGGACTAAAGTTGAATGGACTTAACCACTCGGATATAGCATACGTCACTGCGAAATAAATAGTACAAATAGTAACTCTTAACTTCTCTGTCTTCTTCCAACAGTAGTCTCAAGGCTCATCTTTTTCAAAATCTCCTTCAAGTTTTCATTGAGTGTGTCTGTGACAAGTGTGTATATGTATGTTCATACATGTTGGGAGCAGGACAGCATGGTGGGTGGGAAGGGAGGAGGGGGAAAAGTCGAGAGAGAGAGAGAGAGAGGTTTGATGTCACGCCAATGGGGGAGGAATGTATGTAAAATGTTTGTTATGAGTGTGTGTATTGGTTGCGAGATGTATTTTTGTATGGTAGTCAGTATTTTCCACATTTCTTATGTAAAGCATTGTCAGCTACAGCTGCAAAAAAGGAAGAAAAATGCTCTAGAAACATTCAACATTTTCATTAGTAGTACTAGTAGAAGTAGTAGACCTCATCATAAACCTACTGTTCTCTGTTCTTGCACACACACACACACACACACACACACACACACACACACACACACACACACACACACCACACACATACACACACACATGCACGCGCACACACACACACACACACACACACACACGCGCACACACACACACACACACACACACACGCGCACACACACACACAGAGTATATATATCCCTTACCTCTCTGAGGTCCTGCTCCATATTCTCTACTTTCTGAAGATGTGACTGGGTCTTGGGTCGGCTGCTCTGTATCTGCAGACAGACATTTAGATCATATCACTGCCTAAAACAGCTGCACAAAATACTTCCAGTCGGTTACAGAAACATGAACACATCATGCATACATCCTGCACACACAAAAAAACTGAGCTGCTCTAAAGCTAGACAGCATCGGCTAAGGTCAACGGGCACACTTCGCTTTACACAGAAACGACTTTACTTCTTGACAATATGTTCTTCTTTATTATCTGCATTCCCTTGTTAGATAGGTTGTGCAGTGCCTGGTCTTCTCCTGTGCTCGTAACTCTGCAGGAAGTCTGCCCACTGGCTCCCAGCCAACACATTCCAACTTCAGCAGCTCATATTTTTGTAAAGAACTTATGCTAAATATGTATTTCCATTAGCTACTAAATACTGATATGAGTTGCAAGGTCTTTACATTTAATCTTCTACATGAGTTATACACTTGATGAAAATTATGGCACTGGTAGGCGTGCACTCTAAGTTGATCTGGGAGATGATAAGAATCCCCAATCGCTACCAAGAATCAAACCCACTACTTCATGGACCCACAGGATTGGAGTCGAAAGGTCTTAACCACTTGGCTATAGTGCCCATTCTTCCAAAATCGCTTATTTATGTTTGTGGCATGTGTGGTCCTCAGTGGGGTGGAGGAAAACACTAGATGGAAAAAGGACATGTTTTCTATCAGAGTGGAGAACCAGACATACACACACACACACAGGCAGTGTAGTTTTTGGTCAACAGAAGGTGCTTGTGTGAGTGTGTGAGTAACTGAGATAGTGCGTACGTGTGTGCGTGTGTGTGTGTGTGCGTGCGTGCGTATGCGCGTGCATGCGTGCGTGCACGCATGTGTGCATACATGCATGCGTGTGCACGTGTGTGTATTGGCATGCGTGTGCACGCGTGTGTGTACAGGAAGGAAGAGTCTGTCCGTCCTGTGTGTCTGAATCAACGTCTGTGTTTGGTGTAAGGATGAAGGTGAACATAACAACAACAAAAAAGAGGACTACCTACCATGGAGGTAAACGACAGAGGTTTGTTTCGACTCGGGGGAGGCTGGCCGGGTGTTGAGGGGGGCAGCCTGGACAGTTCTGCCGGCTCCTCCCTCTCCTTGCCCCTCATGTCTGCCACCAGGTATCGCCTCATGGTCAGGATGTTCAGGCTGTAAATCACACACAGGTCAGCACACACACACTGCTGTGTAAGCATGGCAGTCTCCCTCAAAAAAACACATGTGTATGTATGTGTTCATGCACACAGATGGATCCACTGATGGACAGACACACAAACATGTATGTGTGTGCCTATGCACACATCAATGCACATGTATGCTTAAGCAAGCACACATACATGCACACGCACTTGCACACACACACATACACTTGCACACACACACACACACACACACACCACACACACACACACACACACACACACACACACACACTATTTCTCAAATATGTACTAAAAGGTGTGCATATATTCACATATAAGTGTGTGCACTCACACATATACATGTGCATACATACATGTCCATACATACATATGCAAACACGTGCGTACCCACACAATTGTCTGATTGTTATTTAACAAGTGTCTTAATAATAATGACCACAAACTGGAAGTCCCTTAATCAGAAATCTTTGCAGGGACATAAAATATAATCCACAACAACAACAACAACAACAACAACAACAACAACAACAACAACAACAACAACAACAACAAACAGGAGAGTTACTACTTACTGGTACATCATTTCTCAAAATCATTTTGGGTACGTAATCTACTTTTCTAGAAAAATCCTGCAATTTATTTGTGTGTGTGTGTGTGTGTGTGTGTGTGTGTGTGTGTGTGTGTGTGTGTGTGTGTGTGTGTGTGTGTGTGTGTGTGTGTGTGTGTGTGTGTGAGGCACACAGAACATGAGCTATGGAAGAGACCAGGCTGCACACTTACAATTTGTCAGCATCCAATGCAAGCTGAGCTTTCAGACGACTCATGTTGGCTGGACCACTGAACACTCCTCTCTCATTCAGGACTGCACAGACAGTCAGGGATAAACATGAGGGCATGGTATAGTGTCTGAGTGTTTGAGTGACTATATGAGTGAGAACGTGTGTCAGGTTAATTTAAGAAAAAATGTTTTTTTTAGGGTAAAAAATTTAGTGTACATAACTTTTCATCCTGCCCTCACAAAAAACCTTGTGGACCTCAAGTTACTTTTTAGTACAAACCATTACTTTTTTCTTCACTTGACATAAGTTCTGTCCCTCAAAGCAATACTGAAATATGTGTTTGCACTTGCACACTACACACACACACACACACACACACACACACACACACACACACACACACACACACACACACACACGCACACAGCAAAACATCAGCTTTTCCTACAACTTCTAAAAAATATCTACAGCAGGCACTACTTGCAAGCAGAAGATAAACAGTTTCTTCAATATATACAGAGTCTTCTGTTCTAATCTTAGCCTGTTTTGGCCACTGCTATTTCTTACATGTACACAGACTTACTTTGCGCCTTCTGCAGATAATGATGAAAGAGTTTTTCACACACGGTGACAATGTGCACAGCAATACGTCGATTCAGCTCCTTGTTCTCTTCCGCACTCTGCAAGTCAACATAGCAGCAAGCTTATATGGTATGAGAATAGAACAGAAAAAACAAACAGTTTGTATAATCTATTTGGAAAAAATGAAATGAACATTCAAAAGAAAAAAAAAAAGTGGCTGATGTTCACCATTAAAAAAAAGAGAGAAAAAACAACAACCAAAGAGTGCTACAAAATGAATGCCTGATGAGTCTTCAATTTCAAACTACTCTTTTTGTATCATACTGTAATGTACAACACTTCCAGGCACAGCAGATTTCTCTGTGTTAAATTTGGGCTGCTCTCCTCAGGGAAAGTGTGTTGCCACAAAAGTAGCACACCTCATTCTAAAATTGTTGTTCTGTCTGTATATATATTTGTTTCCCTGTATTTTGTAGAATTTTCTCTTGTTGCCATGAGCTCCTTTATGTGCCACTAAATGAATGTTGCACACATAACCACATCCGGCTTCATCTCTCCATGGAAGATGGGGTTTTTAGTATGTGCACAAGATAGTATGCATGCCCTATCAGTGGACCTCAAGGTAAAGTCTTATCCAAAGGACTTACAGGGAACAAAGGTGAACTCTACAGGGGGAAAAATCCCTGAACCCAACGCCCTAGCTGCTCACAGAAAAGCAATGTAAGACACATTTTATATTACAATGAGAAATACCTAGCAAATAATTGGTGGGTTTTTTTTCTGGGGTTGGGGCTGGAGATGTGCAGTTTAGTTACATTACACTAGATCCTGAATAAGGTACCTTGAATCATCTTCTCGTAATCTCACTCACACTCACACACACACACACACAAACACACACACACACACACACACACACACACACACACACACCACACACACACACACACACACACACACATGTATTTATGTGCATAAACTAGAAACTAAATGAAAGCTTTCATACCAGAAAAGGATCATCAATCTGACGACGAATATCTGGCCATATGTCATTCACCTCCCCCATGATGATGGCAGCCTGAAATCAGCAAATAAAATGAATTGATTGATTAACTGATATATTAACTAAATGAACAGAAATACAAAACTCAATACGTAAATATAAAAAAATGGAATATAAAAACTAACATCCTTCTCTTTTTGTCTGCATTTTTTAAGACAAAACCATAGCCAGAAAGACTGCTTGTGAATTGTTCCCACTGAGAATTCAGTCATGTAATCAGTGTATCATTAAACTGTAAATTCTCCATTGTTTTTTACTATCCATAATATTCATTATTATTCACATTAATTTTTTTTACGTGTCTTGTTACTATTTTCATTCATGTCTTCAAAGTACCCTTGTTTACCTACCTTCACTTAGTCTTTTGTATATTAAATTCTTTACTTATTGACTATTTTATAACCATCAATACATTCAAACTTTCATTGGATAACAGACTCAATGTTAAAAACAAACAAAAAAACACATAATGCTAGTCCATAACGGGAATTAAAAAGAAAGAAAAAAAAACACAATAACTTTTAGTTTTTCCCATTTTTTTTAACAACTTAACATCTACAAGAAGATACTATCATCAACGAAAGAAAACATGTCTTCACTGCCAATCATCAAGCATAAATAAAGTTGACAATCTTACCAGGTTTTGTATGCTTCTTTAGAGGTACAACACAACTTCCTTGGCGGCGATGGGCGTCTCACAAGCTGGCATGTGTCCGAACGTGTTGCGTGCCTTTTCTCCTCCTGAACCACCATTACACAGCTGACTTAAGGTATTTGAATGAGCAGAAGAAAACTGAACGAAATGAATATCATTTGTCTCCAAAAACATGATACATAGATATGTTTAGAGAAATACAACACATCTAACTTGAATCGCACATTTATCAAAATAGAACATATCTACTACATATCTATGTTTCAATTCAACACATCTTTTATCTATACTATCTATTACTAATCATCTATCAACATTTTATATTTAATATATTATATAAAATGTATAATAAAGTAACACTAAAATGCCGTCGCATGTATGCACTATGCACATGTACTTTCCGTCACCCCACACAAAACACACACACACGACACACACACCACACCACACACACCACAACACATATATAATACTATAAAATATTTATATGTAGACTATATATAGTATAGATCAATAATCAAATAACTCAAGTAAATCTTCACAAGGATACAGGCTATCAAAGTAACTCAACAGGGAAACACCTGAGCCCAACATGCTCAACACCAGCAAACAAGTACAGCACACATTTTAATTTGAGAAATCACTAAATCCTGTGTTTTTTTTCGAGAGTTAGGGCCATGGGGGGTGTGAACAGTACAATATTACAAAATGCTAATCAAGGGACCATGAAAAAGACATGATTGCCTTAATTCTTTTCCTTCGATATAAAAAATTTACAAAAAACACACACACACACACACACACACACACACACACACACACACACCACACACACACACACACACACATAAACACACACAACAACAACAACAACAACAACAACAACTATAAGCTTACATAGGATAATATACTATAACTATAAAATTACAAATGAAAGCTTTGAACAAAATGTTCATGATCTGACAAATTTGGATAGCATTACCCCCATGATGATGCAGCCTGAAATCACAATCAAAGAATTAATGATTGATTATATTAAAATAAATAAATATAATAATAAAAGGGTATAAAATAAATTTCCTTTTGTTTTTAACAAACATAACATAATGTTTATTGTTACTGAAATTATATTTTATTATTACTATATTTTATCAGTTATATTATAACATCCTATACATATTATTTATGATCTTGGTCATTGTGTATATTCAAAGTTCGCTTAGTCTAATGCCTGACCACTTAGGCTATTGTCATCATTAATCTAGTACAGTTGACATTTTAATCCAAATCATGCCAAATTTAAATGCAGCACCTCATGGTTGACAAAAAAGTCGATAGCACAAATCTAATCCATTTGGCTGGGACTATTAAGCTAATGAAACGAAAACAAAATAAAAAAATAGATGCTACAAATATTCAATCTAAACAACAATCTAAAATGTCCAATATCAGTCACAATGCACCAAACGTCTTTCGAGCAATGCTACAACAAAACAGTGACACAACCAGTTGTTGTTGAATAAACAATGCTTCAATATCTGGGAGCTGGGTTGTGGGTTATGTCAAGGTTGGGGATTATTTCCTAATCACCATAGGCTAATCTTTAAATGCAGACATGACTGAATTAAATTGTTTTAATATACATGACACATAATATTAGAGTATAACAACAATCCTATAACTCAACAGTTTATCACAATTATGGAACAATACAACATGCTCCCAACAGCATCCGTACAAGAAACAAGACTTCTCTGAAACGAAATGTCAGCGAGCCAGCAGCAGACCCCTCAGTAACATTACATGCACAAGCAAAACAGTACACTAATGCACACACATGCCCACCCAGAACACGGAATTCA
Organism: Stramonita haemastoma; assembly: GCA_030674155.1. NCBI lineage: Eukaryota > Metazoa > Mollusca > Gastropoda > Neogastropoda > Muricidae > Stramonita > Stramonita haemastoma. The sequence continues at coordinate 27,580,347 of CM060328.1, forward strand.
GAGAAGCAGAGAGAAGCAAAAATACATACTCCCATTCCATTGAGCAAACCACAGAACAACATTCAAACATCAACAATATAATCATAAAACCTACAACAATCTCATAAGCTTTCCATGATGAGTTGAACGCGTCCCAATTTGAAGATGTGAAGTACATGATGTTCAATAATTTACCTTTTATTTGCATGGATCAAATAGTCACTCATGTGCTGCATTGCTTGTTGTACAAATTGGGAACATGGTTTATAAATACTCAACTACATATGACATATGGAAGGATGGGTGGACACAATGTTTAAGCTCCACAGGACTAATTCCTCATAACTATATGAACCCGAGTAGAGTCAACAGACCAATGTGCATTACTCTAACACCAGGTATCCCATCCCCCTAAAGTTGAGTCAAGCTGATGTTCTTTGAATGAACAGTGAAAAAAACAACAACAGTACACTGATCTAAACATCACAATGCAATCAGTCACCGAGCTTATTTTCATATTGCTAATACTTGGTTTTGACTATGAGTCACTGGTTAATTTCCATGTCAGTTATTTACACTGTACTCTGAAGTACGTGCATTGTGTGTGTGGTGCATGCGTGTGTGTGTGTGTGTGTGTGTGTGTGTGTGTGTGTGTGTGTGTGTGTGTGTGTGTGGTGTGTGGTGGTGTGGTGTGTGTGTGTGATGTGTGCGTGTGTGTGCAGTAGAATGCACTGGATTGTTCATGCTAGTTTTTGTGACGATTATGTGTATGTGCATGTAAGAAATTAAATTTGGCATGCTTTGGACCTTTATCATTGGGATATTGTGTTCTACAAACAAAAAATTCATTATCATTACTACTGTAACATATCATTATTATCATTATCATCATCACATTCATCATATCATACATCATATTATTTATATTATTACCACCCATGCGCAAGTGGTTCGCCGTGGATTCCGGACTGGAAGGTCGCGGGTTCGAATCCCATAAGTCATAGGGATTTTTTCGGGCTCCGGCCGGCTCCTACCCAGAGTGAGTGTGCTGTGGGCTCAGTGGGGAGACTGGGACCACACAGTCGAGCTTCATCCACTTTACGGATGCGAATTTGAGAGTGTTCTCAATTAACCAACCAACACAATGAGTTTCATAGTATGTCTCGATTACTGGGTGGTATATGATACATAGTAGAGAACAAACTGTCAAGTATCTTCATAAGCGGAGTGCACTCCACAGATTGTCAGCTCTTCATAAAATTGCCTTTGATCTTCACAAATAAGTAAAAATTTCTCATTACTGCCTACTTACTTTTGTAATCAGATACATCAGAATTGGTTCCAAGTGCTATCTGTGCCTGTGGTATTTGTTCACAAGCTTGTACGGTTTGGGGATTCTGGGATACCGGTACCGTCTAAGGACGTTAGTGGTTGTGAAGTGAAAAAACTAGTACTGCTCAACATCACATCAGTCAGGCTCCACGCAAGCTTATTTTATAGGCTGAAAATAAGTTGATCATGTATTTAGCTCAGAGCCACTGTTTACACAGTAAAGTGCCTGAAGGAAAGTGCAGGCCTGTGGTGGTGGGGTGGTGGTGTGTGTTTGTGGTGGTGTGTGTGCTCCCGTGCCCGCGTGGGGTGAGGCAGCATCAACGCATCTGGGTATGGCTAGTGACGGGAGATTTGGAATATGTAGGCTGTAAGAGCATTAATTGGCAGCTGGACCTATAGGAATGTGTTCACAAAAAAAATTATATATAAAAAAAAATAACAATTATCTATCTATTATCATTATTACATTTTTTCTATTTTATAATTGTTACAATACATACACAAGAATATCAACTAACCATCTTCATGAGGATATGGAGCAAAGAGTGACAGAGGCCCCAGTACATCGTTGATTTTATTCTGTACATCTGACTGAAATCAAAACAGATTTTAAACATTTTGCAACATGATGAAAACACTTTCAATATTTCCATAAAATTATTGTCTTTTTTCAAAGTTCACAGAATGAACGATTCTACAAAACATCCCACCCAATCATACTGTGATAACTAATGATCACATTTTGATTACAGAACTGCATTTGAATAAAATGGGAACAGGAAACAACTCTTATTCATTTCAAGTTGCTGAGGAAAGCAAAATTATAAATCATGTGTGCATTGTGACGTGTTGGGTGTGGGTGGTGTGCAGTGTGTGCGCGTCATGTGCTGCACTCACAATGCACAGGCAGTACACAAGTAGTAAACATGTTTTTATGAACAGGCAGTAACACAAGCATAAAAAAGTGTTTTTATCTGAAATCAAACATATGCAAATCAATGTTTTGATGGATGAAAAAAAAAAATTAGGGTTTGATTATCGCACATTCATCATTCATTATGGTATGCTTTAGTTATTTTCTCATTTATAGAACTTTTATCTGTTGCATTGTTTCATTTTAACATATCCTTTTGCATTAAAACCTTTTTTCCTTTAAAAATATATTACCTTTATTAGAATAGAGTGTGTCATACTCATGCACATTGCATAACACGTACACACACATAGAGATTCATACACACAAACACACAGCAGATGTGTACACACACACACACACACACACACACACACACACACACACACACACACACACACACACACACACACACACACACACACACACATGCACACACAACAGTATCAATTGCATGCACACACACACATGCTCATCAACCATTAACATACACAGACACAAACACACATGCATGCACGCACAGTACAGCACACATACACATACACATACACACACACACACACACACACACACACACACACACACACACACACATACATACACACATGAAACAGCCAAAATTTCTTACACTTTTGTATGCAGGCCATTTCAGGGGATACAACTCATTCTCTTTGTCAGGGGGCACAATTGCCTTGGGTACATAGGTCGGCATTTTTAGATCCTCCAGCCGAGACTTGCTCATGAGGCGCCGGGCCTGCCGTTCCCGTGATGTCGGCATTGTGCCTAACTGACCTTTTGTAAGCAGACAGATAATAAAAATATAAATTAACAAAAATTCTGCAGTCACTGAATTAAGAAGAATAGTTTTAGTTTGTTTTATTTTCTTCAAGAAGAAGGAAAGGCGCGTTACAACCAATATAATGTACATAATGATAATATTAATGCAATGGCAATCAGTATTATTTAGAGCTAAAAATTCTTTTGGTTTTATTTCAGATTTAAAAAAAAAAGAATAACAAAGTGTATTTCAAACGTGTAATGTATCCATTTTAGGTAAAGCAATATACATGTACACATGCACATTTATAACTTTATATTTGACCATTTTTAAAAACTATTCTACATGTAGTTTGTAAACATGAACCAATACTCAATAGTGTTTTCAAAATTCTAGTTTGGAGCAATTTTATTCAATACTTTTTCTTATTTCCACACTCATAAATACTTAAAACTATACTGTAAAATTACACAACAATATCTCATTTTGAAATGGTGGATTTTTCTTTTCAAAGTATAAAACTTTCCGATTTCCTTGCACTAAAATAAACATTTGTTATGTCTCGTAAACTCTATCACAGTTCAGTATCTTTCAGCATGTATTTTCCCTTCTTCTTTGTTAAATGGCTGCCATCGGCAGTTTATTACTTTTCTGCTACTGCATTAATTTGTAAACAATGCAGACTGTCTTAACAGCTGAGGCTGCTAATGCTATGCTCTAGTGTCTATTTGTTACAGCAGTGTGTATGATAAAGAAATCGATTTAAACATCGTTGGAGCAGCAAAGTCCCCCTTTCCAAAAAGTATGTTTACAACAACATAGGTAAACAAGTGCAGTTATAACCATCATAATATCGATACACACTCCAGTGATACAATAAACAGTTTACAGGAATTTGCCGCAGGACGATAACGATTTCCTGTGAATGATTTGAGTTCGTTCGAGGTAAATTTTGAGGTAAATATTGATTATGTATAAACAATAGCTATACTAAACCTAGGAATGATACTCATGCCGATCGGATTACCGTTATTTCAGCAAGGCCACAAAGATTTACGTTATTTGCGGTTCTGTGTAGTTTCTCTATTCTCCATTTTGTTGCCAGGGATGCTTTGTGACTTCCGGGTTTATGCAAAAGCTTACTCGGCAGAGTCCATCATAACTTTAGAAGCCACTGAGTCGTGATTGATAACAGATAATGAGCCATTGAAAACATGAATTGAACAGAATATTATTCAACGATTTCTCTAAATTTAGTCGATTTATTTAATTTTTTCTTTGTCAAGGTAGCTACCCAAAACAATTATGGAGTAAACTCCCTTTTACTCTTTTCTATCAAAACAAGAAAAGGTCTCAAAAGCTTCCCTAGTTGCAGAACAGAGGGAAAAAACACAAACTTTGTCAAAGGTGAGTAAGTATGCGAAAATTTAAATTTTCATTTTGACTGCACTGATTACTTTTGATTTGCTTTTAGTTAAATGTGGTTACGCTGTATAGATAGACATTTGTGCAGAAAAGTTGTAAACGTAGCCCTAAAACTTTAGTGAAGGGAATAAATATCCTAGCCCATTCACTTCAGCACCCAGGCCTTTTCACAGATCTTAACTAAACTATTGATGCTGGGCCAACAGCAAACTGAGAGGCATTATGATCAATGGCTTTTCTACTCATAGGATTTCGCTTTACAATTAGTCATTAGTGGTCAACTATGACTTTTGACTAGAGGCTTGACTTGCACTGTCCTCATGTGCTGCAGCCAAGGGGGCTATTGGCCTTTGCAGAATATCAACGCTGACTGTCTGTATGTCCCCTTAGCTGAAAGGGTGGGTGGTGTTGAGGCAATGCACCTCCACTACAATCAAATTTCGGCCCAATTTCTGAAACAGCAGCTGCCTCCTCTGCTGTTTTGGAAGTCATCATCGAACACAACAGACAAACCAATATCATGTGTGTTTCCTCCAATTTACACTTCTAAAGAAAAAGGCATTAAGTGACCACTACTTTTAAAGCCTCTTCTGTGGTTCCATTGGTAGAAACATATATGGAGACTTTCTTAAACCAGAATTCCTGATTGGTTTTGTGTGTGTGTTAGTCACTGTTCATTCCACAGAGTCTGCTGTTCTGTCTGTGCAGTGGTCAAACCCAAAGCATTGCACAATGGGCAAGATCCACGTCATTACATGTGCAAAAGGTGCAGAGAAAGTGGTATGGCATATCACGCGAGGGGAGCCAGTTGTTGGTCTTGCCTGCACAGGAGTCTCATTGGTCCAAAAGGTGATGGATTTTTTCTGTATGACCTATTGTTCTAATGTGTGTGTGTGAGCGTGTGCGTCTGTTTGGTTGGTTTGGTGTGTGTGTGTGTGTGTGTGTGTGTGTGTGTGTGTGTGTGTGTGTGTGTGTGTGTGTGTGTGTGTGTGTGTGTGTATAAACACAAAACCAAATGATTTCTACAGTGAAACTAACCTTGCAGTATTGCTTTTTTATCATATCGGCATATATTTGATATCAGCTCAGATCTGATAAAAATACTCATCATGCATATTGTTTTATTGTTCAGGTCAGTTATGTTTGGTGGTGCTGACCACAGAAGATGGTGACGCCTTTGTCTTCGATGTCAAGAAGTATCCAGACATCATGTACCAGGGCCTTGGACGTCTGCTTCAGTCAGTTCACATTCTCAAGGTATGCTGAGAAACGGAACATGACAGTGAACAATGAAATAGTTAACACTGTTTGCTTGTTGATGTTCTTTTAGAGATAATACAATGTATTCATGATTACAATTTCAGGTGGTACATGACAGTGGACCCATTTCCGCCAACCTACAGGCCCAGTTTGGCATCTTTCTGACCAACATGTTTGATACACAGGTCAGTCTTCCCTCTGCATCTTCTGTTATTTTCACTTATGTGACACAGAATTATTATCATATCAGCATGCTGTATGAACTAACAACTCTCATACTACTGTAACTCACATTTAGATTGTGTACTTTGTGTTTGAAAAAAATCTTTCAGCATTTGATGTTCTTTTAGAGATAATACAATGTATTCATGATACAATTTCAGGTACATGACAGGGACCCATTTCGCCACCTACGGCCAGTTATCAGATTTGTGCATGTTTATTTGTTGAAAAAAAGCTTTGTCAGATTTTAAGTGTAAAAAAAAACCTGTAGTTTGTGTTATTCTGTAAACCAAAGTTCTTCTCAAACAGTCCAGAATATACTGCCAGACCAAGATAGTTGAAAATCAACTCATATGAAATAACAATTTTCTTAATACACAAACACTTGATAAAACAATTTCTGTTATCATTAGATATTCATTCTTTAATACACAAAACATTGATAAACAAATTTGTTATCATGTAGATATTCAATTCTTCTTCTGTGTTTTTTAACGTACAGGCAGTGGACCTGCCTGGCATTCAATTCACTTATGTAGCACAAAGTTTGGACCACTTTTTGAGGAAAAACATGCCATACATTTCTCATATATTTTCTCTGTGTCTTAAGTGATTTTTTATGGCATTCTTATTTCAATCGTCACAGGAATAATCTGGATTCGTGGCAGTCTATGCCTCAATGGAGATTGCCTTTGAGATGTATGTTTACTACATGTAACTGCAAAATAGAAACAGTGTGCACATGTTGTCCAGGTGGCCTACTCTATGATGCTGGAAAAGCAAGGACTCTGCCCTCGTAAGGTACCTTTCCAGTCACTGTGTGAGAAGTGTGGTGTTCCACAATACACTCCGCCCCAGGAATTCCAGGTTAGTTTGTAACTAACCCTTGTGTTTGGAACTCTGACGTCTGAGTATCTAACACTCTTGTTTGTCATATATTTCAACAAGTGAAGGTTTCAATACAGTGCATTATCTGACAGTATTCGTGTAAACATTATTTTTATTATTATTATTATTTTGTTTTTATTTATGTGTCATGTCATTGAGGTGTTGAGTTTGTTGCTTTGCTTGGGTTTTTTTTAATGGGGTTGCCTGATTAAATCTGTGATGATGCACAAAAAGTTAAAGTCTGTAATGTGGTTGCATTCTTTTATTTGTAAGATTATATGAATCATAATGCATTTGAAACATTTGTGTGTGTATGCGCGTGCATATGTGTGTGTGTGCATGTGTGTGTGTGTGTGTGCGTGCGTGCGTGCGTGCGTGCGTGCGTGCGTGCGTGCGTGTGCACTTGAGTGTATGTATGCATATTTCTCCACTAGCCTAAAAATGGTGGCTCATCAGTGCAGTAAAGTGTAATGGATATCAATTCATATAGACAGTCACATTCTTCCCACATGTTTTGGTGAAAATATGAATTGTGCATCACAAACTGTTCATCCTTCCTTTGTTTTCTTAATGACTAAATTATTGAAGTGTGTGTGTGTGTGTTGTGTGTGTGTGTGGTGTGTGTGTGTGTGTGTGTGTGTGTTGTGTGTGTGTGTGTGTGTGTGTGTGTGTGTGTGTGTGTGTGTGTGTGTTTGGGGGGGGAGTGGTGTTTGTGTGTTTGTGTATGTGTGTGTGTTGGGGGGGGGTGTGTGTGTTTGTGTGAATGTGTGTGTGTATGCATGTGTGTGTGTGTGTGAGTACATGCACGTGTGTAGAAGCTGTTGTCAGAAGATGTAAATGCATGGGCACGACGGCCGTTGAACCGTGACATGCTTCATACTGCAGTTGCCAGTGCTCTGCCCTTGGTCCCAACAGTACATCAACAGATGATGAAGTAAACACTGTGTGTGTGTGTGTGTGTGTGTGTGTGTGTGTGTGTGTGTGTGTGTGTGTGTGTGTGTGTGTGTGTGTATGTAGTGTGTGTGTGTGTGTGTGCGTGCGTGCGTGCATGCGTGCGTGCGTGTGTGCGTGTGTGTGTGTGTGTGTGTGTGTGTGTGTGTGTGTGTGTGTGTGTGTGTGTGTGTGTGACGCATGCAACATGTGAGTGTGCACATGAGTGCACTCAGGCATGTGTGTGTGTGTGTGTGTGTGTGTGTGTGTGTGTGTGTGTGAACGCAACATATTTGCTATGTTTGATCCCATGAACTTTTCAGAAATACACACATTTGCTCTGTCATGTCCCACATTCTTGGCAAAAACATATTTTATTTCTAGAAAATGTAAGGTAACAATGTTTTTGATGTGAAAAAATTAAGAGATATGCACAAAAAAATTTGATATGAAAAAAGGTAGGGTTTTTTCTGTAAATGATGGTTTGAGATTAGATCAAGAGAAGGGTTGATCTGATACATTACTGATATAAATGCAAAATGTTTGAAACCAAGGAATAATAGAGAAGTTTGCAAGTTTAAACATTTTCTTTTCATAGTGCATCCTGAAATTCACAGCATCTGATATATGGAAAAAATAATTCGAATAAAGCTTTCGCCTACATAAATATATGTGAACTGTTGAATAGGCTGGCTAACTGTGTATCTTGATCTTGGAATCTTTTCATGTTTTGTGTGCTAAGTGTGATGAGATAAAAGAAAACAGCAGCTGTAAGAAAAAAAAAGTTGATATTTTACCTCATAAAAATACTTTCTCCAGTTTCTTTATTCAACGCAACGATCTGAATGTGTCACAGCAGCTATAAGTCTCCCCCACTTTTAACTCCTCTCAGCTGCTAATCATTTCACCCCATCCCATCCCATCCCATCCCAGATGGGGCCAGCTAGTGCTAATTCTACCAGGAACTGACCACACATGGACTAGGTAAAAGAAAGGAGGGCAATATATGTATATATATATATATATATATATATATATATATATATATATATATATATATATATATCACAGCTGTCAGTTTCCCCACTTTCAGCTCCTCTCAGCTGCTAATTAACTGCCGATCCCAGCCCTATGGGATCAGGTAGTGCTATTTACAGCAAGAACTGACCACACATGGACTAGGTAAAAAGAAGGGGCGCACTAAATTTAGAACTCTTGACTGAGTGATGCTAGATTTGTCTAATGTGACAGGGAGATTGAAATGAGCGGCGTGGGAACAGCAGTACAAGAACTTTACATAAGACAAGGCAGCAAAAAAAAAAAAAAAGATTTGTCAAATGTGGTGTAAATGCCGTGGTGTGTGCCAACAGAGCCATCACAGAGGACAGCTGGGATTTGTTCTGTGTGCTGAACGACAGAGCTCGCCTCAGCCTCATCAGCCGCAAGTCGTCCTCTCAGAAAAGGAGCTGCAAGTCTGAGGGACAGGCGCACTGTGTTCAGCCCTTCTTCAGGCTCTCCCCTACACAGAGAGCTCTCATCAAGGACACCATCCCACCCGCTGTCAAAAGCTGAGTTGGGAAAGGTTGGGTTTTGATGCTGTTGTTTTTTGTTTTCTTTTAATTACAGATAATTTTACTTTTTTGTTTCTTTTGTAGCAGAATTGTGCAGAATCTCAACTGCAGTAAGATTTTGTATTTTTTAGTCAGTTACCACATTTGATATAACTGTTTTTGGATAAAAATTCAGTATTTTGTAGCTTAGAACGAAGATTATATTCTATACGTAATTTTTGTATCCATCGACTGTGGATTTTTTATGTAACCTAGTAATGCACCTAGCAATGTAACCTAGCAATGCACGTATCCATATTCTGTATCTTATAAAGAGTTTGTATGTTGAATCATAGAATACTAAAGAACCTTTGAGTACTGTTTCTAATATATACCCAACTAGTTCGCAACATTTTTAATTTTGAGACTTTTACAATGTATTTGCAGGGTAAACAAAAAAAAAGTATAATCAACTTTGAATTTTTAAACTAGTGCAAGATTGTTTTGTGTTCTTTTTAAATCTTTGATCAAGAAAAAATTGGAAGTGCTACAATTTTCCAACAAACTGATACCGATTCTAATGTTGCAATACAATGTGAAAACTGATATCTACACATCTCTTCCCCTAATCCTCTAGACTTCTACTCCATAAGCATTTGTATTGTGAGAGTAGGTCCAAGTTTTGCCTGTAATATGAAAAGGGCTAATTGAGGGAGATTTAAAAAAAAAAATAATAATAACTCAAAAGGACTTCCCCCCCCCCCCCCACCCCCCAACCTCCATTAAACTATAAAGGTTAAACTTGCCTTTAGGGTATAGATGCATCACTTCATCATGGGAAAAAATCACTGAAATTCATTATTATGCTGTATCGTATAATCTTATCTAAATCTCTTACCCATGAAAGTAGAATGAAGAGAGAAAATAGAGCTAAAGGAGGAAATGGAGGGTGGTAAATCCAAATTGCGGAGTTTGTTTCTGAAGCAGGTTAAAACAGTTTTTATTTCAGTTTTGGCCCATAGAGAGTTGTAAGCTTAGAAAACAAACAAAACATAACGGCAAAAGTCAATGGAGTTAAACATGCTCTCATTCCAACACAGGTTAATAGCAGCAACAGAACCCTTATATAAAAATGTAACAATACCATTCATAGTATTAAGATTAAATTAACTCATAACAAATTATATTCACAATTCATGAGGCTATGAAATTTTTTTTTTCCCCTCATAACAGAGATCAATTTGCAAGTTTAACCTAAGGGTGAATAGGGATGGGAAGGAAGATGCACAACTGGTTGTTCTGTCCTTCCCATCTCTACATACTTTTAGATTGTGGTAACAGAGAGGGGCTTGGCCGTTGGCATGGGTTGTCTTACCTCCCCTTTCTTGATGCAGTCTTGCCTAACAAAGACTGGTAAGCACATCCTTCTTTGGCAGGGATTTTGCTGGGAAATAACAGCAGGGTTTTATTATGTACAAATGGTGAGATAAGGAGACAGGCAGTATTTCCCAGTCTTTGGATTGGTTGTTCATTTCTTATTGTTACAGAACAATCTGACCCCAACCCACCCCCCACCCCCAACAATTTTTTTTTTAAACCCAACAACAAAAAAACTCAAAAAAAAAAAAAAAAAAACAAAAAAAACCCACCTTTTAACTATAGTATAGCAACACAAAAAAGCGGGGGAGGGGTTGTATTGGTACAGATGGGGGAAATGATGGTTTTACATGCATGTACTTTTTATCCTGTTCAAATGTGATTTTTAAACAAAAACAACAACAACAACAACAATAGTCTTTTGCCTCTGATGACTTTCTCATACCCTCCAAATCCGTTTGAATTTGACTAATAGATGTGTTGGTCATGTCATGGGAAAGAGTTGTCTCTAGTTATTATAGTGGAAGGGGTGAAAGAAAGAAAAGAACAAAACATTCTGCAGGTGATTTGGACCACACCTGGTATCTAGGGTATAGTTTGTTTGTTTTTTTTAAATGTGGGTAATATTCTTCACAAATTATCACACTTCAGTATATATTGTTTTTGATGCTGTTCATCAGTGCTCATTTTGCTGGAAACTAATCCATGCAGTTATAAGTGTGTGTTTCATGGTATCATCAGAGAAAAGTACTACACAAATTTTTACTTTTTGTTAAACTTTGCTTGATGTGTTTGTGAAAAAAAAAATTGTTGAATAGATTTTTGATTTAAAGACCTTTTTCAAATGTGTTTAATCTGTATTGCAGCAGTTTCTTTTTTTTTTAATGTAAATAATTCATTCATGTTCATTTCTGCATAAAACAATCTCTTTTGATCTCTATTCATTTATAATACACAGAAATTGTACTCCTTGTTACTTTTCTTTGTCTAAATAAAAATGCTTTCATTCCTACAATCAGAAGTGTTGGCATATATATGTTATACAAAAAGTTGTTCACCTTGTTTACATTCTTTAAGTATCTAAACATGCTTTAATTCCTACAGTCAGAAGTGTTGGTATAAATATATATGTTATATGGAAAATGGTACACCTTGATACCGTTCCATAAGTGTCTAAATATGTTTTTATTCATACAATCAGAAGTGTTGGTACAAATGTATTATACAAGAAATTGTACACCTTGTTACTGTTCCTTCAGTGTCTAAACATGCTTTTATTCCTACAATCAGAAGTGTTGGTACATATTATACATTTTGTTGTTTTTCTATGTTCTATGTTGTTTCTTTGCTTCCATATTCATACAATCAGTATTATCAACTTTGTGCAGTATTATAGAATTCTCCTTCCTACCTTTAATGCCACTGTGTTGATTATGAACGAGATTAAACATTCAATTCTTTTTTGAAGATAGACTATAATTCATCTTCTTCCTTTCTACTCATGACAGATCTCCAGACCCTAAAGCGGTTATCTGCTTCCTGCCTTATTCTTTTTGTTGTTTGGTTTTTGTTTGCTTCGACTGCTTTGTTATCTGTAATAATAATATACCACAGCTGGTGTATATCAGTTATTCTGATTTCATCAAGTGCTACAGTAAATCTTGGCTTGTGAAGAGCCCACAGGCAGCTTGTCACCTTCAGGCCACCCACTGGAAGAGGTCCTGCACTGCTGTTGAGGTTGCATGGAGTGGGAAGGGGAGGGAGGGTGTGAGAGGAAATCATCATTCTTTTGCTGATGTAAAACAACTACCTATGGCTGTTTCGCCAGTATTGTGTGCTCTATCTTATGCTAATATTCTTTACATTTGTTGCAATCCATTACATAGTTGGCAAACCCAATATGTTTTTTCATGCAGTATTTCCTGAGCTTACAGTTATGAAATGTGTAGTAAACATAATAAACAATCTGTTTATGTGTTTATATACGTACGTGTGTGTGTGTGTGTGAGAGAGAGAGAGAGAGAGAGAGAGAGAGAGAGAGAGAGAGAGTTGTTTTTTTTTAATTTATTCTTTTTATATCGAGGAAAATAGAATAAGCACGAGAGAGAGAGAGAGAGAGAGGAGAGAGAGAGAGAGAGAGAGAGAGAGAGAGAGAGAGAGAGTTTTTTTTTTTTAATTTATTCTTTTTATATCGAGGAAAATAGAATAAGCACGAGAGAGAGAGAGAGAGAGAGAGAGAGAGAGAGAGAGAGAGAGAGATTATAAAAAAAAAATTTATATCAAGGAAAATGGAATAAGCACTCATGTACTTTTTTACATCCAGTTCCAGTGTGTATGCAGTTTTGTAAATCTTGTCACCTGTTCCCACCGGCACACAATGGCCTACTCTTACGAAAAGCGGAACAGGATTTAACATGTACACAAGATGTTCCGCATGCATTCGCACACGGGGCCTCAGTTTATAGTCTCATCTGAAGGACTTAAGATAAATAGATAGACAGAGACAGACAGACAGAGACAGGTGTAAATCATTTTTAAATTCATATAATAATTTTATTGAAACCTTGCTCAGGCTCTGTGCTTGGTTATATAGATTGGATCTTGGGTGGTGTGAAAGTTTTAAAAAATCTGTATGAAAATTGGTTCCAGTGGCACTGTTGAGCTTTAATAAAGGTTCATCTTTCTTCTTCAAAATGTTAGTTCTCTGTTAAATAGCCCAGACATCAGTCTCTTACAAAGCTTGATGAAACAGACGCAAAAAACCCTCCAAAAACTGGTGCAAACATAATGAACTTGAAAAACCAGAACTGATTCACTGTCTGTAACATGCACACAAATTTCTACTGTTTTCCACCTTTCCTGAACTTCTAAGACTTGTCAAAGTTTCAACTTAAGTTTTCAATCTCAAACTGGTTTTAAACACGTCACTGGAATGAAAAGGAGACAGAACATTATTGATTGGCGACTTCTAGTCAATGACACTAGCTGCATTGTATTTTTCTTATTATTACTCAACCAAACTACATGCCTGGTATCCAGAAAACTAAAATCAACTCATTTGATATGTTTACACTTTTAATGTCCTGGTGACTTGAAATGCATGTTACACTTATCCATGAGTTTGTATGGAAGCCCAGTAATGCAGCATTTCTTCCAATGATTTACTAAAAATGCACTGTCTTTCCACACTCTTCAGACATCAAAGCAAGAAGGAAATGTTTGCATCAAGATTTTATTCATGTGGTCATCATACATGCAAAAAGGCCAGGCTGAGGAAAACTTGCTGTGATGAACACATGTACACCTAACCAACAGTCATGAAATATCATGAGCCCTTGTATCATTCTTCAAAATCACTACACTTACACAGAATGTAAATTACTCTTCATGATTCTCGAACAATCATCTCTGTAACAACCTGAGAACAATGCTAGCCTCAGTATAACAGTATAACAATTACAGATACCTTACTTCATGAGACAGTACACATCGACAAAGTAACACTGTGCACCAGATCATTTCAAAGTGTGTACCAGTATCTGCATGAAAAGGATCCTGTCCATTGTATTGTATTATTTATTGGACTATACCACCATCAGTCACGGCAGATTTCTCTGTGTGAAAATGCGGGCTGCTCTTCCTGGGGACAGTGCGTTGCTACAAGAGCAACACCACTTTTTAAAAAAATATTATTTTACCTGTCTGAATCTGTATTTGTTTCCAATCAAAGTGACTTTTTTCTGTATAATTTTGCCAGGGAAAACCCTCTTGTTGCTGATGGTTCTTTTACATGCACTCAATGGATGTTGCATGCACACAGGACCTCATTTTTTGGTCTCATCCGGAGGATTAGACCTGAACCACCACTCAGGGTTTAGTAGATAGGGGAAATGCTTCAGGCACAAACAAGGATCAAACCCAGACTTCTCGCTATTCAAGCAGGTGCATTACCTCTATAACACACAGCACACACAGGCAGTATATCTGCACCTATTTGCAATGGGGACAAGAGGAGGTACACAACCAATGTGATATTTGACAATCTTGGCATCAGTAATAAAATCTCCACAAAAAGTATTTTGGCCCTGCCCCCCCCCCTCTCACATTCATGCTCAGAATATGCATACTGATACATCCAACCATAAACATGCACATTCATGTCCACACTCATGCACATTAGGTGAACACCAAAGTCACAAAAATGAATACTACTTAATGCCCTGCTGTACTTCACTGTCAACAGTCCTGATGGGTAAAAATCTTTCTACAAAAAGCAGTTTTATGAGTATTCATTTTCCCCTCCTCCTCCTCCTTATCTCTGACAGACTGCAGACAAAAGAATGAGGATGCTGGTGGAGTGGAAGAGCTCATTCACAAAGAGAAGTGCTAATTTGAGGTGAAATAGCTTGGGTTTTGTTTTTTTAAGGTAAACTTTTTTCTAGTTGTTTATGTCTTGTGTCAGTGTCGAGCCTAGTTGCCCATTGGATGGGTGACTGTTTGCGCGCTTTGGTTACAGTACAGTCCCCCCCCCCCCCCCAGTTCACCCAGCTGTAAATGGATACCTGGGTCACTCTTCTGAAACCTATGCAGGAGAGGGGTGTCATATTCATAGCCAAATAAAAATTGTTCTAATTTGTTTTGGGGTGTGTAACTTGACATATTTAATCAAAAGTGGTACAACAATCAGCACAATCAAGAACTATGTGCTACAACTAGGAATTACATCCATAAACTGATTTGTTTCTTGAAAAATCCACCATTTACAATCTCAATTTTGTTACATTGCCGTAGGAGTGGTTTGCATTTGCTAAAATTCTAACTTCAGGTACCAATTAGATAGAACAGCTGCACTGAAAACTAAAGATGACCAAACATGCAAACAATTATATTGCATTTTATACCTTATTTGGATTCTAACACACGACTTTTTAAATTAAAAAAAAAAAAATGTTCGCGCGTAACCGCGGTGTCGCATTCATGACCTGCCTTGTGCAATGAAACTTCTAGTCTTATCAAGTGTGAGCAGCCTACTTTCCATTTGTTCTCAAAATAAAACTTATTCTTATGAATTATGGATGTTTAACAGACTTGTAAGTCGGAAAGTTTTTATACAATAAGCACTCCAACAAAAATTATGTCAGTGGTGTCTCAAAAATCGCGTTACAACCGAGACGACAAAAGGATTATATTTTCTCAAATTCAATCCCTGAGGCTGTTTAGCGGAAGAATATTAAGGAATCCAATGCATAACATCATTTTCTCTCCCCTTCTAGATGAGACTATGCGCTGATTGGTTCTGCCATGTTAAA
>CM060328.1:27611309-27663809 GCA_030674155.1 Stramonita haemastoma
AGGTACCCATTGACAGCTGGGTGAACTGGGGGACCTGTACTGAAGCCAAGGCGCGCAAACGGTCACCCATCCAACTGGTAACCACGCTTGACGCTGCTTAACACTGGCTGGGGGGAAGCGAGCGCTCTGACCACTGAGCTATCCCGTCCCCAATTCCAAAGCTGTATGAGGAATATGGAGCTCATTATCATTGTTATCATTCTTGTATCCCAAGGAAAAGCACTCCTGCATTTTTTTTACATCCAGTGCCTGTGTGCATAAGGCCTTGTAAATTTTGTCATCTGTTCCCATAGGCACACAATAGGCTACTCTTTCAAACAGCAGAAAAGTTTTAACTATGTGTGCAAGATGTTCTGCGTGCATTTGCACAGGGGATCTTGGTTTATAATCCCATCCAAAAAACTGGGGAGTGGGTCAGCATGATGTTAACACACAAGCTTCATATTTTTCAATAATCCATTTTGTGAAATAAATCTGTTTTATTATACCAAAGTGGAGTCTCTTTTCTTTCCAATCATTATCTTACTTTTAAAAAACAACAACCCTGGAGGGCTAAAAATCTATAAAAAAGGAAAAAAACAAACTATTGAATCTGTTTACTCAATGCAAAGTGTTAATTTCATCAGAAAGAAAAAGCAGAGCAGGATGGATACCTTACTATGGTAAATGGAGCACAGGCCTTTCTCCAGGTCAGGACAGCGGGCCAGTGACTCACGCAACTTCCACACACCTGGACACGAACCACTGAACAGCTCCTGAATGGCGTCTTGGCGGCTGAGATCGCTCTGCAACAAGTTCCAAAGCTGTAGAGAATCCTAAGCTCTGCAACAGTTTCAAAACTGTGTTAAACAAACAGCTCTGTTTCAACAGCGATTTCAAAGCTGTGAGATCAGCTGCAACTTCCAAGCGTATGAGATATCACACAGCTCTGCAACACATTTCAAAGCTGTATGAGGAATATACACAGCTCTGCAACACATTTCCAAAGCTGTATGAGGAATATCACACAGCTCTGCAACACATTTCCAAAGCTGTATGAGGAATATCACACAGCTCTGCAACACATTTCCAAAGCTGTATGAGGAATATCAACAGCTCTGAACACACATCTATGAGGAATATCACATCAGCACACAATTTCAACGCTCTGTGTAATATATCACAGGGTCCTGCAACACATTCCAAAGCTGTAGGTGGAAATAATAAAACACAGCTCTGCAAATCAATGATGGCAATATAAATATAACAAGATTTTTTATTTTTTTAAGCAAAAAGAACCCAATCCTAATGTTAGGGTGAAAAATTCCTGAGACAGATACTCATCGGGACTCGAGCCCACCGTCATTAGTCACCAGATCACAAAATACAATGCTCAAACCCCTAGACCATCTGATGCTACATGCTGGTAGACATCAGAACAAACAGCTTGGAGGAATTAGTTCTGATTATCCTAATGTTAACCTTTAGCCTGCCATGTTTTCCATTCCAAACGGCAGATGAACCACACCCTCATGCTGCCACAGAACTGTTCCCAAAGTCAGTCATGTGTCCCAACTATGTGAAAGTACTTTCTTTGTATAGGTCATAAGTTTCTAAAATCATAATAAAATATTTTTACCTACATTGTTCATTCATTTTCCTTTAATAAAATAGATACTTTTACCTACATTAGTTCAGAATTTAATTCACAAGATTTTTTTTTCAACATTCAGCCATTTGGGGGGTGGGGGGGGGGGGGGGGGGGGCAGGATTTGCTGGCAAATGGGGTTTTCATTTTATACCAAATCTTAGGCAGGCTAAGGGTTAACATCATCACCAGATTTTCTCAGCCAGACACTCACTTCACATCTCTAAGGGGCTGAGCCAGCCATGCCCTGAGCAGTCGTGCTCCTGACCGAGTGACGGTGTGGTTCAGAAGCCAGAATAGGGACGCCCGTTCCGATCCATCCGTCCCGTTCTGGAAAATCTCCAAATTACGCAGGCAAGCAGCCGGCAACTGAAGCAGTGTGGACTTGAGTGAAAATTCATGGAGGTTGCTGAAACAGAGGACAGGCTTGGCTGAAAACATGAACCTGGTCTGCTCTTGATGGGTCTGGGAATGGTATTATTGGGTGAGGTTTAGAGGAGGAAAAGGATTCAGGTCAATAGGAATGTAACTGAGGGGTTTGTAACTGAGTGAGTGAGAATATGTGTGTGTGTGTGTGTGTGTGTGTGTGTGTGTGTGTGTGTGTGTGTGTGTGTGTGTGTGTGTGTGTGTTTTGTGTGTGTGTGTGTGTGTGTGGTGTGTGGTGGATGCACATGCGTAAAAAAATAGCCTAAAGACACATTATGCATACAAACACTTATTCAAAAGTGTATACTATTATGATCTTCTTCCTCACCTTACCGCAACACACACCTACCTCCCCCACCCCTCCCTTCTCTGATTCATGTAACAGAGTTCTGGTCTGTACTCTTTCTTTTTTGGGGTTATATTCTTCATCAAATGCTCAGACAATCGTTGTCTGTCATATGAGTGAAAAGGTGTTGCACTGCTGTTAAGTGCCTGACACGTCAGGCCCAGTGCATCCAATTTTGGCATTGGACAAAGCTTTATCTTTCTCAAAAAAAGGCAGAAGAATTGACTAGGAAGGTAGAGACAGACAAGCAGGAGGTGAAAGAAAAAAAAAAGGAACAAGGCAGCAGAGGGGTAGAAAAAGAGGGAATTTCTAGTGTGTATTTTTTAGAAGGTGGGGATGCTATTTATACTGACAGGCCCCAACATGGAATTTTTGTTATATAACCCCTTTATCTTAAAAAAAAAAAAAAAAAAAAAAAGGTAACTTGTTGAGCAAAGGAGCATCAGAATGAAAACTAACAGTCACAGCTGTCAGTTTCCCCCCACTTTCAGCTCCTCTCAGCTGCTAATTAGTCAATCCCATGCCAGCCTGATGGGGCAGCTGGTGCTATTTATAGAAGGAACTGACCACACTTGGACTAAGTAAATCGGAAGGGACACGCTATATATATAGCACTGTGGACTGAGTGGTGTTGGATTTGTGCTCTGTGTGCAGTGTCTTCACCTCGTCAGTCGCAGGACGGAGTGCAGGTTGAAGTCTGTGAGGTAGCTGACCAGTGCAGCAAAGCAGCACAGCACTGGCTTCGGCAAGGCAGCATCTGCTGCAGCTTTTCCCCCTCTGACAACACACACATGCACGCACGCACACACGCACACACCACACACACACACACACACACACACACACACACACACACACACTCACACACACACACACCACACACAACCACACACACACACACAACAACACACCACCACAACACACCACACCACACACACACACACACACACACACACACACACACACACACACACACACCACACACACACACACCACACAACTGAAACAATGACAAATGTTTTTGCCTCTAACATATGATAAAAGTCTTATGAATTCAACACCACAAGCACTAGACCATTCACAATATAATATTAACTGTCTGCCGAGTGTTCAATCATTAAACTTTTGTGTAACTTGCATAAAAACTCATTTTTTGTACTTTTCAAATTCATGATCACTGACATTTCATGCAGACATGAACCAAATGCTCAGAACTGTGTAAATCAAAGCAATACGACAAGTAAGAAAATAGATCACAGTCTGTAAACAAATGTACTGGTACAAAGCCGAGTTTGAAAGTAGTTATTCAAATTCAAATACTTTAGAAACATTCACCTCAGTAACTCACCTTTTTCAGAGGAAAAGAATTCAGACACAGTTTCAAATGCTTGGTTGTAGCAGAACTTGTCCTCTGGAAGATGTTCACTTCTCATGCGATCGTCTGCAGTGGAGCTGAAATCGTCATACCATGAATAATTTTTTTGTTTCCATCAAACTGCTTATTTTCTTTTCTGATACTGACATCTTACTCTCACCTTTGTTATCAGAAACAATCTGCATGCTTTCCATACATTAAACAGATATGGAAAAAGTTGTTTTCTGATCTGTAGTCTTCAATTGATCAGGATAAAAATTTATAACCTTGAAATCTTTGTTCATGATTTAAAAAAAAATGTTAGTTTCAACATACTTGCGGGACTATTGTTAACTTTACACTTGACCATGCAGTAAATGATATCAATCGTTTAAAGAATGGCCCTAGAGACAAACAAACAAACAAACAAAAATTAAAAACCAGAGTTACCAGCAAATATGGAACTAAAACGAATACTCCAAAAACCAAAGTGCAAACAGTGATTGTTGTTGTCCAAGCCTCATGCAAAGATAAAAAAAAAAAAACCCAACACAAATGAAAAAAAAAAAAAAAAAAAAAAGACGAAAAAAACACAAAATGTCAGCTTACCTGAGGGCAGCTAATCCAGAGAGCAGGGACTGTGTGGCAGGGGTGGCCTCCCTGGACAGCAGTAACTCCACAGGCTGGAGGTGGCTGACCCTCATCTCCAGCTGTCGGCGGCTGTCTCCCTCAGAGAAGCAGTCGTACACCATGTCCCCAGTGCCAGGGTCCACCGCCTGACCATCAACGATGGTGGGAACAGTTGACAATATTTACAAAACTGCATACACACGGGGACTGGATGTAAAAAGAGCACGTGAATGCTTATTCCATCATCCTCGATATAAAAGAAAAAAATAAAATAAATAAATACATCAATCAATGACAGTGTCAAGTCAACTCAAAATACCCGATGAGACAACAAACCGAGGCCCCGTGTGCAAATGCACGCAGAACATCTTGCCCATACGTTAAATCCTGTTCCGCTTTTCGTAGGAGTAGGCCATCGTGTGCCGGATGGGTGGGAACAGATGACAAGATTTACAAAAACTGCACACACACAGGGACTGGATGAAAAAAGCACACGAGTGCTTATTCCATTATCCTCGAAATAAAAGAATGAATAAATAAAATAAAATAAAATAAAATAAATGACTCATTGGAGACACTCCCCCGTGAGGACGTTGGGAGCCTGTCAGTATAAATAGCATTCCCATGATGTGAGTTCAAATCTTGGCAGCGTCATCTGGTAAGGTGAGGATTTTTATGATCTCTTTAGTCAACTTCGAGCTTCAAGTGCAAACCTGCCAGAGAGTTTAGTTTCCATCGCATGCAGATGATCATGTATGTACATTAAAAATCCCATAAATCATACCAGCATTCCATGGGTTACTAAAATACAAACATACCAAGCATGCGCCCAGTACCTGAAGAGGGATCGGCTCTGCCAAGTTCACAATCTTCAAGAGGAATATGAAGGGGAATGCCCCCTTCCACCCCACCCCCTTGCTTTTTATTCCTCAGCTAGAGCTCTGAAGTTCACAAACGATGAGATTTTTAGTACATGACCATTTACCCACTATTATGGTAGCCGCATCCCTACTTCAGAGATCATGACGATCAAGGAGTTAAGGGACAATAGAGGAGAGAGAGAGGGCTACAAAATAAACCCTGATCTATGTTGCTTCCCTACCAGCATTCCAATCTGTTGGTTTTTAGAGCTGGAATCTGAGGGAAAATCGTAGACACACATCAGGTAGGCGTTGGGTCGGACAGTTTTTGCAGTCGTCTGTTCACCATCGCCATCCACGTTCCCTGACAGGGGGTCTATATGTGCTTTTGTTAAGAAATCAACACTTGGAAACGGGAAATCCAACAGAATTTCTAGACAAATTAGACATACAGGACTTTGTGGGACAGGAAAATACAGAAAAAGAACAAGCAACAACAAAAGTGACTGAAAAAAAAGTGATGTGATAAAAAAAAGAAGGAATTAATAAGTCTGTTTAAGCACTTTTTTTTAGCTTAAAAAAACAAGAGATTTTTTTCCTTCTTCTTTTGTCTGTTTGCTTTTTTTTTTTTCCTGTCTTCTGCTAAAGCTCTGAGGTTCACCAACAGTGAGATTTTGCGTATGCAACCTATTTTACCCATTCAGGTACCGTAGCCACATTTTGACTTTGGGGATCTTTTTTCATTTAACACTAAAATACCATGCTTTATATATATTATCCAGTAACAAACAGGTGACCAGACGTGTGAACCTTTTAACCATTTATCATATTTATTGAATACCACTTTAAGTCATGGCAGATTTCTGTGTTAAATTTGGGGTGCCCTCCCGGGAAGACCCTGTCACCACAAGAGCAGCGCCATCCTTTTTTTTTTCTTCTCCTGTCTGTATGTGTATTTGTTTTCCTATCAGAGTGGCTTTTCTTAATAGTATTTTGCGAGGGACAACTCTTGTTGCCAAGTGTTCTTTTATGTGTGCTGAATGTGTGTCACACACAGGACCTCAGTTCACAGCCAAATCTGAAAGTATAGCACCCAGACCACCACACAAGGTCAGTGGATAGAGGAAAAGCTCAGGCTCAGACAGGGATCGAACCTGCAGATCTTGCTTTCTAGGCAGGTGTGTTATCTCTAGACCACCTGGGAACCTGAACTGCACATCTTGCTCTCCAGGCAGGTGTGTTATCTGTAGATCACAGATCCACTGTTTTGTATTAAATAACCACATCATAGCCCACAGAACTCTAAGGATATCTTCCCCGATGAGTGTGGACTTGGTATACAGTGCTGACAGCTCACGAGTGAAGGGCCCACTGCGATTGTCCCCTGCCGCTTTCAATGCAGCCGTCTCCGTCTGCTTCACTACACCCACCTGTTAAAACAATCACCAAACTATTTGCACACACATGCAATGACAAACACCAATGAAAAAGCGCTGTTCATAACTGTACAAAAAAAAAATTCTAAGAAAACAAAGAACATATTCAAATTAAAGCAGATTTTAACGGTTTCACTCTTCCTCTTCTTCTTCTTCGTCAAATGCTTAGACAGCAACTATTGTTGTCTGTCATATGATCTAAATGATCTAAAATGCGTTATATGTTGACTAATGAGGTTTATATTGCAAAGAAAAACTTCTAAATTGTCATTTGAAATGTAAATAAAACATCAGCACATAACAATTCCAAATGTATAATTTCAGTTCATGAAAATGTATACTAAACAATGATATGAAGCCTGTCACTTGTCAGTACAGATAGAAGCATTCATTGTCAGGAGCATTCAACAGCAATATTACAAACAAACTCAGACCTTATACCCAGCAGCCACCAGACGACGAATATGAACAAACAGTCGATGGACCGGAATGCTGGCAGTGACAAAGTTGTGGTCAGGGTGACAGAAGATCTTCAGTACTTCCGCAGCGATCTGTCAACAAGCAGTACACAACTGGCTTCAATGGCGCAAGGTTTTGTCATACATAAAAAAGATACCTATGCATATAATTACATGGTTTGTGTCTAAATATTTACTTTATGTTTCTATGTCTAAAACTCAGTCGTCAAAGCCATATGACAATCTTTAAAACTTAAATTAAAATATGCTGTTGGTAGGCTTAGTACTGCATAATCCTCATAGAAAAATAATCACAAAATATGAACAGCTGAAATTCATTACAAAATGAAAACAGAGAAAATTGTCAATTTCTATTGTTAATCCACATAAAATACACTTGGCCCACATAAGAAATCCAGAAGATGGACATGGCATAGCCCAAATGGTGAACACCACAACCAAATAGATTACATCATGGCGAAGAGACGATTTAAGTCTAGCGTAAACACTGCACGAACACAAAGCTTTCCAGGAGCAGACATAGGGAGTTACCATGATCTTGTAATGATGACATTCCGACTCCGTCTCAAAACAATTCACAAGCAGAACAATATCAGAATCAAGTTTGATCTCGAGAAGCCGAAGGATCCAGAGGTAGCAGACATTTTTCAGGCAAGGATAGGTGGGAAGTTTGCAGCACTCACTCTGATAGATTCAGATGATATGGATATAGATACCTTGATGGATGGTTTCAACACAGCAGTGATTGAAACAGCAAGCAAACTTCTTGGCAAACATCGACCAGTCAAAAAACCTTGGGTTCACACCTAACATCTTACAGCTATGTGACAGACGTAGAGAGTTGAAGAAAAAGAAAAATGAAACCACAGAAAGAGCAGAACAATATAGGGCACTCAACAAAAGAATCAGGAAGTCCATGACAGAAGCAAAGGAGAAATGGATTGGTGAACAGTGCCAGGACATTGAAGAAAACATCAAGAAAAACAATGGCAAGAAAGCATATCAACTGGTGAAAGACCTGACAAGCACGAAACAGGGAAGAAGCTCAACAATCCCAAGACAAAAATCTAGTACCCGTATGTATGCAGTTTTGTCAATTTTGTCATCCGTTCCGACCAGCACACAATGGTGTACTCTTCCAAAAAGCGGAATGGGTTTTAAAGTGTACGCAAGATGCTCTGCACGTATTTGTACACTCGGTTTATAGTCTCACCCGAAGGACTTTTGAAGTCAACTTAGACATCAAACTTGATAAAAGTAATACTAATGAATCATATTCATAATGATTATGCTAATAAAAAAAAAGATAATGATGCTTATTTTTAAAAATGATGCATTGCACTGTGCTGCACTGTATCGTAAAGACACACTGTATTGCACTGTACACACACAACAAGCATACCTCAGCATCCTGACCAAAGAAGCGATACTTGTAGCCACACTCCACAAGCAGCACAGCATCGGCGTACTTCTCCTTGATGCTCATGTACTGCTGTTCCAGAGGGGTGTACTTCACCTGGCTCTTCTTGCCCTGGGCTCCTGAACCCCCAGCAGGGGAGGAAAACTTATCCAGAAAAGTGGACAATGTCTTCTGAGACCCTGGCTTCGTGCTGCTGGCACCAGCTTTTCCTTTGTTTCCAGACCCTCCTTTGTTTTTGGTTGGTGGCGAATCCTCCACGTCACTGTCATCAGACGCCATGTTGGTGTCCTGTTGATCGTCTTGTGACAGGACATCGGGGAGGTCTTTGGGCTCCCACAGTTTTCTGTCCGTTTTTTCTCTGTTTTCATCGGTGTCTTCAAACTCGAAAGATTGTAAACGTTTGGCGGCACTTTCTGGGTTGTTCTTTGTGGCTAGGTTTTGTTTTTGATACTGGAAGAAGTTGGATGGTTGGAGGAGTTACTGGCACTGATGTCCTGGTCTAGGCATGGTTTTTTGGCGATGGGCTGGGATGATTTCTGTTTGGATTTTCTCTTGTTTGAGTCTGCTGCAGGAGTAGTCTGAAAAACATATGCATGCACACACACACATGCATGCACACACACACTCACATATGCACACACACGCACGCACCACCACGCACACACGCACACACCACACATGCATGCACGCACGCACGCGCACACACACATGCACAAACACAAACACACACAACTTTGAATTATCTCTCAGTATAAAAACTACATTATACAATTATGATAAAACAAAACAAGTCAACAACAACAACAAGAATGAGAAGAAAAATGTCATGCTAATGTGATGTGGACCATAAACTTTACCTGTAATTTCAACAGGTTCTGGCTCCAGCAGTCACAAGTTTTATCAGAGTGATAATATGGATTACAGGATCTTTAACATGCTATTTGATTTTTTGCATGTACACACAGGGAAAATTAAGCACTGGCAAGTCTGCACTTAAAGTTGACCTGGGAGATCATAAAAATTTCCACCCTTAATTAAATTCACCAGATACCACCAAGATACGAACCCATGACATTAGGACCCATGGGATAGAAGTCAAATGGTCTTAACCACTCAGCTATAGTGCTCATCAGTGCCTAAAATTCTTCAGAGTGTTAAAAAGGTAAACTGGCACCACCCCAAAGAGCTAGAATTACAGGAGCAGACATTTTACAATATTTCACACTCTATAACTATAGAAGTATTTTTACCAAATTTGTCAAAAATCTAGACTTATACTTTCACTGTATCAGAAGAAATTCTGCCCATGCCTTCCAAAATAACACTTTTTTTCTGTTTTGTTTTTGTGAATATAACACTTTACAATGAAACAGAAATGCATAAATTTTATAATGTAAAGCTTTCAGTATAAGGAATATACACAAAAACACATAGTGCCATGTGTAAGTTAAAAGAAGACCAAAAAAAGAAGAAATTAAAACAAAACAAATGAAATGCACAAAAAAAATGAAAATTGAGGACCAGTACAATTACAAATTTCTGAAATCATCATGAACTACTAAGTTCAGGTCAGCTTTGCTGAGAAGAATGGAGATAATCAGATACGGGCTTAGAATAGTTACATCATGATGTTGCATTCCACAAAGATATAAATTAAAATTAATAGCTTTTCACCTATGAAACAAGTCTTGTTACAACTAAAATATATTCTATCACCTACCGATCTAGCATTTAACAAAATTTTCAGGATGTAGCCGAATTATCTCTATCTGGTAGTAATCAATCCATTAAAAAAAAAAAAAAAAACAGTAAATTGAATAACAATCAAATGTTCAATTGCAACAAATGGCAAGCATAATCAGAGATCTGCCAGTGGCTTAGAGTACTTACATCCTCATGTCATCATCAGCATCAGTGACAATCTGCACACCATTTGGTTTTTAGTAGTGCCCTGTTTTGGGACAAAGAATTTGGATAAGGTGACTTGTTTTGTTCCAGTTGCTGCTGGTTTTCCTTTTGGCATCCTGAAGGCAGTGGCAGTGGTTGCTGAACCGTGAAATGCAGACTGCAAATGTACACCTGAGGTGAATTTTTTTAAAAAATAAAAAGTGTTACAGATAAAACTAGTAAAAGGCAAAACTCGGCAGCTCTACTTTTTTTCTTTTTTTTTTAAAGGACTACATTATCATACTATACTGTATTTGTATACAACTTGAAGTATAGCAGCTTTCTGTGCATGAAATTAGGGCTGCTCTCCCAGGAGAGAAGCATCACCACAAAGCAGTGCCAACCAATTTTTTTTTTCTTTTCCTGTCAGTCTGCATACAAATTTGTTTCTCTATCAGAATGGTTTGTTGTCGTTTTCTACAGAATTTTGCCAGCAACAACTATCTTGTTGCCATGGGTTCTTTTACATGCACCAAGAGTGTGTTGTAATACACACCTTGGTTTATCATTTCATCCAAAAGACTAGCACCCAGACCACCACTTATGGTTTAGTGGTGGGGAAAAGGGTTTGGGCACAAATGGGGATCAAACCCAGGCCCAGATTGCACATGAGCTTTTTGCTAATTTAGTATAATTACTAATTTAGGCAGGTGCATAACCTCAAGACTACCTATCCTCCTGTTTCCGCATTGCTTCTCTTTGATACATAAGTCATAAATGTTGAAAAAATCATTTTAAATGGTCTTAAAGTCCATCCCACTACCAACAAGGACCAAATTTTACAGAGGCATCACCACATAAAGTTGACTAAATGCAAAAATAAGTTGCACATGACACAGGTTATTTACGAGATGGTATCTATTGCTTGATGTCAGCTTGCTAAAAAAAAAAATTTTTTAATCAAATAAACAAACAAAATTCCCATGTATTAAATGGCCCATATGGCCGTAGTTACTCAACCTAGCAATGCCTTAAAAAAAATTACTTTAAAAAAAGAGCAAAAACTGCAAGGCTTTACTCATTACTGACTTACTTTTTTCATCCAACCTCACTAAGTAGTAAAATTGTAAAAAATGAAAAAACAAAATTTAAAAAATTGTATTGTATTCTCCCCTCATTCAATCTATACTAATAGTAATACTATAGACTACAACAGAATACAGATGTCACTGAAGGTGTGTTCTGAATCATTGAATGTGATTTGTGCGCATGCGCAAGCGTGTGTGTCACTGTGTGTATGTGTTTTTATCTATTATTTACTCTTTTATATTGAAAAATGAAATAAGCAATGTGTGTGTGTGTGTGTGTGTGTGTGTGTGTGTTTGTTTACTCTTTTGTCTTTTATATCAAGGATAATGGAATTTCTAAGCAATCCTGTGCTTTTTTACATCCAGTCCCGATGTGTATGCAATTTTGTAAATCTTGTCATCTGTTCCTACTGGCACACAATGGCCTACTCTTACAAAAAGCAGAACAGGATTTAGTGTGTGCCCAAGATGTTGGGGGGGGGGGGGGAGGGAGGGGTGCGACCCTGTTCTTTCAATCTTTGTGACAATATGTATGTGATGAACAGTATGTGTTTGTGTGAGTGCAGAGTGACATCACAGGTGTGTATGCATCTGCCTGTGGTGGTGGTGGTGGTGGTGGTGGTGGTGGTGGTGGTGGTGGTGGTGGTGTGGTGTGTGTGTGTGTGTGTGTGTGTGTGTGTGTGTGTGTGTGTGTGTTGTGTGAATGTCCTTGTATACACTGTAATATTCTCATCATGTACAATCATGTAATTAATCGAAAATTTACAATCAGCCTCAGTTAAATTTTCATCTTCCCAGTAATAGCACCGATCACCCCCCCCCCCCCCCCCCCCCCCCCCCCCTCTCTTTACCCGTCCCTCCAATCGGAGCATTCCCTTATGAAAACTTGAAATACGATACAAAAGCTCAAGACCCACATCCCCAATGCTGACCTCCCAGACTGTGTTGTATGCACTCAAAATCATTAAAATGTCAAGCTTCTCACACGATAAAGCAGACAGTCGTGAAAGATGCCTTACCGCCACGGACAACCAGGGTGTGTCAAGGGACATCAATCTCAAAGGTAAATATTTCTTACAACTTTTTACCATAATCTCTTCCAAAAGAAGGGATTCAGTTTAACTTCATGGTTATTTATTTATTGATTGATTTATTGATTGATTGATTGATTGATTATTTATTTATGGTTTTATATCGAGGATAATGGAAAAAGTACTCAAGTGTGGGTTTTTTTTTACATCCAGTTCCCGTGTATATGCAGTTTTGTAAATGTCATCTGTTCCCACTGGCACACAATGGCCTACTCTTACGAAAAGCGGAACAGGATTTAACGTGTGCGCAAGATGTTCTGCGTGCGTTCGCACACGGGGCCTCGGTTTATAGTCTCATCCGAAGGACTTTGGGGAAGAGTGGAGTCAGTACTGATGTTAACTCCTGGAGAAAAATCCCCTCGAACGGGAATCGAACTCCGGGTTATGAAAGTGGTTCTCTCCTATGACGCTGATGACTTGTATCGTAAGGGTAACAAGGGAATCATCTTTAAATGACTGATGTTTTGAGCGGATGAAGGTATATGTTTTTCAGAAATTGCAACACAAAACTTCGAATGGAAAGAGAAAACTCGTCCAGATTCTGGTAAATAGTTTTTAGAGGGAGAATTTGTTTTGGGTTTTTTTACGTTTCATGGCGATGTGGCAAGCTCGCTTTGAATGAGAAAATGTTGACGAAGAAGGAAAAGCAAGGATGTATTCTTCTGTTAGAAAAATTGACAGACGAAGAAGTATTGTCTCTCAAGAATACCATTACCAATCGACTTATTGCTGTTGAAAACAGGAAAGGTAACTACACGGATTACATTCTTTTATATCTCAGTAGCTCAGTCATAATATAAATATTGCATTAGCCTATCATTCGGAAAGTTTGTAGTTTCAGTTTCGTTTCGTCTACATCTACATTTAAATCAGTAATAGCAGGAGAGAGAGAGAGAGAGAGAGAGAGAGAGAGAGAGAGAGAGACTCAACAGAACAAAATAGGTTTGTGCAAACTGTGTACTAGGTTATAAACAGTAGTGACTATATTGACGCCCCAGCGGAGATTTCCGACATGGGGACTGCTGCACGAGCTATACTGACTAGTCCAACTAAAAACTGCTGTAACTGTTTGGTGTGAGTGCTGAGGCAGCCCAGTACACTTAGCCAAACAAAGGGAAGCAAGAAACACCTTGTCAAAACAAGTGTATTCATGTGGTTACAAACTAAAGTCTGGTGTGCAAATTCCCCACTGTACATACACGTCAAAACATTGGTTTTTGGGTGTGTGTTTTTTTAAGTAGGCCTGTATGGCTGGTGGTACACACAAACATACACATATAATTCAGTCTGTGCACAAGAAATAAATTAATGACGTAAAGGTAGACCACAAAGCATTTACTGATTTAGGGAGAAAAAAAGCATTTACAAGACAAGTAAAAGACACAGCAAAGCCTTCAGCTATCCCTTGATGGCAGGTTCAAGTAACGCAACACTGACAGGCTGACTTTAAGGTCAAGATCATAC
This sequence comes from Stramonita haemastoma, assembly GCA_030674155.1. NCBI lineage: Eukaryota > Metazoa > Mollusca > Gastropoda > Neogastropoda > Muricidae > Stramonita > Stramonita haemastoma. The sequence goes on from CM060328.1 coordinate 27,625,418, forward strand.
ATTAGATCATATTGTCTTAATGCACTGACCTAGTGTTCATGTAAACATAGCTTTACAGCTTCAAAACTATATATTAATATGTATAGCCACTGCTGTAGTCTAGTGGTTAGGGCATTGGACTTGTAATCTAAAGGTTGCGGTTCAATCCCAGCTTTCGGCTATGGCGTTGTGCTCTTGGAAAAGGCACTTTACGGCTATTTTCTCACCCCACCCAGGTGTAAAAGGGGTACCAACCTTGTGTTGGGGGTTAACCCTGCGATAGACTGGCGTCCTATCCAGGGGGGAGTCTATGACTCTCAGTCGCTTAACACCACAGAAACCGGGATAAGCACCGGCCTGATAAGCCTTAGGCTTGGGACAGACTTTTTTTTATATGTATAATAAATGATATTATATAAATTTATGTAAACTGAGAAGGTTAACTTTTCAAGTCTTCCAGTCCAATCCAATCACATTGTTTATAGCCCTGCCGACCACACAGGCCATATTGGGACTGTCACCTCGTAAAATTTTAAATCTCAGAATAAAACTGTGCAACTATTCAAGTTGCAGATCCACAGAAAGCATCAATTTTTTTCCCTGTGTAAAATATATCATTGTGATGTTTGTTTCAGAAGCTGTAAAGGCCATCATAGAATACACACAGTCTGCAGTAGAATTTCTTCGAAGGAGGAAAATTCGACGAGATTTGCTGTTCCAGTACTTGGCTGATTGTGATGTTGTAGTCCCACCAAATTCAGAGAAACAAGAGTTGATAAAAGCAGTACTGACTTACTGGGGTACTTCTCTTCCCACAAGTTGTGATTTAACGGTGAGTGAGCATATGTGGTTTTGTGTACAACACACTTGCCTAGAAAGCAAAAAAAGGTGAAGTTGAACATTTCTCGTCATTTGTGCTGGGCCTGGCTTGTCAGGTGCTTAACGGAAGCATGGCTTATTTTCTCTCATATATTGTACAACAATAGTTGCTGTCTAAGTGTTCAACAAAGAGGAAGAATTAAGTGTTATGTGATCCTCCTAAGTTACTCATTGTTTGTTGTTGGTTTTTGACTCGGTTAAACTTTTCATTTCTATGTAGAGTGTGTGTGTGTGTGTTTTACTATAATTTATTATATTATATTGAGGATAATGGAATAAGCACTGATGTGCTTTTTTTACATCCAGTCCCCGTGCGTATGTGGTTTTATAAATTTTGTCATCCATCCCACCGCACACAATGGCCTACTCTTTCAAAAGCAGAACAAGTTTTAACATGTGCACAAGATGTTCTGCGTGCATTCACACAGGGAAACTTTGGTTTAATAGTCTCATTTGAAGGAATTTTTTTTTTGGTGGGGTGGGGGGGGGGGGGGGAGTCAGCCCTGATGTTAACGCCAGAGGAAAAATCCTCTTGAACTAGAACAAGATTCGAACCCAGGTCAGCAGATCACGAGTGCAATGTACATCACTCTAAATCTGACCAGCAGGTTATTCATCCCGTGCATGCATGTGTGTATACTATGCGTGCGTGTGTACTTGCATGTGTGTGAGTGTATGTGTGTGAGAAACACACACCCCACACACACACACACACACACACACACACACACACACACACACACACACACCTATTCTCTTGAATCATGCTGTACATTTTTTCACTTTTTTTTTTTTTTTTACATTTCTGTTGTTAAACATTTAAGCATTTGTCTAAGTTTATGAGACAAGGCATTCTAATTGTTCTTCTTTATCATCATCATCATCATCATCATCGTCATCATCAATATTTTGGTTTTCATTATCATATATAATTTCTTTTATAAACAACTCAAATAACACTTTTCCCAGCATTTGAAAAAAAAAACATTAACAGTAAGAGTTTATGAAATAAAGACATTTTACTGTAATCTACGCGTGACTCTTAAGATTGACAATTTCCGTACAGTTTGGCTTGCCTTCAATGAGGATTTCATGTATCCTTGTATGTCATAATATATTGGGTGGCAGTTTTTTTTAACTCCCACCCCCCTCCCGTTCTTCAGCTAGAGCTCTGAGGTTCACTGATGAAGCGATTTTTACAATTGTTTTTACCCACCATTAAGATAGTTACATTCCAACTTCAGAGATTAAAAAAAAAAATGTTTACATAATATTATGTCTTGTATTCCACACAAAATAAGCTATCTTTACCATATATGTTACCCTCCATCACATCATGAGTCGCATTGTGATGGAGGCTACATCAATGGTTAATTCAATAATTGCTAACATGCTCTTAATCTACAATAAATATAATTATAAAAATGGAAAAGCTAGTCAATAAAAATAGACCATTAACAATTGGACGATGCTATGAAAGGTTACCAAAAAATCTAAATGCTAGACTCCAGGAAGTGACAAAATGAAGAATTGACAAATTTTGCACCATAAGAGGGGGGTCAGTAAGAGGAATAGGGTGTTTCTAAATGCATTTTTTAAGCAATTGAATAAGAAACAAAATTTTGCCTAATTTCTTCAGTACAAGGTAAAAGAAAACTTAGAGTTAAATTGATTAAAATCTCAGATTGAAATTACACTGCCCAACTGCCTAGAACTAAGAATTATCTTTTTGTTTTCAGGACACGGATTCCACCACGCAGGTTGTGCCACTGCACCTCCACCCTCACAGAGGCAGTCAGACAGCAGCCCGCAGCAGCGGCTGGGAGAGACATTCGCCAGGTGGTTTTACCAAATGCTCAACGCAGAAAACCCTGGCTGTACCTCGAGAACAGAGGACGTGTTTGGACCTCACCATTTCTGGGAGAACTGCACGTTGAAAATGGTGTCCAGGACTCCTGAAGTGTCGGAGGATTCCTACGATGGAAGTGAGCTGGTGGCACAGAGACTGCGCGCGCTGGTGCGGGAGGAGCAGCTGCTGTTCAACCCCAACATCAGCAGGGAAGGGGTCAAGGTGCAGTCCAATCCGCACGGGCTGGTGGTCGTCATGGTGTGTGGCACCATCCACCAACACGATAACTGCCTGGGTGTGTTTGAACAGGTGTTTGGACTGATCAGCAACCCCCTCAATGAAAACACCTGGAAAGTGAAAGTAACTCAGCTGCACCTGTCCAGCAGAAGGGTGAATGCATTACCCATACTGTCTGATGCATCGAAAGGGAGCTGCTTTCGATTACAGACTCTGTATCAGCTGTGGCTCGAAGATGAGAAGACTTCTTGAGATACACACTTTGTGCACATCCATGTATACACACACTTTATGTTTCAGATTAAGGACTCAGTTCACCTCTCCCAAAAATCTCTCCCTTAAAAAATGACTGCACATTTTTGTTTTTTTTTTATTTTATACCACTTTATGTCACAGCAGATTTCTCTGTGTGAAATTCAGGCTGCTCTCCCTGGGGAGAGTGTGTCACCACAAGTGCAGCGCCTACGTTTATTTTTTATTTTTCCTGTCTGCAATCTTATTTGTTTCCCTATCAGAGTGGCTTTTTTCTACAGAATTTTGCCAGGGACAACTCTTTTGTTGCCATGAATTCTTTTACATGCGCTAAATAATGATGTGTAGCACATGGGACCTGGGTTTATTGTCTCATCTGAAAGACCAGCACCCAGATGACCATTCATGGTCAAATGGATGGGGGAAAAGTTTTGGGCCCAAACGGGATGCTTTTGTTCGTAGGTTGCTGTCAGATTTCAGTTGAGTCTTGCCTTTACAGTGACAGCACAGCATTTTATGGAGAACATGCCTTAGCAAAAGCTTTAGATGGACTGGTTCATATTTTAGATTTTTTCTTTTATAATTTTGAGCATGTTTTATAAAATATTGCTCATCCCCCTTCTCCCCCCCCCCCCCTCTTTGATATTGCTGCCTGATAAACCTTTATTTTCCTTTCATTTTCAAATTTGGGGATAAAGCATGCCACTATTTTTTTTAAAGAAAAAGTATAATGGGTTAATATTGGAATATACCAAGAGGCAGTATAACATTTGTATTTTGGTTTTTTGTTGTTCCTTAGCTAGAGCTCTGAGTTTCACCAATGCTGAGATTCTGCATATATAATGACCATTTTTACCCGCCACTAAGATAGCTGTATCCAGACTTAAGGGAATATCATTTGTATTGACCTGCCAATGTTTTTTCATTAGAAAAAGTAGTGCATGGGAAAATTCATGTGTGAAAGTTTTAGTTATCTCTTTTTCTCTTATACATACACAGCATGCACGCACACACTCACTCACACTCCCCATAGATTCACTTTTATGACCTAGTCTGTCCAATAAATCATGACTGCCACTTTTAGGCTACGGCCATAGTAAACCCGGCCCGTCCCATTGTTTTGACGGCCGTCTCTTTGATGGTAGAACAGATCCGTCAAAGCGGCCATAGTCAACCCGGCCCTCTCTTTCTGACTATATGGTCACCCCGAGACTGCGAGTGACGCAAAAATGAGGCTGCCACGGTGATGCAAATCGACAGAAAATAGTTCAACATAAAAAGTGTTTTTACGTAAAATCCAAAAAAAAACTTTTATCAAAACCATTGGAATGTAATTGGGAAGGGTCAATTTACTAGTTTGTGTAGTCAGAATTATAAAAAGAACGGGCCGGCCGGCTCTAATAATGGCCCACGCACATCCGTTTTCAGTGACGCCACAGAGTAATTCAGCCGGGCAGCATTTTTCACCCGGCCCATCATTTTGATGGCATCAAAATGCCGGGTTTACTATGGCCACAGCCTTAGGGAAAAGAAGATCTGCCTCAGTTTTCCTTTCCACATCAGTGCCCTGTTACCTCCAATAGACTTGCATTCCTCTATTCTCTAATCTCCTTCATTTATTCAGTTGGAAAACACACAGCATTATGAATGAGTTCTCCTGCCTGCCGTTAGATTTCTCTCTGCCCTTACTCTCACTATAATTGAATCCTAAAATGTCTCATCTAATTTTATAATTTAGAGTGAAGTTTTTGTTAGTGATAAAATGAAAAGAAGTCTAAGGACAGACAGATTAAGTCAAGAACATTATAGTGGAAGACTGATGAGAATCACCACTTTACATTATCTTTAATTTTAAGCAGATGAGAGTGGTTGACGAAAAACTTTTTCTTTACGGCCTAATCAGCCAGAGCCAGTGCATAGAGCATTCTGCTATGTCTGCCACTTTCCTACACTTTTTCTTGATATGGTTTAGGGAAAAAAATCTTTCAAACTAGTCTTGGGGATGTCTCAGTGTTGTATTTATACCACTTTAAGTTACAGCAGAATTATCTGTATGAAATTTTGGCTGCTCTCTCCCCGGGAAGAGTGCGTTGTCACAAGAACAGCGTCACCCATTGTTTTTTTTTTGGGGGGGGGTTTCAAGTGATTTGTAGATTTAAGTTTTATTGCTCTGTCATGTACTTTGTTGACCTGAGCAGCCTTGAAATAAAGGGGTTGACATGAGGTATTCCTGCTAAGTTTAGCTAGAATTTGTTGTGCAAAAAAAAAAATGTTGGTCAGTTGAAGGGGTGGTACAATTGTCTCACATGATGAAACATTTGCATTATAGATATCAAATCAAATGTGTATTTATTGTGTAGATGAATACTTTTAATACATTAATACCAACAAAAAATGATGTTCCTCTGTGTCTTGTATCGAGCAGCCAGTGTTTGAAAGTTGTGTATAAAGTACAAGTGCTGCAAATCAGTGTGTCATGACCAGTAATTCTCAGATTATTTTTCGTTTTCATGATGAATTTCTGTGTTTTAGTTAACATTGGTCTTTGCACTAGAGAACTTTTATTAAAAGTTGTACCATTTTTTTACGTTACTCAGCTAGAGTTTTGAGGTACACCAGTAGTGAGATTTTTGCTTATGCCTATGCAACTGTTTTTGCCCGCCATTTTTATTCTGGGGATGATCTCTAAACACAGCACTAAAACATCTTTTTAGGTGGGGGGCTGGGGTGGGGGTGGGGGGGTGTTCCTCAGCTTGACCTCAGAGGCTGACCGATTGTGAGATTTTGCGTATGCAACCGCTTTTACCAACCATGAAGGTAATGGCATTCTGACTTTGAGAAATAACACATTTTTAGTCATCCATTCTTACCAGCACCAAAGGCCTACTCTTCCAAAAGGCAGAACATATTTTAGTGCCTGCACAAGATTTTTTCGGTGTGTTTGCACACTGGGCCTGGGATTTTTATCTCATCTTTAGGACTTTCAGGGGAGTTGAGTCAGTATTGGTGTTAAATCCAGGTAGGGGGAAAAATCCCCTCAAATGGAAGTCTCGGTGGTGGCTTGAACCCGAGCTGTCAAATCACAAGTGCAACACTCTAACCTGTTGTGAGCCAGTTAGAACAAATGATGATAATTTTTTTCATAACTGCAAGCACACATGGACTAGATGTAGAAAAAAAACCCATGTGAATGCCCGTTTATTATCCTCTGAATAAAGAAATAGAGGAAAAACAACAACACACAAGCTAGCATTATCCACAAAGTGCCTGTAAAATTAATGAAGCATGCCTGTACTCACTAAGGAAAGTTCACCAGACACATTTCAACACACATCGTGTTAGGTTTCAATGTGTCATAAACTGTCTTAAACTCATTGAAGTTGCGCTATAACTGTAGCTAAAGTTGTTTTGATATCATGTTATGCACTGTATGCCTGGTTTACAGCATGTTTCAGACTTTTTGTTTTTTTGTTGTTTTTGATACTAAATGGCTTTCAATCAAAAGAGGCTACTTATACAGTTAGATCAACTACTTTCCTTCACTGCACATTGTGACAGTGCATGGGGAAAAAAAGAGGGGGGGGGGGTTGAGGGGTGCTTGCAGTGTGTATTACTTTTAGATTTGTGGGTGACTGTCTATTATTTCGAATGTTTATGAATACCTGCAGTGATAAACGTTGTTGACTGGGTGTCTGTGTTACCAGGTTTGAATTGTAAAGGATACTGACAAGTGCAGTTCAGTTTTATTGTTGTTGGCTTAATTAGAATTTTGACTCTGCATGTTCATTTTCCTTGTTTTGTTGTTGTTGTTTGCTTATGATGCAAATGTGACATGTTAGTCATTTTATGTATCAATTTGGCAGAATTTTCAACATGCAGTTGTTTTTTTAAGCTATTAAAAAATACAGAGATTTGGATAATGTTGGAAATTGTCTGAATGTTTGGTGTTTGTATGCTGAAAATCAGTTTTTCAGTTTTCTCATTCACTCTTTTCATTGTTCAGCAGTCAAGTTGACATTGTTTTGCATTAAACTTTTATTGTACACATGCACTTTATTTGCATACAGCTGTAAAAGTTTGAGTGGATAATACATTTGAATAAAAACAGACATAAAGCAGATGATTCAACACTTTTTGAAATGCTAAAAATCATTTCCTAGTGAACATATATATAGCTGAACTTGAAAACTCAAGTTGACAAAATGAAAATCACAATGCAAGTGGCTGAACACATCAGGGCAACCATAACTATCAGTGGAAGATTTGAAATTCACAATACAATTTCTTAAGTGTCTAGATGGAACATCATAATACATTTTTAAAAAATGTTGCCATTTTAAAGTTTTTGAGGTCAGAACAAGATCATTACATATTAATCTTATGTTTCCACCCCCACCAAAACAAGAAAAGAGAGAGAGAGAAGGAGAGAGAGAGACTTTATTTCCACTTCTCTAAATGCAGTCTGCAATGTCTCCAAAGCAGTAACATTACCAGCATTCAATTGAGCACTGTTGAAAGCATAAGTCTAAAAAAAAAAAAATTATGCATAGGATACTAAAGATTTGCTTAAAACTGTATTTTGCACTCACAAACACATGCATATTATAACTCCATGTTCAACGTAATACAGAATGCACACACAGATACACATGCATGCACGCTTACTATCTCTCCCTCTCTTGAGCACATGCGTGCATACACACTGCAAAGAAAGGAATTAAATCCACTTCTTGCCTGATCAACTCCCTATCATTGGCTTAACAACCAAAGAAACAAAACAAAAGAGCAAACATCCATAACTCTTTTCACACTCTAGATATAAAGCGAAAGGTATGTTAACAATTTGTACCTGGACACAATCATACAGGTGGTACACAAATACTGAGTGCATTGGGTACCCAATTCTCTTTCTGGTGAACAAAGAACATTGCAGCTCAGAGGGTATAGTTAAAGAAAAGCACACTGCCATAATGACAGTGAGGATGAGGTACAAGGTTTCTGAGATTGCATGGAGTTTCAGATTGGCCTCCTTATCAGATATGTATACACTGAGTTTCTTCAATCTGCAGAGAAGAATGTTTAGTCAGCTAACAGCAATGAAAATGCTGCAGGACACGGCAGCCTGTGATTGAGCAGTGATACAAAGACAGAGGACATGGTACATTCCAAACTTCACTTCACATCTTCAAAAATACACCAAATCAAACATGAATTCATGAGAACATCATAGCAGTGCACATCCTACAAAAATCAGTATCTTGTCAGAAAGTCACAGTGTTCCACTCGTATGATGGACAACAGTACATAATGTGTCTGAACCAACCTGTAGTGAACAGAATCTCCTATGAAAGAATGAGAAAATATAACAATGCACCAAAGGCCCTGATTCAAGATTTTGTGATGTAATGTAATGTAATGTAGCAGCAGTAACATGGACAATGTACACCTCCCAAAACCCATGAAGATTCACCTTTCCTGAGACTGTCTCCATGAAATTGTCCCGTTTGGAGTTAGTTACACAGTTGAGTGTATTATGATTCCTGTTTTTATATCTAATTCCTTAACAATCTGAAAAAAAGTTACAAATTTAAGAATGTAAAAATATACTTTTCCAAATGCCAATCTTTCTTGTATTTCTCTTACTTCATATTTGTATATATTGTTCACACACCACACACACACACACACACACACACACACACACCACACACACACACACACTCACTCACACATACACACACACACACACACTTCACCAAAAACTAAAATCTATTTTTATCATGCAATTTTCAAAAAAAAAAACGTTCATGTAAAAAATATAAGCTGGATATGCAAAAATCAAAAAGATAACAAATTTGCACATTTCTACACAAAAACACATGAATGTGCCATGCGCCTTCTTCACCTCCCTAAAACTCATATCTTTGCACTGACAGGAACACAATGAAGTTAATCCACGAATGCATGAACAAGTGCTCAGCAATCTTCAGAGTCATGTGAGGAGTATATACAGCCATTTCAAGTGGTTTTCTCACAGATCATGATAATGACAATGGCATAAAGAGAAACCATATTTTTATTCATAGTCATGCCTCGATCACGGATGAGAGCTGAAAAATTCTGACAGACAGAACTGACACGTCACTCTACAAATTGCCGATGTACAATACAGAAGACCTACATATTATTTTAAAAATCAATGATACAATTCTTATTCAATAGAATTCTGACAGACAGAACTGACACGTCACTCTACTAATTGCCGATGTACAATACAGAAGACCTACATATCATTTTAAAAATCAATGATACAATCATCATCCATAGGAGAGCAGGCCAGCCCTAAGTCATAGGAAGAGAGGAGGGATGGATGACAGGAACATACCTAGCATGTGGTCTATGAGCTGGAGAGAGAAGAGCTTCATCAGATTCTCTCTCTGCTCCTTGCCTGCAGCTTCAAGGTTCACCAATGGCCAGATTTTGTGTATGCGACAGTGTTTGCCCACCACAAAGATAACCCCATTCCAACTTCAGGGATGATGTTTAAACATGCCACCAATAAGCATGCGTTTTTGTGTGTGTGTGTGGGGGGGGGGGGGGGGGTTGTTGGTTGTTGTTTTGTTTTTTTTGGGGGGAGGGTGTTTGCAGTGGCCTAATGGCCTACTCCTCAGAAAGGTGGATTGAGTTTTACAGTATGTACAAAATGTTCTGCATGCATTAGTACATGGGGTCTGATTATAGTTACACCTGAAGAATTTCAGGGGGAGTGAAGTCAGTACTGATGTTAACTCCAGGGGGAGAAATCTCCTGAAGGACTTTTTACATTTTAAAATGTAAAAATATAGTTACAGCTGAAGAACTTTCGGGGGAGTGAAGTCAGCACTGATGTTATCTCCAGGGGGAGAAATTTCCTGAGGGACTTTTTACATTTTAAAATGAAAAAATATAGTCACAGCTGAAGGACTTTTGGGGGAGTGAAGTCAGTACTGTTGTTAACTCCAGGGGGAAAAATCCCCTCTGACAGGTGTCTCGGTAGTGGCTCAAACCCACACCATCAGTTCCCGAGTTCAATACTCCAGATACCTGGCTATCCCACCACACACCTGTCCCCTACACCCCCATGTACAAAAAACATCAAGGAGGGCATACAAATGACAAGCTGGTCTAAAACATATATTCTGAGTGAGTGTTCATGTTTTTGTTTTTTTATATTATTGTTACTTCGACATTCAATGCTTTGAAATTAATGCAACCAGCTTTAAATGTGTGTGTGTGTGTGTGTGTGTGTGTGTGTGTGTGTGTGTGTGCATATGTATGTGAAATTGATGCAACCAGCATTGAATGTGTGTGTGTGTGTGTGTGTGTGTGTGTGTGTGTGTGTGTGTGTGTGTGTGTGTGTGTGTGTGTGTGTTATGTGCACATGCAGGCTTGGATGCATGCATGTGTGTATATGGCAAAGTAATAAACATGGTGGATCTTTAATTATTCTTTGGGAGTTTTTCTTCAAACATACTACCACATATTCATCAAGGTTTTACTCCAGAATTTTTTTCTTCATGTCTATTGTAAGTATCTACCATGTTATTTACAGGAATATCCGCTTTTAAAGTGTTTCCAAATCCTCTTCCTGCATATTTCAAATCCTTCCATTCCCATTTATTTTGCTCTTCTGACAGCTGCTCTTGTTGCCCTGCTTTTCCTGTTTGTTCCAATATCCTTGTCATAAGATTTCTCGGTTCTTTTCACTCGTTCACCTTTTCTTCCCTTCTCTCTTCTCTTCTCTGCAGTCTTCTTGGCGTTGTCTGCTCCATTGGCTTTTTTGGATTTTGCTGCTGCTTTTTTAGGTGTCTGTGCAGATTCTGCCACCAGAGTTTTCAAAGATGTGCGAGTCACCCTTTTGGGTTTTACAGGAGATTTTTCCTGGTCTGCTTTCCTGGATTTGGACAGCTTTTTCCCTTTCCCAGTGCTGCCGTTGACCAGAGGTTTCTCCTTGTCTGCTTTCTTGGACTTGGAAAGCTTTTTCCCTTTCCCTGTGCTGCCATTGGCCATTTTCTCCTCAGCTGTCTCATCGTCCTCCTTTTTCATCTTCTGTTTGAAGGAATAAACACAGTATTTATGTTCTCAAATGAATGCAAGTCATAAGATGAGACTAATAATACCACAGATAATGCTTTTATTTGATTAAAAAAAAAAAAAAAAAATATATATATATATATATATATATATATATATATATATATATATATATATATATATATATATATATATATATATATTATATATTATACATTGTTGTTGTTGGTGTTGTTGTAGTGCATTCCCCAACTTCTCTGGGGGTCACCTGGAATGTGCATTCTGACTCACTCATCCCACCTGGGAATCACTGTGAGATTGAAATTGCACACTGAATGAGAGGTTTGCGTGTATGACTGTTTTCAAGTACCTCACCATATAGGCACACTTACTCCAACTTCAGAGGATTTTTTCTCCTTAAAAGGAAAGTGCAGGTTGTTATGTTAAGAGCTTGTCATGGCTGAAGGCAATCTCAACACAACATTTTACAACATGTAGAACATTTTGCACACATGTTAAAAACCCATTCTGCTTTTCTGAAGAATAGGCCATTAAGTACTGGTAAGAATGGCAGTCCGAAAAAAAACAACAACATGCACACAGGTGTAGCGTTTAGACAGCATCTCTGAAGTCAGAATGTGGCTACCTAAATGGTGGAGGGGAAAAAAACAGTCACATACGCATACATCTTACCATTGGTGAACCACGGAACTCTAGCCAAGGAACACTAAGAACAAAACAAAACAACAACAACAAAAACCCAACCCAAGGCCCCTCTGGCTGGTGGCCCCACGGCGGCCTAATATTGACGTGCTCCCTGTGGACTGCCAATCCCGAGGATGAGACACAACAAATCAGGGTATGGCTGTGGCAGGGAGATTGAAATAAGCGGCGTGGGAACAGCAGTACGAGGACGTCACAGAAGACGAGGCAGCAAAAACAACAACAAAAAATACCCAACCCAAAATCTTTCTTTACCTTTGCGCTCTTGGCCAGCTTCTTGTCATAAACTCCATGGCGTTTCTTGGAGCCCCCTTCTGCACAAGAAAAATGGCAAAAATAGTCTTCAAGTCAGGACATAACAGAACCTGTGTGAAAAAATTTGAACCTATTATTAGAGGTTGGAAGACTAAATGCAGACTGTGACCTCTAAACTCTACCATCCTGAAGGTGGAATGTGGATACCTGAATTGTGGGCAAAAAGTCATATATATAATGCAAAATCTCACCATTGAAACCTCAGTGCTCTAGCAAAGGAATACTCCACCCCCCCCAACCCCCTCCACATGAAAATAGTGTTACCATAAATCCCTGGTTCAGTAGTTTCGTGGTGGAGCGTCACAAATGTGCATATTTGATCTTCTGCACGTGTATACTATATGGAAGGAATTAAGGCACTGGTGGGTCTGCACTCAAAGTTGACCTACAAGAATGTAACAATCCCTTACTTACTATTCTTGTAGTTATACCCAACAACCAACCAATCAAAGCAAGACAAATACGTACTTTCACCCACCCACCCCAGTAGACATTTTGAATCATGCATTGTTCAAATTGATAAGGATATAAAATTTATGAAAAGATGGTGAAAATTAAACCAAAAAAAACCCACTGGAAATGGATAGTCTTTCTAGAAAAAAAGGCAGTAGAATAGACAACAAAAAAAAGGCAGAAAAAAGATATTTTTTAAAAGACAGGAAGAAAATGAAACAGAGCAGAAACAAAGATAGAATAGAAAATAAGGGACTCCTGGTACAAAATTTCCAGAAAGTGGGAATGCTATTTATACAGACAGGCCCTCAGCATCCCTACATGGAAGAATATGGTACATCTGATTGCAAAGAGTACTTATCTCTAGGCAGCATGGGTCCAGGGTCCCTGTGATACCATCCCCATGTGGAAGAATACAGTACATCTGATTGCAAAGAGTACTTACCTCTAGGCAGCATGGGCCCAGGGTCTCAGTGCAAAGGGTACTTACCTCTAGGCAGCATGGGTCCAGGGTCCCCGTGGTACCACATGGTGCGCTTGTTGTGGTCGGCCACATTCTTCATGCCGGGCTTGTAGTAGCACTGCAGCCACAGGCTGAACTTGGACATGTCGCTGTGCTCATCCTCAGGCAGGTACAGGCTGGTGCCTGACACACAGGCACAAAAATGCTATTGTCCCCCTCACAGTGCACAAATCCAACGTCACTCAGTAAGGCCTAGTGAAGAGTGCTAAAATTAGCACGCTCCTTCCTTTTACCCTGTCCAAAGTGTGGTCAGTTCCTGCTATAAATAGCACCACCTGGCCACAGCTGGGATGGGTTGGGATGGGATAATTAGCAGCTGAGAGGAGCTGAAAGTGGGGGGAACTGACAGCTGTGCCCTTTATGAAACTCATCCCTCACTTGTTATTTTTACGTTGTTTCGTGCTGTGACACGTCCATGATGCAATAATCGTATGAAAATAGCAATAATAATGATACGTAGAATTTATATAGCGCTACTACATCTTGTGAGAACAAATCAAAGCCGTTATGAAAACAAAGGGTACAGTTATTTTAAAAGAAAACTAGTTAGTCACATAACATCCTGGAAATGAATAGTAAACCATGATTTTCTTCTTCTTCTTCTTCTTCTTCTTCTTCTTCTTCTTCTTCTTCTTCTTCTTCTTCCTGTTCACTCAGACAGCAGCTCATTATTGTTTGTCATGTGAGTGAAAATGCACTGCACTGCCATTAATCACCTGACAATTCACGCCCAGCGCATCTGACTTTGGTGCTGTGAGAGGGGGGGGGGGGGGAGTATATTTTAAGCCCTTCTGGAAAAAAGAAAAAGGCAAGAGACTGGACCAAGAAGGCAAAAAGCAGACAAGAAGGAGGTGAAAGGAAGAAAAGGTACAAGGCAGAAACAAATAGAGGGATAGAAAAGAAGGAATTCCTTGCACAGAATATCCAGGTGGTGGGGATGTGATTTATACTGACAGGCCCCCAGCATCCCCACAGGGGATTAGTAATTTTCTAACTTCATGACTTAAGTGTTTTTAAATCTTGCTTATGTATCACTAACCCCAGTATACATCTAGGATAAACCTGTTTCACTACTATACCTACAAACACCTGTTTTAATCTGCCAAACCACAATAATAACAGTTTTAAGCATACTTCTATGGGATCAACAGAACAAAAGTAACATGTTACCTAGGCAAACAACCCCCATACCAACAAACACCCGTTATAATCTGCCAAACCACAATAATAACAGTTTTAAGCATACTTCTATGGGATCAACAGAGCAAAAGCAGCGTGTTACCTAGGCCAACAACTTCCAATGGGATAATGTTGCACAGCTCCAGGATGTCTGGCTTTGCTTTCTTCACCTTCGCCACGGCGATGTCCTTCACCCCACCTTCAACCTTGACCTTGACATCTTCAGGAGTGTCAGGCAGGGCAGAAAACACAGCACGTGCTTGCTCGAACGGCCGAACACCAGCTCTGCCCATTCAAAAAAAACAAACAGAACATTCTGGAAAATGAAAAAAGAAAAGAAAGATTATAGTCAAGAACCAGTTACAACTTCCAAGCATAAATGTGTTATTCTTTATTCCATTTTCATAAAACACACTGACAAGATGAAAAATGTGCTGATCTCATTCTAAAATATCCTTTTTAAAATGTTTTATGAACACTGGGTTTTTTTTTCTTAATGTACAAGAATGCATTGTCTGAGAAAAAAAATTATGAGTTCAATTTTAGACAGGAAATTATTTAGCAGTCGCAGTTCAGAAACTGTTGTTCAACAAAAAATCAATTTTCACACAGAGAGAATGAACATATCTTTCTTGGTATAAAATTACTATAATGTATGAAAATCATACTTTCAAAAAAAGTGTTCACAGCAACAAAAATGATTCTAGGGCTGAAATTCAAGGCTAGATCCACATTTAGTGATCAATATATAATTTCTTATCATTCAAAAAGATGTCACCTGTAGCAGATCTCAGCACGTAGGTAATTGCCAATCCCGTTAAAGTATTTCTGGTTGAGCAACACCTCACACACTGGCTTGTTGAAAGCAGAGTCTTCAAGATTGTTCAAGACATGCGATCTGAAAGAAAGCAGAACATGGTTTTTTATTTATAATAGATAAACACACTTTAAATCTGACAAAAGCAAAGTGGATTTTTCCTTTATTTATTTATTTTTTTAACTTTTTCTTTCAGGTTCAATTAATTAATCATGATAACAATATTTAGAGCATAAAACTTATTTATTACTGTCACTAAAGTATCAATTACACAATTAAATCATACTTTAATTTGTGCTATTGAGTTGTATCTTTTGTAATATTCATATTATGTAATTCATTGTCAATATAAACACTCAGACAGCAACTATTGATGTCTGCCAAATGTCACATGCATTACGCTGCTGTTGAGTGCCTGACAAGCTGGGCCAGCACAATTGACCTGACATGGGAGAGAATTGTTATATTTTATTTAAGTCTTGCAAGAAAATAAGCATGAGAATGAGCCAAGAAAGCAGTTCAAAATAGACAAGGAGACAGGAAGAAAATAAAAAGGAAGAAACAAAGAGAGAGATAGAAAAGAGAGGGATGGTCTATTTTAATTATAATTTATACTGACACTGTGACAGGCCCCAGGCATCCCTAGAGGGAAATGCATACTACTTCGCACAAAACACAACACACACACAGTGACACACACACCACAGTGACACACAACACACAGTGACACACACAGTGACACACACACACACACACACACACACACACACACACACACACACACACACACACACACACACACAGAAGCACTGTGCCAAGATCATGACACTTTTTACAATCCTTACACTTTTTACAATCCTTAACAATAACATTATGAATCAATGAAGCACAACATCCTGGTTAGCAAAAATAAATAGGGGCAATGTACATTACGAGTAACACTCTACAGGCGTTTATGGCATATTTTACAGTTTTTTTTTATTCTATAAAGCATACTTTTGTTTCAAGTATATTTTACAACCAAACAGTCTAAACAAACAATGCTCAATCATGCGTCAAGTATACTAGCTAAAATATTGGCATATATTTGGAACAACTTTCAGTTTCTTCTATTGAAAACTAGTTTTCTTTGTTGTGCTTGTAACTCCACCTTTAACTCCACCTTACACAAAACATGTATAATTTTTCCACTTCTCAGCATACAGAATAAAGTGATAAATTAATGCAAGTTAAGGCATGTGTGAGCCATGATTACTGTATGAGTAAATCAAGTATTTTGTTAAATCTGTAACTTCATTTAAACTTTGCACATGTTCAAGCCACCACAAGGCACCCATTCATGGGAATTTTTTCCCCTGTAGTGGAGTTAACATCAGTGCCAACTCCACTCCTCTAGAAGTCCTTCCGATGAGACTAAATTAAAAGCCAAAGCTTACATGCATGCTGAACATCTTGCACATGCATCAAACCTCGTTCCAGCTTTCGATAGAGAAGGCTAATTGAAATCAAGCCAGTAAAATGGTTGAAAAAATTTTATTCTTTTAAAAATACCACACTGGTGTCATGTTTTACATATCCCCAAGATGATGGAATGTGCACTGTGGGGTGCTTTAATGGTGGGGGAAAATGGTTGTATTGGCAAAATATCACCATAGGTGTACCCCAAAACTAACCAAGAAATGGGGAAAAAATTATGAACTTAGGTGGAAAGAAATGGCAAGCTTTTTTTTTTCTTTAACTATGGCTGTCCCTCGTGCAGGATTCACCATGTCTGTTTTCCTGTCTGCTCTTCTCACTACTGCTAACTTGCGTAAGTCAGTCTACACCTTCCTGATCGAATCACCTGAACTGTGGATATTCAAACAGGACACAAGGACCCTCTGTCCACGGACCAGTCAGCCCCAGTCTGCCATTTCCCAAACCGGCGGTAGTCCACAAAACTCAAGGCCATGTCCCCAGTCTTCGTGAAGAAACACAAATGTGCATGCTTAGGTAACTCGGACACAGGGGTAAATTCAAATTTCCCTGACATGCCAAAATTGAACAGAAGGTGCAATCGTCCTGGCGCTTCTTTCTTTATTTTGACATCTTTCTTTACATCTACTTTTTCGTCTGCTTCTGTTTTTAAGGTCTGCAAAAAGACCTTGAGCTCTTTCCCACGCGACACTGCCGAGATCATGTAAGCTGCAGCATCCCAAACGACGTCTGCACACTTGTGGATGGGATTTCTACGAATGGTCCCAGAAAAAATGCGCCCCTTGCAGATCGTGTTGATAAACTGACTGGACAAATGAAGCTCTGGTCCTTCAGGCATCGTGGATCGGGTCCCGGACTGATGGCAATCACAAAAAAAAGGTTTCTTCGTTAGGCTTAAAAGCTCAACCGCGCACGTGTTGGAACTTTATGTAATTGTTTACTTCCTGTCAGTGCTGATGCGCATGCGTAAAAAAGAAACCCAATCATTTTTGTTAACCTTGGCCTGAATGGCATCATCTAGTAAAGCGCGATCTTCCTGGGTCGTAACTGTCTTGCAAATGCAGTCGACGACATCAACCAGATATTAATACAACATTAAAAAAAAAAGGAGGTTCATGGCCAATTAACTTGATCAAATAGTCGTCTGGCTTTGTTTTCTCTTAATTCGACATTTTTTTTTTAAGTGAAGAAATACACAGTTTGTAACGATAAGCGCGCACAACTCCCCGAACAGAGAGAGAGAGAGAGAGAGAGAGAGAGAGAGATCTTTATTCTCGAAGGGTAACAAGTAAGCATGCACATACTTTTTTTTCATTCGGCCCTTCCCCTGATTAGGAAGTAGCAGCCCTCCCCTACCACCCCCCAAAAAAAAAAAAAAAAAAAAAGAAGCAAAAAAACAACCATCGCCAAAAATGAAAGTTCACCTTGATTTAAAGAAGAGGAGATAGGTGTACATTCAACAAACGCATAATCCCCTCTAGATACATGATAATCGTTCTAAACAGAAGAGAATAGGGGCTTCCATAACTGACCCAGAATATTTATACCAAGACGGAATATACTGATTTTAATTTTTAAAAATGAAATAGATATAACATATCAAAACATTTTTTAACATATTTTTTCTTACTTTAAATCAATAATATGAAAAAAGACAACCAAAATGAAACAAATAAACTTACAGAAAACTATTTTTTAATCAACAACATGATGTAACCCCCAAGCATAGCATTTTTCAAGACGTGTTCAAGAACATGAGTTTAATAAGTCCAAAAAGGCATAACATAATTATATGTGGGGGGGGGGGGGGGAACAACAACCGAGAGGTCAAGTCTAGACAATGTAATCATCCCATAGGAGAATCATAATCTCGAAAGACACAAAAAGCTACACACACACACACACACACACAACACACACACACACACACACACACACACACACACACACACACACACACACGGGGACTGGATTAAACACACACACACACACACACACACACAAACACAAACACACACACACAAAACACAAAACACACACACACACAAAACACACACAACGGGGACTGGATGTAAAAAATACAAATTTAAAAAAAGCACAAGAGTGCTTATCCCATTATCTTCGATATAAAGAAATAAAATAAATAAATAACAAAATAACACACACAACACACACACACACACACACACACAACACACACACACACACACACACACACACACACACACACACACACACACACACACACACACACACACACACACACACACACGTCGTATGGGCGTATCTCTATCGGAGTTTTCCGATGTGGGATGAATTACGTGTAGCGTAGGAATAAACGCGATCTGGAAAAAGCATCGAAGGGGAATTTTCTGAAAGTCCCTTGGCTTGGCTGTGTGTGTGAGTGTGATACGTGGGAGGTACCTGTGACATCCCCTGAAGTTTAGCTGAAATGTGTGACGATATTGAGTCATTTCTACGAAGTGGAGTCATTTTCTGGAGACCGAACAATGTGTAAACCTCTGCGCAACGGTATGGTTTAAGTGCAGTCTTCAGAAAGGGGGTAAATTTGGTATTCCCGTTGGTGTCTGTTTTGTTGCTGTTGGAAGACGGGCTTTTGGGTCAAATCGTCTGGTTCATCAGTATGCTTGTCTTGTTACAATGTTTCGCTCAGTCTGAGAGAGATTATAGGTGTGTTTCCTGATGCTGAAAACTTTAAAATTTATGGACACATCATCTACCAGAGCGAGCGAGCGGCGAGCAAGAGAGAGGAGAGAGAGAGAGAGAGAGAGAGAGAGAGAGAGAGAGAGAGAGAGAGAGAGAGAGAGAGAGAGAGAGAGAGAGAGAGAGAGAGAGAGAGAGAGAGAGAGAGAGAGAAATGAGAAGACAGGTTGAAAATGATGAACGAGGAGGAAGAAGACGAAGACAACGATGATGACGAGGAGGAGATGGATGACGGCGACGATGGTGGTGGTGGTGGTGGTGGTGGTGGTGTGGTGTGGTGGTGGTGGTGGTGGTGGTGACGACGACGACGACGTCGACGACGACGACGACGACGACTGATGATGATGATGATGATGATGATGATGATGATGATGATGATGATGATGATGATTTCTCATGTAACAGTTTGATTACCTTGACATCGGGTAGGCTACATTCTAGCATTTGGTCAGAGAGTCAGAGAGAGAGAGAGAGAGAGAGAGAGAGAGAGAGAGAGAGAGAGAGAGAGAGAGAGAGAGAGAGAGAGAGAGGAGGGAGGGGGGGGGGGGGGGGGGGGGGGGAGGGGGGGGGGCAAGGCAAGGCAAGGCAAATTCTTTTATTTGAGGATAATGAATAAGCACTCGTGTGTGTGTGTTTTTTACATCCAGTCCCCGCCTTTATCAGGGATAAAATCAAGAATAAAAAAAAAACTCCTTAAACTAGACAACAGCAAGAATAATGAAATACCAAGAACAAGAATCTATACCCAGTACAAACAACAGACAAGAAATAAGGACAACAAGACTATCATATAATACAGTAATAAAAATGCACTCATTCAGAAAACGAAAATCAGAAATCACAATGAAATGATGATTTTGGTTATATAAAAATAATAAAAGTGCTAATAGATAAAGAGCAAACAAGAGAACCAAACAACTGAAAACAGCATTCCACCATCATCTATCAATAAGTCATATAAATCATAACATAAGAGAGAGAGGGAGAGAGGGAGGGAGGGAGGGAGGGAGGGATTTGATTTGATTTGATTTGATTTGATTTGATTCTTTTATATTGAGGATAATGGGATAAGCACTCATGTGCTTTTTTACATCCAGTCCCCGTGTGTATGCAGTTTTGTAAATATTGTCACCTGTTCCACCGGCACACGATGGCCTACGCTTACGAAAAGCGAACAGGATTTAACGTAGGCGCAAGATGCTCTGCGTGCGTTCGCACACGGGGCCTCGGTTTAAAGTCTCATCCGAAGGATTTTTGGGAAGAGTGGAGTCAGAACTGATGTTAACTCCAGGATAAAAATCTCCTCGACCGGACTCGAACCCGGGTCGTCAAATTGCCAGCGCAATGTTCTGACCACTAGGCTATCAGCAAGACTATCATATAATACAGTAATAAAAATGCACTCATTCAGAAAACGAAAATCAGAAATCACAATGAAATGATGATTTTGATTATATAAAAATAATACAAGCGCTAACAGATAAAGAGCAAACAAGAGAACCAAACAACTGAAAACAGCATTCCACCACCATCTATCAATAAGTCATATAAATCATGACATAAGAGAGACAGAGAGAGAGAGAGAGGAGAGAGAGAGAGAGAGAGAGAGAGAGAGAGAGAGGAGAGAGAGAGAGAGAGAGAGAGAGAGAGAGAGAGAGAGAGAGAGAGAGAGAGAGTATTGAAAAACTACATGGAACACACACTGAACACCTTGTGCACACATTGTTAAAACCTGTTCCGTTTTTTGAAAGAGTAGACCATTTGTGCCTGTGGGAAAGGATGACAAAATTTAGGGCCTACATAACGACATACACACAGGGACTGGATGGAAAAAAACGTACAAGAGTACTTATTCCATTATCATTGAATGTAACAATAAAGAAAATAATCAATAAAATAATGCTGACACATTCGACGCATTTTACAGTCCGAGTTTAAGTTGCAGCATTTCTTATAATTTTTTGTATTATTCATGAACATGTTCAAATTTTATAACATCTGGTAGGCCTACAGGCTTGGTTTTTTGGTGTGCAAAAGTCAAGCAATATTTCTTTAAGTCTTTTACATTTAACATTTAAGTCAAGATAGTTTCTTTTTCACCGGGAGGAAAACCTTCAGGGTTGGGTGTTTTTTTTTCAGAATACACGAGATAAGAGTGGGACAGGCCTTCAAGAGGAGAATCATCAGAATATTTTTCATTAACAGCAAAATATCAGAGCCAGTACAGTCATTAATATTAAGAGTGAAAAGGATAGGAGACAGGAACATGCCCTGAGGAGAACCAGAGGATGTTGATTTTCAACGGGATAGATCAGTGGTCAGAGCACTCATTTCCCCAAGCTACGGTTAAGTTAATTAAGCAGCATCAAGCGTGGTTACCAAGTGGACGGGTGTCCGTTTCCGTACCTTGGCGTCAGCACAGTCCCCTAGTTCATCCAGCTGTAAATGTGAACCTGCCCTCTTTAGGGTCAGGGAAGATAATGCAGCGAGGGAGAGGAGATGGGCGCTCCCCTCAATATGCCGGGCCCTAGAGAGACTGAGGTCTCTGACGCCTTGCTCCCCTACGACCACATAGGTTATAGGCCACCTTCACCTTTCCCTTTATTGTTGTTTTTGTTGGGTTTTTTTAATCGGACACACTGTGTTCGATTCATCAGAAAGTTTGTTACCCAAACAGTAAGCCAAAGACTGACTTTCAGTGAAAGTGATTGGAGTGCTAAGAGATAGGGCTGGATTATTAGTATTGAAAGGAGGGGTGAAATCAATAAAGAGCATGTGAACAAATGAGCCAGGTTTTTCCAAATGAGAGTAGGCATTGTGCAATCAGAAAATAGTAGTAACATTAATTGTGCTCCTGTTTACTGTGCCCCCCCCCCCCAAAAAAAAAAAAAAAACACACAAAAAAAACACACACAAAACAACAACAACAACAACAACAACAACAACAAAAACAAACAAACAAACAAAAAACCAAACAAAAACAAAAACACCACAGAGGTTATGGGAACACCTTTACCGACAGTTTTATCTTATGTGCAAATTGGATAAGGTCTAGGTAGGAAGACGTAGGGCCTACACAGAAAAATGGGTTGAATGGTAATTGGAGGCATAAGGGAAGCAATCAAGAGATGTGATTTTGATATTCAATAAATTTCGGTGCTTTTGGGAAACTATTGCGTATTAGTTAAGATGTGTGCATTATTGCATAATTTGCGAGAACCGTGTGTGTTTTATTTATTTATTTATTTATATTCTTTTTTTTTTATCAAGGATAATGGAATAAGCACTCTTGTGCTTTTTTACGTCCAGTCCCCGTGTGTATGCAGTTTTGTAAAATGTCATCTGTTCCCACCGGCACACGATGGCCTACTCTTACGAAAAGCGGAACAGGATTTAACGTGTGCGCAAGATGTTCTGCGTGTAATCCCTTTCCGAAGACAATGATTTTACTTTTATTCAAATTTGCTTTGAGACCAATTAATGAAGCTGAAGCACTGACAAAATGTTCAACTACTTTTGTAATCCTACCTTTTTTCAGATAACAGAATTACATCGTCTGCAAGTAAGAGAATTAAACAATTTTGTAGGCTCACTGATAACTTTCACAGCAAGATCATTGACCAAAAAACAAAACAAACAAACAAAAACTGTAAAGGACTGCATACGTCACCTTGTTTAACACCAGTTGTACAATTAACCTTGTACCACATTGTATCCTACATTTCACATCCTGATACATAGCTTTTAATGAAGCATCCTTGTAGTTTACCTTTAACACACTTTCCTATGAGAATGGGGCAAAATAAGTTCCTGTTGAGCCAAAAGCCTTTTCAAAATCGATGATAAGCAAATTAATTGTCTGTCTCAGTGTCTACCTCAATGTCTGTCTGTCTGTCTGAGTGTCTGTCTGTCTGAGTGTCTGTCTCAGTGTCTGTCTGTCTGTCTGTCTGTCTTAGTGTCTGTCTGTCTCAGTGTCTGTCTGTCTCTGTGTCTATCTCAGTGTCTGTCTCAGTGTCTGTCTGTCTGTCTGTCTGTCTGTCTCAGTGTCTGTATGTCTCAGTGTCTGTATGTCTCAGTGTCTATCTCAGTGTCTGTCTGTCTGTCAGTCTGTCTCAGTGTCTGTCTGTCTGTCTGTCACAATGTATGTCTGTCGCAGTGTCTGTCTGTCTGTCACAATGTATGTCTATCTCAGTGTCTGTCTCAGTGTCTGTCTGTGTGTCTGTCTGTCACAGTGTCTGTCTGTCTCAATGTCTGTCTCAGTGTCTGTCTGTCTGTCACAGTGTCTGTCTGTCTCAGTGTCTGTCTGTGTGTCTGTCTGTGTGTCTGTTACAGTGTCTGTCTGTCTCATTGTCTGTTTCAGTGTCTGTCTGTCTGTCTGTATGTCTGTCTGTCTGTCTGTCTCAGTGTCTGTCTGTCTCAGTGTCTGTTTCAGTGTCTGTCTGTCTGTCTGTCTGTCTGTCTGTCTGTCTGTCTGTCTGTCTGTCTGTCTCAGTGTCTGTCTGTCTCAGTGTCTGTTTCAGTGTCTGTCTGTCTCATTGTCTGTTTCAGTGTCTGTCTGTCTCAGTGTCTGTCTGTCTGTCTGTCTGTCTGTCTGTCTGTCTGTCTGTCTGTCTCAGTGTCTGTCTGTCTCAGTGTCTGTTTCAGTGTCTGTCTGTCTGTCTGTCTGTCTGTCTCAGTGTCTGTCTGTCTCAGTGTCTGTTTCAGTGTCTGTCTGTCTCATTGTCTGTTTCAGTGTCTGTCTGTCTCAGTGTCTGTTTCAGTGTCTGTCTGTCTCAGTGTCTGTTTTAGTGTCTGTCTGTCTCAGTGTCTGTCTGTCTCATTGTCTGTTTCAGTGTCTGTCTGTCTGTCTGTCTGTCTGTCTGTCTGTCTGTCTCAGTGTCTGTCTGTCTCAGTGTCTGTTTCAGTGTCTGTCTGTCACGGTGTCTGTCTCAGTGTCTGTTTCAGTGTCTGTCTGTCTGTCTCAGTGTTTGTCTGTCTCAGTATATGTCTGTCTGTTCGTCTGTCTGTCTGTCTGCCTGAGTGTCTGTCTGTCTGTATGTCTGTCTGTCTCAGTGTCTGTCTGTCTGTCTCAGTGTTTGTCTGTCTTAGTATAATTATGTTTGTCTTTCTCTGTGTCTGTCTTTCTCAGTGTCTGTCTGTCTTTCTCAGTGTCTGTCCCCCTCAATGACCGTGTATCTCAGTGTGTATCTGTCTTAATGACTGTCAGTCTCAGTGTTTGTCTGTCTGTCTGTCTGTCTCTATGTCTTTCTGTCTTTCTAAGTGTTTGTCTATCAGTCTCAATGACTGTGTATCTCAGTGTGTATTTGTCTTAATAACTGTCAGTCTCAGTGGCTGTCTGTCTGTCTGTCTCAGTGTCTGTCTGTCTGTCTGTCTGTCTGTCTGTCTCAGTGTCTGACTCAGTACCTGTTTCAGTACAGTGTTTATCTTTCTCATGGTTTGTCTGTCTGTCTGCCTTTCTCAGTGTGTGTCTTAGTACAGTGTATATCAGTCAATCTGTCTGTCTGTGTGTCTCTCTGTCTGTTTGTCTGCCTGACTGCCTGCCTCAGTGTCTTTGTCAGTGTCTGCCTGTCTGTCTCAGTGTCTATCTGTCTGTATGTCTGTCTGTCTGTCTATTGAAATGTCGATTTCAATGTCTGTCTGTCTGTCTGTCTGTCTGTCTGTCTATTGAAACGTCGATTTCAGTGTCTGTCTGTCTCAATGCAGCGTATGTCTATCTCAGTTTCCACCAGTACAGCGTGTCTATCTCAATGTCTGTCTTAGTACAGTGTCTGTCTTAGTGTATGTCTGCGTTTGCTTCTGACTGTCTGTCTGTCTGTCTGTCTGTCTGTCTGTCTGTCTGTCTGTCTGTCTGTCTTTCTGTCTGTCTGTCTGTCTGACTGTCTGTCTGTCTGTCTGTCTGTCTGTCTGTCTGTCTGTCTGTCTGTTTGTGTTTCAATTCTTATTTTAGAAAATGTGTGTGTATTCTGATAGAAATTTGGAATATTACAGTCTGATAGAAATTTGGAATATTACAGTCTGGTAGAAATTTGGAATATTACAGTCTGATAGAAATTTGGAATATTACAGTCTGGTAGAAATTTGGAATATTACAGTCTGGTAGAAATTTGGAATATTACAGTCTGGTAGAAATTTGGAATATCATAGTCTGGTAGAAATTTGGAATATTACAGTCTGGTAGAAATTTGGAATATCATAGTCTGATAGAAATTTGGAATATTACAGTCTGGTAGAAATTTGGAATATTACAGTCTGATAGAAATTTGGAATATCATAGTCTAATAGAAGTTTGAAATATCATAGTGTAATAGAAGTTTGAAATATCGTAGTCTGATAGAAATTTTGAATATCATAGTATATGTAATAGAAGTTTGGAATATCATAGTGTAATAGAAGTTTGAGATATCATAGTGGAATAGAAGTTTGAGATATCATAGTGTAATAGAAGTTTGGAATATCATAGTCTAATAGAAGTTTGGAATATCAATCTGATAAAAAAAAAATTATAGTGTAATAGAAGTTTGAAATATCATAGTGTAATATAAGTTTAGAATATCGTAGTCTGATAGAAATTAGGAATATCATAGTGTATGTAATAGAAGTTTGGAATCTCATAGTGTAGTAGAAGTTTGAGATACAATAGTGTAACAGAAGTTTGAGATATCATAGTGTAATAAAAAAAAATTAAAAAAAAAGGAGTGTTATCATCTGACAGAGGGTCCAGTGTGGTCTGACAGAAGTGTGGGTATCATCACCTGGCAATAGTCTGGTGTATAATTACCCGACAAAACTTTGATGTGCTATCATCTGATAGAAGTTAAGAGTAATAGCATCAACCAAAAGTTAACTGCCATCTGTTTTGACTGGTGCATTGATATCTGTTATGTCTGGTGTATTTTTATCTGTTATGTCTGGTGTGTTTTTATCTGTTATGTCTGGTGTAGTTTTATCTGTTATGTCTGGTGTGTTGTTATCTGTTATGGCTGGTGTATTGTTATTTGTCATGACTGGTGTATGGTTATCTGTCATGACTGGTGTATTGTTATTTGTCATGACTGGTGTATGGTTATCTGTCATGTCTGGTGTATTGTTATCTGTTATGTCTGGTGTATTGATATCTGTTATGTCTGGTGTATTTTTATCTGTTATGTCTGGTGTATTTTTTTAAATCTGTTATGTCTGGTGTATTGTTATTTGTTATAAATGGTGTATTGTTATCTGTTATATCTGGTTTATTCTTATCTGTTATGTCTGGTGTATTATTATCTGTCATGTCTGGTGTATTGTCATGCCTGGTATACTTTTATCTATCATATGTCTGGTGTATTATCTGTTATGTCTGGTGTATTTTTATCTGTTATGTCTGGTGTGTTTTTATCTGTTATGTCTGGTGTATTTTTATCTGTTATGTCTGGTGTATTGTTATCTGTCATGTCTGGCATATTGTCATACCTGGTATACTTTTATCTATCATATGTCTGGTGTATTATCTGTTATGTCTGGTGTATTTTTATCTGTTATGTCTGGTGTATTTTTATCTGTTATGTCTGGTGTATTTTTGTCTGCTATGTCTGGTGTATTGTTATTTGTTATGTCTGGTGTATTGTTAACTGTTATATCTGGTTTATTCTTATCTGTTATGTCTGATGTATTATTATCTGTCATGTCTGGTGTATTGTCATGCCTGGTATACTTTTATCTATCATATGTCTGGTGTATTATCTGTTATGTCTGGTGTATTTTTATCTGTTATGTCTGGTGTATTTTTATCTGTTATATCTGGTGTATTTTTATCTATTATGTCTGGTGTATTTTTTATCTGTTTTATCTGGTGTATTGTTATCTGTTATGTCTGGTGTATTGATATCTGTTATGTATGGTATATTGTTATCTGTTATGTCTGGTGTATTGTTATCTGTTATGTCTGGTGTATTTTTATCTGTTATGTCTGGTGTATTTTTATGTTATATCTGGTGTATTGTTATCTGTTATGTCTGGTGTATTATTATCTGTCATGTCTGTCTGGTGTATTGTCATGCCTGGTATACTTTTATCTATCATATGTCTGGTGTATTATCTGTTATGTTTAGTGTATTCTTATCTATCTGTCATGTCTGGTGTGTTATTTGTTATGTTTGGTGTATTCTTATCTATCACATGTCTGGTGTATTATCTGTTATGTTTTGTGTATTCTTATCTATCATATGTCTGGTGTATTATCTTTTATGTTTGGTGTATTCTTATCTATCATATGTCTGGTGTATTATCTGTTATGTCTGGTGTATTGTTATCTGTCATGTCTGGTGTATTGTTATGTCTGGTGTATTGTCATGTCTGGTGTATTGTCATGACTGGTGTATTGTCATGTCTGGTGTATTGCTATGTCTGGTGTATTGTCATGTCTGGTGTATTGTCATGTCTGGTGTATTGTCATGTCTGGTGTATTGTCATATCTGGTGTATTGTTATCTGTCATGTCTGGTGTATTGTTATTTCTGGTGTATTGTCATTTCTGGTGTATTGTCATATCTGGTGTATTGTCATGTTTGATGTATTTTCATGTCTGGTGTATTGTCATGTTTGATGTATTTTCATGTCTGGTGTATTGTTATCTGTCATGTCTGGTGTATTGTTATGCCTGGTGTATTGTCATGTTTGATGTATTTTCATGTCTGGTGTATTGTTATCTGTCATGTCTGGTGTATTGTCATGTCTGATGTATTGTCATGTCTGGTGTATTGTCATGTCTGGTGTATTGTCATGTCTGGTGTATTATCTGTCATGTCTGGTGTATTGACATGTCTGGTGCATTATGTCTGGTGTATTGTTATGTCTGGTGTATTGTCATGTCTGGTGTATTGTTATGTCTGGTGTATTGTTATGTCTGGTGTATTGTTATGTCTGGTGTATTGTCATATCTGGCGTATTATGCCATGTCTGGTGTATTGTTGGGCTTGGTGTATTGTTATGCCTGGTGTTATTGTTATGTCTAGTGTATTGTCATGTCTGGTATGTTGTCATGTCTGGTGTATTGTCATGTCTGGTGCATTGTTATCTGTCATGTCTGGTGTATTGTCATGTCTGGTGTCTTGTTATGCCTTGTGTATTTCATGTCTGGTGTATTATCATGTCTGGTGCATTGTTATCTGTCATGTCTGGTGTATTGTTATGTCTGGTGTATTGTTATGTCTGGTGTATTGTCATGTTTGATGTATTTTCATGTCTGGTGTATTGTTATCTGTCATGTCTGGTGTATTGTTATGCCTTGTGTATTTCATGTCTTGTGTATTGCCATGTCTGGTGTATTGTCATGTCTGGTGTATTGTCATGTCTGGTGCATTGTTATCTGTCATGTCTGGTGTATTGTTATGTCTGGTGTATTGTCATGTTTGATGTATTTTCATGTCTGGTGTATTGTTATCTGTCATGTCTGGTGTATTGTTATGCCTTGTGTATTTCATGTCTTGTGTATTGCCATGTCTGGTGTATTGTCATGTCTGGTGTATTGTCATGTCTGGTGCATTGTTATCTGTCATGTCTGGTGTATTGTTATGTCTGGTGTATTGTCATGTCTGGTGTATTGTCATGTTTGATGTATTGTCATATCTGGTGTATTGTTATCTGTCATGTCTGGTGTATTGTTATGCCTTGTGTATTTCATGTCTGGTGTATTGTCATGTCTGGTGTATTGTCATGTCTGGTGTATTGTCATGTCTGGTGTATTGTTATGTCTGGTGTATTGTCATGTCTGGTGTATTGTCATGTCTGGTGTATTGTTATGTCTGGTGTATTGTCATATCTGGTGTGTTATGCCATGTCTGGTGTATTGTTATGCATGGTGTATTGTTATGCCTGGTGTATTGTCATGTCTGGTGTGTTGTCATGTCTGGTGTATTGTCATGTGTGGTGTATTGTTATCTGTCATGTCTGGTGTAATATCATGGCTGGTGTATTGCCATGTCTGGTGTATTGTTATTTCTGGTGTATTGCCATGTCTGGTGTATTGTTATATCTGGTGTATTGTTATGTCTGGTGTATTGTTATGCTTGGTGTATTGTCATGTTTGATGTATTGTCATGTCTGGTGTATTGTCATGTTTGATGTATTGTCATGTCTGGTGTATTGTCATGTCTGGTGCGTTGTTGTGTCATACGTTTGGTGTATTGGTATCTATGATACGCATGGTGCATTCTCTTTATCAGTTTTAGATTGGGTTATTGTCATATAATGCTTGCAAAGCGAGCATTACAAGAATAGGGTCCCTGCCCGCCAGCCAGGCATGTCGTAAGAGGCGACTGAGGTGGCCCCACTCCCCCAGGTAGGGGGTTGGACACAGGGCTAACAACCCTGTTCTGTAAAAAAAAGTTTGTTACAGAAACAGCAACAAAGAAATTTCTTTGTTGCTGCCCTACATGCCAAGAAGGCATAAAAAGGCTTTGGATGGATGGATGGATATATCAGTTTTAGATTGGGTTACTGTCATATATTTGGTGTATATATATATATATATATATATATATATATATATATATATATATATATATATATATATATATATATATATATATATATACACAATAATACCAAACATGACAGATAACAATACTACAAAGATACTACAAAGAAACTGTCAGTCATATCAAAGGACATATTGAAAATGTTCGAAGCATTTACAATAATATGCGAAAGTGTGGGTCCTATTAACGATGATTCCGATAACTTTGCTTAATTTGGGTTTTATATATTTGAAGCTTTTCTGGGAAAAAAGACAGAAAATCTTTAATATTCAGGTATTTTATATTTAGTAGTGGGTTCCTATGACCTAATACCAGCCCTCATACCAGATGATACTTAAAAAGACAAAAAATCTATAAAGGAAACAGTAACAAAACTTTGTAAAATAAGAGTTTCATCCTGAATTTCTTATTTTCGGGGGGCGTATTCTGTAGGCAGCCGCCGCTGTAGTCTAGTGGTTAGGGCGTTGGACTCTTAATCTAAAGGTTACGGGTTCGATCCCAGCTTTCAGCTATGGCGCTGTGCCCTTGGAAAAGGCACTTTACGGCTATTTTCTCACCCCACCCAGGTGTAAAAGGGGGTACCAACCTTGTGTTGGGGGTTAACCCTGCGATAGACTGGCGTCCTATCCAGGGGGGGGGGGGGGGGGGGAGTCTATGACTCTCAGTCGCTTAACGCCACAGAAACCGGGATAAGCACCGGCCTGCTGAGCCTTAGGCTCGGGACAGACTTTAACTTTTTTTTTATAATTCTGTAGGCAATAGATACATAAATACATTTTATGTAAATATGTTCTTGCATGTAAAATTCTCTTTGAAACAAAGTGGTTCATCAATGATTACACTTTCTCATTCTCTTCACATTTGTTTTATTCTTCCTGAAATGAGTAACTAGTTCATTTGTATTTCTAAACATTCAAATCTTTTCCCCTTCACACACGGAAGTAACGTTAGAGGTTGTCATGTAAAGCTATTCAGAGACAGTTTGATTTTGTACTGTGCTGCGTGACAATGCTCTGTGTTGACCGACAACAAACTAACCCACAGACAGGAAAGTTTTGAACACGTTTTTTCTACCATTATCCTGTGCAGGAAACTGACTTGAAATGACTGATGGCAACCAACATGTCACGTCAAGATCTTCAACAACAACAACAGCAACAGCAACAGCAACAGCAACAGCAACAGCAACCTTTTCTCCTCAAAGTCACTTCTCCCTGTCGTTTCCGCCAATGGTTGTGGGGACTTCAGCTCCTTCTCTCGGCGTTCCTGTCCCAGCTTTGCCGTATCAAGAACATGTACCTATCCAATACATCACACCGCTTTCATATCTTTGGCAGGGGTCTCTTCCACAGGCTGGGTATCTCCACACACATCTGTAACACATCCACCACCTCCTACTCTTGAAAGCAGTTATGCCTCCGCTTCATCTTCGCATCCAGGTGGGCTGGGGCTGCCATATAGATTTCCCTCCATGCCAGGGTCTTCCTACTGCCTGCCGTGGAACCTCGCTAATGCAGCCCCCAGGCTTGTGCACGATCCTCACCAGCCTCTCATGTTCCCACAAGACGCGCCTCCACAGCAGAGCGTGTCTTCTTTCCCTGCTGTCGTCCAGTACCCACCATCTGCACCAGACCCGCACAGTGTGCCTGCAGGAAGGGGGCCCGTGTATCAAACACACCCTGCTCAACCCCTGCAGAGAATAGGCTTCCCTCGATTCCAGTCTCAGATACCAGAACCACATTCAGAGCAGCCACCTCCTTTTCAGTACCTACCCGCTCACATACAGGAGAAACCCTTTTCTACAGAAGAGCTGGCTACTTCGCAGTACGCAGGGCAGCAACAACAGAAGGCCAAAGACATCAGCCATATAGACGAAGAGCTAGCAGTTTTATCCCGAAAGCAGCAACAGATACAAGCAAGGATGCAGCTACTTCAGCTAGAGAAAAACCAACTGGCTTACGAGCGACTGCTTGAACAAGAAAGGCTCCACCAGATGCAAGAACGTTTGAACCAAGAGTCACTGATGTTACAGAGAATGCGGTTTCGCTCGATATCTTATGTCCCATATACTTCAGAATACCGAGTGCCCCTTTCCACAGTCCAGTTCTCACAGCAAAATCTCTTTTTTTCATCCTCGAGCCAACAAGCTGGTCTCGGTCCTCCTCTGCATCAACCCATGGCATCGCAGTATGCCGGACCTGAGCATCTTTCCCAAGTTACTGACTCCGAAGAAGTCCTCAAAGTTGAGCCCCTATCTACTGCAGGTATGAAGCTGTATCTATAGCGTGTTTCATCCATGTCACTTACAGTTAAGGATGTTCAGATCAGTGTGTGTGTGTGTGTGTGTGTGTGTGTGTGTGTGTGTGTGTGTGTGTGTGTGTGTGTGTGTGTGTGTGTGTGTGTGTTGTGTGTGTGTGTTGTGTTTGTGTTTGTTCATTTTATTTATTCATTCTTTCATATCAAACATAATGGAATAAGCACTGATGTGAATTTTTTTTACATCCAGTTTGCATGTGCATGTAGTTTTGTACAGTTTTTTCATCTGTCCCCACCGCCACACAATGGCCTACTCTTTCGAAAAGCGAAACAAGTTTTAACGTGTAGCCTACGCAAGATGTTCTGCGTGCGTTCGCACACGGGGCCTCGGTTTATGGTCTCATCCCAAGGACATTTGGGGAGAGAGGAATCACACTGATGTTAACCCCAGGGAAAAAATCCCCTTGAAGGTGTGTGTGTGTGGTGTGTGTGTGTGTGTGTGTGTGTGTGTGTGTTTTGTGTGTGTGTGTGTGTTGTGTGTGTGACCTCATAATGATGTAATCTTATAAATATTTGGAAGTAATGTAGCCTACGTTTGCTGTCAACAGTTTGTTCTGTTCAGCCAGAAAGGCAGTTGGAATTGAACATGTAACACTCAACACTCGTAGTTCTGTTTTGAATAGCCCTACTGACTTGAACAACAGTTCTCTTTATGCGGAAATGGGATGCACTGGGCCTGACTTGTCAGGCACTCAATGGCAGAGTGAGGCATTTCAGCTCATATACCAGAGAATAATAGTTACTGTCAGGCGTTTGAGGAAGAAGATATTGCCATTTTTTCCCCATAACCTCCACTTCCCATAACGGGTTTGTGTTTTACTAGATTTTGAAGGGGTGTGTGTGTGTGTGTGTGTGTGTGTGTGTGTGTGTGTGTGTGTGTGTGTGTGTGTGTGTGTGTGAGTGTGTGTGTGTGTGTGGGGTGGTGTGTGTGTGTGTGTGTGCGCGCGCGCGCGCGCACGCACGGGCGTTTGGGGCAACGCATTTTCGCTCATATGACAGACAACAGTAATCGCTATCTGTCTAAGCATTCGACGACAGAGATCAAGATTAACCAACGAGGAGATTGGAATAAACATTACCATCATTTATGTGCAGCATTTGGAATCTAGTCCTGCTGCTGCTGCTGGCAGTATTGCTACCACTGTCACCACTGCTGCCGCTGGTTTTCAACTCAGACCAGAGGTTGCAGCATTCAGACCATCCGAGGTTTCAAGACCAGTGCATGTGAGACCTCCTCATCGACGTGAACATCCCTCGAAGTCTCCTTTTCAGCACCATTCTTCAGGAGCTGGCCCCAGTCAGAGCAGTCAGGCTGCTGATCCCTTGCTCCATCAGGATGTGCTGAGGAGGCTGAGGAGCTATGCTCTGGACTCTTTGGTTCCATTGTCAGACGTTGATGAGCAAGCCAAACTGGAGGTTGTGAAACGAACTGTAACTAGAATACCTGCTGTCTGTTTCAACGAGCAGAAGTTTCTGGACAGGGAAGACTATCAGGTAACTGTCGTCTGTCTGTCTTTTGTCAGGAAAAATTTGCCAGTTAATTTTGTCTCTGTCCATTTGTGTAGGTGTCTGGCTCTCGGATTTTCATTTACTTTCTTCAATAAGTTCAAAAGTTTTGTTTTGACACATCTTTTTTTTGGTGACAGTAGGTATGAAAGTAATGGTTTGAGAAGCTACTCATGTTCAAAGTATGCAAATGTTATAGCATGTGATAGATTCTTTGATTGTTCATTCAGGTTTTGGTTAGTGTGCATTCAGTCATCATTATTTTAGGCTGAAAATTTAAGAGCACAGGATGGATTCTGCATTCTGAGTACCTGACATCTGTTAGGACAGAGCTGCTAAATACGGTGGGTTTTGTTGCTCCGGACACATTATCCATAGATATGTTCAAGATAGACACATAATCATGATTCATGCGCGCGGTATTAAAGTTAATTTCTGAGGGAAAATGTTTAGGTTAACTGGCCACCATAATACTTGTGGCACCAGCAAGATAGGAACTATGTGTTGTTTTCACCCCTCAGGGGTAAACACTGACCAAGTCACAAGACTTGTTCCACTGTGAAGATGGTGATGATAATAATGAAGGTTATGCTGACAATGACGAAGATGATGATGGTGATATTGGTTTTGGGCTGTAGTATAGTACTTGTTATGTAGGACAGTAATTTTTATTTTATTTTATTAATCTGAACAAAGTTGTTCTCCCTCTGTAATGACATCCATGTTGCGTCCTCAGATATTGCTCCAGCCTCAAAGCCCTGCAGTGCGTGGTCAAGAGGCCCTGTCCAGGGTCTGTTTTGTATTGGAAGAAGCTATGAAGCTGAAAGGAATAGGTGCCACGATCATCTCCGACTACAAGTTCAAGGAAAACTACCTCAAGCGTGCCCCCCAGGAGGTGCTGAGTGTGCTGAACAGACCTGAGGATGAAGGCAGTCACAATGTTCTGATGGTGGGACCACAAATTGGAATTGTGTGCATCCAGGTATAAGTTGCAATACAGCTGTGTACAGGAGGAGCACAAAAACCTTTACTGTGTCTCTGTGTTTCTGATTGTGTGTACACTGGAGTATTTTCCTGATGTTTTATGGAAAAACTAGAGAAAGAAATCACAATTTTAAAAAATGTGGTTGTGTCTTCATACCCAGAACGATTATATTTGATTACTGTTTCTTATTCTATAAAGTTTCTTGAAACAAAAAGTAGGGGGAGATTGGTATAGTAAAAATAGGAATTGAGATGCCTTCTAAGTGAAGGCGAACAAAATCCCTCCCATTCCTGACTAATAGATACAAAATGACTTCATGTATCATATCAAAATGTGACAGTACTAACGTAGTTATAGTAAAACAAATATTGGAACAATCGTGTTAAAGAATTTTACAATTCACAAACATTGTTGCAAGTCCAGCCACCCTGTACAGGCTAATATTGCTGACAGTGTCAGATTTTGTCACCATCAACGGAACATTCTTTAGAGTCAAATGGGGTCTTTGCCTCATGCTGCGCTTGGGATGGGTTAAAACTGAGTGATAACAACAGATTCCTTCCATCCTAGTGAACAAGTCAAGGTAATTTTCTTCGAAATGATTAGTGCTGGGCCATTGCTGCATGACTGGAAAAAAATCGAAACACTCAATTCAACAGATCATCAAAAGATAGGTCCAGGCAAAAGAAACTTTCTTTGGAAAACAGCAAGAAAATGGAATGGACAAAAACTTGGGTACCTGAGGGTGTCTTCAGAAAAACCCGCTTTGTCCACTTCCATAGCTTCCTTACACAACAGGGCCAACCTGCCCTGGTCTTTGACCAAGGCACTCCATGCTAACAATGCCAATGGGGTGCACCAAAAATGGTGAGCGTCTGCTGTTAAAAAAAACCAAAAAAGTACTATCACAAGGCGGCATGGAACCTTTCACCCATGCAGGATAGAGAATTGATACCTGCGCAGGATTACGTGTCGACCAGTATTAAAGAGGAACAAGTGTTATGGCCAAAGAGTAGATTTTAAACCAGTGAATCTACTATCGAGACTGAGGACATGTGCACATACTGAGAAAGTCATACATAGCTATGGCTGCTACCTGATCTAGTCCAGTATGATGTGGCAGGCAGCATATCTCTGCTCACCATGAGCTTTTCTTCTGTTTTCTTTGTGTGTGTGTAACCCATCTAATCCAAGGTATGGGCATTGTATACCATGCAAGACAGTGGGTAAGCCTGGCCAGGACATATTAGCTGCGGTAGTTATGTTTTCGTAGGATTGTTTGTCCAGCGTAATCCTTATTTTTTGTGTACCCTGCTTTGTGTTGTGTTGTGTTTGTTTGTTGTGTTGTGTTGTGTTGTGTTGGCTAATGTGGTGTGTGTGTGTGTGTGTTGTGTGGTGTGTGTGTGTGTGTGTGTGTGTGTGTGTGTGTGGTGTGTGTGGTGTGTGTGTTGCGCGCGCACGCGCAAACCAAAAAACCCAAACAATGATGATGATGATGATGATGATGATGATGATGATGATGATGATGATTATGATAATAATAATAATAATAATAATAATAATAATAATAATGATGGTGGCGGTTGTGGTGGTGATAAACGTGTGATGATGATGATGATGATGATGAATGATGATGGTGGATGATGATGATGATGATGATGATGATGATGATGATGATGATGATAAAAAAACAAAAAACAGAATAAAACATACAACATAGGTCTTATATTAATTTATCCCCCCCCCCCCCCAAGAAAAAGAAATCAACAAAAGATACCACCAACATCGCAGCAGCCACAACAAAGAAAGATGAAAATGGAAAAGACTGAAAGTAAGAAATAAATGAAGTGTATATAAAATATAGAGACTAATAATAAAAAACTTAACTGCTTATGCTTTACATATATATGAATGGAAATGTATGAGGTTCCAAGTTTCCTTTCAATTCCCTGTTTCATATAGCTGAGTGTTTTAAGATGTTCTTTGCAGATAGTATGTGTAAGTATGATTTAATAAGGAGTTTCCTTTGACAAGTCATTAACTTTAGCTGGAAAAGGAACTTTAAAAAATAGGACGTGAATGAAGATGAAAAACGAAATAGCAAGGAGTTAAAGATCTAGGAAGTGAGTAAAAATGTAAATTACAGGGAGTGTGAGTAAGAATCCCCTTGAAATCACAGCTACGTCTTTACTTTGCAACATTTTCATGGACACAGAATAAGGAGCTTTAAATTTTTTATACTAAAAGTAAAGAAATCTAACTTGATCCTTGAGCTGATTATTGTTCTGTTTAGGTAGCATTTACTGAGCTATGAGTTGTAGAAATCAGCTCTTATCATTTCAGACTTTGTATGCAATACACTCAAAGAGTAAGGGTAGTTTGGTATAAAAACAACAGTAACCACATTCTGATATTTCAAATTTATCTCACAAGAATTTTGGAGAGGAGCGCCAGAATGTGGCCTTTTTTGCAATAAATAAAATACGATATTCTCCCAGCTATTTCGTTGACTTATTCTACATAGATTTAAAAAAAAAAAAAAAGATTGATCAAACTTAACATTGTTATCCCCAATAATGGCCATTTTCTTCTACTATTGCCCTCTGCTTCTTTTATCTTTTTTATATTTTAAATTGTTTTATATCGAGGATAATGCCGTGTCTTGCTTTGCCTAATGGGTACACTTTGTTTTCAACTAACTATGTACCTTTCACCATGGAATTTATTGTGTCACCCTTTTGTTTTCTGAACTTACTCATTGATACTCCCTGATGCAGTAGTTTTGCCTTTTTATACATTTTCTGTGATATGCCTTACTCTTTCTTCATTCAATAGTTTGTTTTTTTAATATAAAATCCTTTGCAACATAGATGTCCTGAACCACTACCTTTTATATTATTATCATAATTCTTGTCTCCACATCCAGAAGCTGAAAAATGTAAGCCTGAATTGTTGCAAGTTTGTCATGGGAAGTAAGATCATGCCTTGGGTTTTATGTGCAAGTCCTTCACGGGAAAACTTAATCAAAAGCCCTTTGAAAATCAAATCAAATTACGTCATTGTTTACAATTATTTTCTAATCTTGTGAAATACTTAAAACTTTTGTTAATTCGAGATAATTCATAGCAGATACAGAGCCACACCAATAGTTTGACAGAAGTTTGTATATCAGATGCTTATTCAAACCATCCATGGTTAAGTTCTAACAAATTATCAGAGCTTACAAATAACAGAAGCTAGACTAAGTATTTGGTCATTACTTTGATCAGCTTTGTTTTCATTTGTAAAAATTAGCTTGGGTATTTCTTTACTTGTTTCCAGCTTTGAGGTAGTCTAAGTTCATGAAGTTTCTTAGTAAATGAAAATGAAATCTTAAAGAAGCTAAGTCTCTTTGAACAGTCCAAGGTGCATTTAATATTGGCCACTTGCTTTTGTGGTTTGTCTTTTGCCTTTGTTTTATTTTAAGGCGAGATATTGTATTTTTTATAGGTTTAGAAAATTTGAGACATTAGCTTTGATTGGAGATTATTGTAGTTCTCTGCAATAAAAAGACTCGAAAATCTGTTTTCAAAAGGTGGGGGATGGGGATGTAT
>CM060328.1:27668809-27701309 GCA_030674155.1 Stramonita haemastoma
GCTGCAGGCCCTGGTGACCAAATATCGGGACGTGATGACGTTGTGCCAGGGTCAGCTGATTGTAGCTGTGGAGCTGAGGTACAATGGGGCAGAGGCGGACTCCACTGAGCATCATCAGCGTGGGCAACCTTTCCGGCTACACATAGAGGACATGCTGCAGAAGTCTTGGAGAGAACATAATCTGTGATAGGGGGAAAACTACAAGATAATGATTAGGTGAGACAGAAAGAGTTGTTACAGATTAGGTTATGCCTATGCTGTTGTATGCGTTTATGTCAATGTATGTGCACGCAGACAGACAGAAAGACAACCTGAAACATGTAGCACAGAGAGAGAGAGTGGTTAATTTATGAGTTATTCTTAAGGTTGGTAGAGATAGATAGATAGATAGATAGATAGATAGATAGATAGATAAAAAGATAGATAGAGAGAGAGAGAGAGAAGAGAGAGAGAGAGAGAGAGAGAGAGAGAGAGAGAGAGAGAGAGAGAGATTAGATAGCTTATCTTAATCAATCCAGTTTCTTATGTTGGAAGTTTTAAAATAGCTTTGCTCTGTAAAAAAAACACAAAAACCTGATGATTTAGCCGGATTCAAAGACATCCAGATAACAATTACAATGCAATGTCAAAGCAAAAACGGATTCAGCTCAGTGGCATAGAGGCACACTCACAGAACTGAAAATGGTACTTTTACAAAAATTATTTAATCTGTCAAGTCAAATGATTCATGACTGTAATAAAAAAAACTGATTGGAAAAGAATTGAGGCAGCAGGGGACTACTATTCATGTCGATTGGACAGCCAAAAAAAACAGTGAGAATGTTCTGCAAGACTTTGACACCACCAGAAAACTGCAAGCAGC
Source organism: Stramonita haemastoma (assembly GCA_030674155.1). NCBI lineage: Eukaryota > Metazoa > Mollusca > Gastropoda > Neogastropoda > Muricidae > Stramonita > Stramonita haemastoma. The sequence continues at coordinate 27,669,672 of CM060328.1, forward strand.
TATCAGCAAGAGAAAACTCGGATGCTATGGCCACGTGTCACACCACAATACACAAACTCCACGTCCACGTACTTTTTTCAGGGAAGAACGAAACCAAAAAAAGAATGGCAGACCTCTAGTCTCATACACAGAGAAGAGAACCAACATCAGTGAAACTGGATATTCAAGATGTTGTCCCCACAAGTCCAGTCAGAACCACGTGGATGTGCAGAGTGGCCTCATAGAGTGCAGCAGCCAACGTCCAACCCCATGCCTGTGACAGATGAAACAAGGAATGCCTTAGATGTATTCCAAAATCAAAACATTCCGTTTGGATTCGTTGGCTGAGACTGGCGCGCGGTCAGATCTCCTTCCGCGTGACAAGCACAGGAGAAGACCAGGCATAATGCATCCCACCCAATAAAGAACCAGAAGAGAATCTAGTTTGACATCATATTACTTAAGAATGACAGAAATTCCCAACGTTTCAGATTTTTGACTCTCTGAAATTTGTGTTAACAATGTTGAAACCGGGTTCAAGTTATTGAGCAGTCTTTGTTCATATGCCCCCCCCCCCCCCCACCTTCCCAAATCTTTCAGCTATATTTTCGTCGGTTGTATTCCAATGTTTGGGTATCTGTGGATGGTTCCTCTCTCAATTCCTTTTTTTTTTCTTTTCTATTTTCACACTTTTGAGTTAAAATGTCCCTAAGGCACACTTAAAACTGAATTTAAGAGACAAAAGCCTTTTGTCTCTTACATTCAGTTTTAAATGTGCTTTACTTTAAGCAAAGCCTGGTTTTCACCATCTGGCGAAAAGACACATGTTGACTGACATGTTAGTTGTTACACTTGTTGCTGTTTGCTTTGTGTTATGACAATTATTTTGCAACCAATTGGTTTACACCCAATGTTAGTCTTAATCGCTCACCTGAATGAAAAATGAAGCTGTGATATTTCTGAGCTATTATGGACTTCTTCCTTAAGTAATTTTGAACAGTTGAACTGTAGGACCATGTTCATTCATTTCAATTTTTTTAATCCACCACCCACCCTTGACACAATCCCTAAAAAATGCTTGTATCCTGGAAACTGTAAGTGCCTTACAAAGAAATCTGGGTGGGACTTGTGGAACTTTTCTTTGGCTACTGTCAATGATAAAAAAACTTATTCCACAGCCCATAAGGATAAAACCTACCAACTGGCATTCTCTTTTTGGGCCATGATTTTTTCAGGTGAGTCAGAATGTCTGTGGGTGCTTTGCTTTGTGGACAACATAGCAATATATGTTGATTTGGAACACACATTGTGGTCATAGCACTCGCTCTCTCCATTCTAATGTTAAGCAGCATTGAGCGTGGTTACCAAGTGGATGGGTGGCTGTTTGCGTGCCTTGGCTTCAGTACAGTCCTACATTTCATTCAACTATAAATGGGCACCTGCCCTCTTCAAGGACAAGGAAGATAAGGCAGCTAGTGAGAGGAGATGGGCACCACCCTCAATATACCAAGTAAAAAAGAAGTTGAGGTCTCTAGCTCTGACGCCTCGCTACCCTACGACCACATAGGTTATGGGACACCTTTGACCTTTTTGTGATTGTGTGCAATATACTGTTTATGTGGGTGAGATCATTAAGGTGATATCATGGTTAAGATGTTTGAAGCCTCATTGGCTTTCAGTTGCACAGATCTCAGCTGGATGTTGAAAATAATATGTTTAGGAAAGCCTTTCCATCAGAGCCACAGATAAGGCACTGATATACCTTGAGGTCATCTTGGAAAGTACAACTGGGTGCAACGCATTAAGGGTGCAACACTAGAAAGCAAAAGTTATCAGTTTGCTGTAAAAGGGTGATCTTAGGCTACCTGTGCGGAAGGTAATACGCTGTCAGACTAAAGCTGATCTTCAAGGGCGAAGTTCTTTCATAGCAGTGGAGAGTGAGACGGGGTGAAGTAACTTCGTTCTCCTAGCAGATAATGTTGTAATTTGTGTTTGAGGCACGCCTGTGAACAGTGTAAATAGCTGTCTGCTCTAGGAAGGTCATTAATGTCTACTGACTGTGTATGGATAGCTTAAATAGGCAAGCAATCTGGAAGTCCATACACTGAGGTAGTCTTAAACAGAGAGCTAATAAACTGATAAAGATTGCCTCTGATCAAATCTATAAGAGAGTTTAACAGGACAAGAGCAAAAACTGTTGTATTGTATTGTATTGTATACCACTTTATGTCACAGCAGATTTCTCTGCGTGAAATTCGGGCTGCTCTCTCCCGGGGGGCAGAGTGTGTTGCCACAAGAGCAGTGCCTACCCATTTTTTTTTCTTTTTGCTGTCTGCAACTGTATTTGTTTCCCTACCAGAGTGGCTTTTCTCTACAAAATTTTGCCAGGGTCAAGCCCCTTGTTGCCTTGGGTTCTTTTACGTGCGCTAAATAATGATGTGTAATACACGGGGCCTCGGTTTATCGTCTCATCCGTCTGTTCCATAGAAACAAAGTTTTTGTCCGCAACTACAATAAGCAGGTTCAGGTGAACAAGACAATGGCAAACTTTCTGTTAGCAATTTGCTGTCTGTCACATTTTAAAAGCAATTTATGTTGAAAACATGCAGGCATAATTCATAAATGAAAATTAAGATAAAAATGTTAGCTGAGATTGCCTGAATGAACGGGCTTCAAATTTTAATGTGTATCAAATCCACACCATAAATATGAGAAAAAAAAACACAAAGCTACCAAAAAACAAACAGTGCTTATAATGTTCACATGTTTGTTCTCAGTAGCATATTCTGTTTTTCAAAGTGAAATCACTGCAACATCGTCCTACCTCGCCTCACAGATAAGATGTCCCCTGTTTGTAAGTATTTCATTTGACTTTGTTGATTGTATCAAAACAAACCCAAGGCTGAAAAGCCCTGTAAAAGGCAATTAATCTGGATTTATATGGAGGGGGGTGGGGGTGGGGGGAGTAACATAAGGAACTCAAACTACCCAGGACTGTTTTCCTTGAGGTAAAATGTATGACTTAATACAACAAGTGCACGTCATTTAGATCATGGCCATTTAGATCATGATGGAATGACTGGTGTTAAAAAAAACTATTTCTGTAACCCACAACAGATAGTTCACCAGATCTGAAGACGCCCCCCCCCCCCCCCCCCCCCCCCCAACGCTTCTTATTTTGACTTTGCCAAACCAGGAAACTTTTCTTAACTCTTCACTTTGCTTCACACATAACGATGTGGGCTTTCCAGAGACAGTGTTCTGTTTTAAAAAAAATTCTTTGGTTCTATTTTTACTTTGATTTTACTTCACAGTTGGCCTCTGTGTGTGTGTGTGTGTGTGTGTGTGTGTGTGTGTGTGTGCGTGCGTGCGTGCGTGCGCGCTCGCACGCGCGCGCGCGTGTGTATAAATTAAATGTGTGTTAATCCTATTATTTGTGGACGGTTGCATGCGTGTAAATGATTTGAATGCAAGCGTCGATTTGTTTACTTTACAAGATTCGACGCTATAATAAATTCCATGCATTATTATTATCATTATCATCATAAAAAGTTTATTGTGGTAAAACAGTATTTAAAAAAAAGTAACCAACACTTATCTAACAAACAATAATGCAACATATAAACATAAACTTTGAAAAAAAAAAAAGCGCACAGCAAGTAACTTACAATTATGTATGTATGACTTAGAAAGCAGTCAACAATAGGTGCAACTTTAAGATGGAAAGTATGATAACTAATCTTTTTTTTTCTTCAATGGGCTCAATTAAGAAACCTTGAATAATTATGTCTTGGTTCTGAGGACAGTGTTTACATTTGGTGAGGAGAGAGATTAGCCTACTCTCATAACTGAAAAAATCCTGAGACCAAAAGAATCTCTCTGCAATCAAATGACTTATTGTAAGAACTTGTTCCATGCTGAACAGTCAAATGACTTACTAAAGTTACTTTTTTTTCAAACGAATTGAATAGTTCTGGGGTGTCACCTGTATGCAAATTATACAACAAAATGTAACACAGTATTGACCATTGTGCTCAGGAAAAACAAATGATCGCACAAAGCAAAAGAAAAAAAAGTTGAATGTAACTGTGACATGAAAAAAAGAAGACCCCCCCCCCAACCCCTGTGATATAAATTGGCAGAAAAGATTCAAAAGCAGAGCTGTGTTGCATTGTGTTGTATTTATTGTATATTGTATTGCATTGCTGTTTTATATCATATTGCATTGATTGTATTGTATTGTGTACCACTTTCAGTCATTGCATATTTTTCTGCATGAAGGTAGCTTCTCTCCCTAGGAAGGTTTTCCGTTTTTCGTCTTACAGAATGTTATCAGGAAAAACTGTTTTGTTGCCGGAAGTTCTTTAATCATGCGCCAAATGCGTGCTGCACAAAAGACCTGGTTTCTTATCCTTAAGACTAGCACGAGACCATCAACTCCAGGTCTAGTGAATAGAGGAAAAGTTTGAATACACATGGGGATCGAACTAGCAGCTTCTGTCACTTTCTTGTTCCTTTTCTTCCTGTTTCCTTCTCCTGATCTTCCTCGTTCGCTTTTTACACCGTCAGATGTGTTCGAAAAAATAATGGCGTGTCCTTTCCAGCTCCTCACGTGGGCCGAGCAGCTTGGTTTGTAAGGTTATCTCCATCTGTCAAACAATCTTATTCAGGTCGCTGAATAGCGTGCACTTCTGAAGGATGTACTCGCCAGTCTGGTGTTCTTTTCCGCAGGTACCAGGGGAGAAGGAGCGAGTTTCAGCTTTGTGGATGTATGGTGATTTAGCCTATTGTGCCTAGTGCGGAGTCTTAGAGTGATGGCCTGTTCTTCTCTTTTGAGATGGTGGTAGTCGTCCTTTTCTACTCTAGGTCGGGCCATAAATTTGATGATTGTCTTCTTTTTGTGGAAGGCGACGCTGCTCTTGCACTGTTCTCTCTGTGCCCCTGTTTCCAAGTTTATCAGCCTGTTCGTTGCCAAGTATGCCACAGTGGGCGGGGATCCATTGCAGCATTGCACATTTTTTTCGTGCAAAGAGTTCGTAGTTTCCCTATAGAGTTTGTTTCTTTGTCTGCAGGCAGGGCTTGTAGGACTGACAGGGCAATGGTGAAGAAAAAACCACTTGCTGGTATTCATCTTTGGAGTGTCTGACCATGGTGGCAGCTTGTCTCGGGGCTTGGGCTTCTTCAACGGTAGTTGGTGCAGAGTGTTCCTTTTGAGATGTTTGCTGTTTTCCACTTCTCCAGATGGGTAGGCTACTTGTCTGTTTTCTTCCTTCTTGGTGCATTTCCTACCATATTTTTCAGAAAGTCTTAACAGAAAACAATTCTCTCTCCCATACCAAAGTCGGATGCCTGACCTGACTTGTCAGCGCTGAAGGCTCACACTCACTCTCGTCCATGTCCAAGACTAGGGACATGAGAGAAGAGCAACAAGATCTTTTTCCATCTTCAGACCTTTGCTATAGAGCTTGCAGGTGGCAGTCCATCTTTGATGTTCACCATGATTTTTGCGGCTCTCTCCTGCCGACTGTCTCAGATGTTTGCTAGGTTTTCTGTGGTGTGACAAACACATAGCTTCTCCCTTATGTGGAGAGCAAAGGCTCTTGGCCACACGCTTTGATTCTCTTCACATGTATTGGTCTGTTCTTTGTATGAATTGAGGATCTCTTGCACTTGTTCTCGAATGCTTGGATTCTCCTCTCTAATCTGCTGTCAGTATGATTCACACCAAGAGATAAACACGAGGATTAAAGTGTATTGTCAGAACTGATTGTGCTTCTGACTTCTCGAGTCACTAGAGCAAGTGAAACATCACGCAAAGCCATTTATTGAAAACATATGGCCATCACGTTCGACAGCAAAGAAGATAACTTTCTAGATCGCTAGTCACTCTGTAACCGAAATGTGAATGATTAAATTAAATTTCTGTTAGAATTTTATGGTTACTTTATTTTTTTCTAACAATGCACATCTATTTTCAACTGATGAAAAAGTGTTCTGTTTTGCTTGAAACATAGCTCATCTCTGTACCTTTTAAAATGGGAAGAATAGAACAGTTTTGTTCCGATTGAAGAAGCGAACACAAATAATATTATTGTCTTAAATATTATCACTTTTTCCTATTTCCTTTCTTTTGATTTGAATTTGTTTACTCTGGTGGTGGTAGTTGGTGAATAAGGATGTGTGTACATTTGTCGGTGTTGTGTGGAGAAAAAAGAGAGAGAGAGAGAGAGAGAGAGAGAGAGAGAGAGAGAGAGAGAGAGAGAGAGAGAGAGAGAGAGAGAGAGAGAGAGAGAGAAATGGACTAGTGATGGAAATCAGAGAATGCATAGCCTATTTGCTTTTCAGTTGTAATGCACCTTTGCTTTTTCTTTTGTTTTGATGTCAGAAAATGTATTGTATTATGAACGTTGTGAATACTTAATACAGTGCTCACAAACAGATATGGTTTTCCTTGACTTGAATTGCCTTGTATTATATTGTATTGCATTGTACTTCATTATAGGTTGTCTATTGTATTGCATTGTAGTATTTATATAGTATGTATTGCATTACATTTATGCTCAGGATAGATTTCTGAAGGTGACGCTTCAGCTGCCTTTCCCAAGGTTGAGCCTGTCATCCATGTATACTGTCCACCCGTTTCACTTTTCCTGAGGGCGTGGCCATGTTACTCTTCAGTCTAACTGCCGCTAAAAGTAATAGTGATGCATCATGCCATGGTTATAAACAGCTTGGTCATGGTCCTGTGTTTCCTTCAAAGTGATATTTTTTTCTATAGAATTTTACCACATGTAGGGACGCTCCTTTTTTCTTGATTTGTTTTTTTTGGTTGCCTCATATTCTGTCTCGCTGTTCCCTGTGCTGGGTCATTTTGATCTCTCCACTCCCTGCGATGCCTAGGCTTGTTTCGTTTGATCCTCAGGGTCAGATGTCCACACTGAGCTTGTCAATGTTAGTCGCCACAGGGCCACCACAACCCCCAAACGAGGGGCCCGAGGCCAACAGCTTGCTGCTGGGTTATGTTGGTGGTGCTCAGTGGTGCCTGTTCTTAGTCAACATAGGCAGGACACCGCCTAATAATCCATTTATGACGACAACGATAGGGAGCTATTATTTTATTTATATCTTTATATCGAGGATAATGGAATAAGCAATCATATCTTTTTTGCATCCAGTCCCGGTGGTATGCAGTTTTGTAAATGTCATCTGTTCACCACCGGCACACGATGGCCACTCTTACGAAAAGCGGAAAGATTTAACGTGTGCGCAAGATGTTCTGCGTGGTTCGCAACACGGGCCTCGGTTTATAGTCTATCCGAAGGACTTTTGGGGGAGTGGAGTCAGCACTGATGTTAACTCCAGGAGAAAAGCCCCCTCGACCGGGAATCGAACCCGGGTCATCAAATTGCAAGCGCAATGTTCTGACCACTAGGCTATGTCCCGAGCTAGACTGAGTGAGAGCCCCCCTGGGATGGTGGCCACTACAGCACCCTCCAACCACCTTCTCCCCTCAGCCTCTGACTCCTAAGGCATTAGACACCAACCTGCCCCAGGAACCACAGAATAAGAAATTTTTTGTTGCGATTTTTTAATGCTGAAGAGTTCAGACTGGGAAGGGACCATACCATGGTGGATCAGTGGTCTAGAGGTAATGCACCTGCCTAGAAAGCAAAAGTCCGGGTCCAAAAAGTGCGGTGGTTCCATCCCCGTTTTGGGCCTGAAATATCCTCCATCCATTAAACCATGAGTTGTGGTCTGGGTGCTAGTCTTTCAGATGAGACGATAAAACGAGGTCTTGAGTGTTATACATAGTTATCTAGCGCATGTAAAAGAACCCACGGCAACAACAGTTGCCCTTGGCAAAATTCGGTAGAAAAAACAACTCTGATAAGGAAAGAAATATAATTGCAGACAGGAAAGAAAAAAAAAAACCCAAAACAATGGGTGGCGCTGCTCTTGTGGCAACCCACTCTTCCCAGGAAAACTGCCCAAAATTCATGCAGTAAAATCTGCCGTGACTTAAAAGTGGTATATAAAAAAAAATACCATAGACATCTCACTTTCTGTATGGGAATTAAGTTTTTAGATTTGAGCATGTTAATTTTATTTTTTTATTTTGAGGATAAGAAGTGTGCTTTTTCACATCCAGTCACCGTGTGTATACAGTTTAAAAAGTAAATTTTATCACATGTTTCTACCGTCACACAATGGCCCACTCTTCTAAAAAGCGGAACAGGTTTTATTTACGTGTGTGCAATATGTTCTGCATGCTTTCACACATGGGACCTTTTATTTATAGTCTCATCCAAGGGATGTTTGTTATTTGCATCAGACCTGGCACATGTCGACCCTGCAACAGTGTGTCTGGTAGGCAGGTACTAAGGCAGGCGGCTTTATGGGCGTCTGGTGGAGCTCCTTGTCAATGGTTGGATCTTGGAGTCAGTGTAACAGAATAATCTTATGAGCTTGTGTATGATGGTGTCAGTGCCAGTAGTTGTGTGGAGCTTGAAGAGGCGACCCAATAGACAAGGCAAAAACACACAATAACACACACACACATGCACAGATACGTCACACACACACACACACCACAAAGGCAGAAAACAACAACAAAAAAAGGCAAAACACAGGCCAATGAAAACAGCAACCATCGATGAAAGTTTAAACAGTCGGGAAAAAAGGAAACGAAACAACCATTCAATATTACCTATTCCCGACAACCATTTCCAACTTAAAAACAAAAAGGAATTGACATCCTTTGAGATGTTTGTACATGTTTTCTCCTGAATAATTGTCTGCTGAACTTGCTTCAGTTTTCGGTTCAAGGTGTCGCTTTTTTTTTTTCAAGCTAAGCATTCACTGTCTTTATATTGTCAAAAACTTTGGTTTATATTCGCAACTCTGAAAATAAAAAGGTGTTGTAAACTACATCCATTAATTTTTTTTTCAATTTCCTCTGTAATTTTGGCTTTTGTCTCTTCCAGTTGTCTTTGCAAGGCTGCAGCTGTTCCATCAGCTTGTGATAATTTTCATCCTGACTTACAGAAGACAGGGTTGTATTTTTGCATCCTGACATGAACCAAACCTAAGGGACACAGATGAAAATGTAGTGTTGGCCATGTAATTTGAGCAGTACTTGCAAATCAATGTGTGCATCTTCACCTGTGCAGTCCCAGGCTAGGTAAATGTAAGGTAAAGGTGTCCCATAACCTAGGTGATTGTAGGGGAGCGAGCATCAGAGACCTCAGCTTCTCTATGGGCCAGCATATTGAGGGCGGCGCCCATCCCCTCTCCCTGCTGCTTTACTCCTGACCCTAAAGAGGGCAGGTACCATTTACAGCTGGGTGAACTGGGGGACTTTCTGAAGCCAAGGCATGCAAAGGTCACCCATCCAATGGTAACCACGCTGATGCTGCTTAACTACTTGGGAAAGCAGCGCTCTGACCACTAGCTATCCCGCCCCTAGCAGTCCCTCGGCTACCCACTGCAATTTATGAAACATTCGTTCCACACAGAAGCTAGCAAACCCTCCCCACCCTCAATACCCCCATCTCCTGTATTTTCAAGGAAACATTAAAGAACTTCCAGTTTTGCTTCCAAGGTCTGCTCAACAATATCACAACAACAAGATTTTTTGATTCATAGATTTTATTCCATTCTGCTGTCATACATAATATATGTACTGCCTTTGTGAAACAAGCACATGTTTATCCAACTGACAAAAACAACAGATTTACGTTGTACTGAATAACAATTATTCCAATGTCAGTGGTTGAGAAACAAATCCAAAACTTTTAGTTGGCCAATAATGGCTGATGATGAGGTAAAGAAGTTTTAAAAACATGTTCATATATTAAGTCAAAAAATTGTACACAGCTTCAAAAGAGTGTTACACGTCTGGGACTGAATTTCAATATTTACTGTATTGTGTAACATTCCAGTGTCACCAGTGCTGCTATGAGTTAAAACATTGCATACACTTTCTATCAATCAGACTGGCGCATGCACGCACACACACACACACGCATGCATGCACATGCACACACACACACACCTACAGAGTAACTATATCTGCATATGTTAACTGAAGGTAATGAAAATTCACACTCTTGATCCGACTGTTGTCACAGAGATTTCTGCAGACCTGGAATGATGAATCAGACATTTTGTACACCTGTCTCCTCCACCCATCCATTATAGTAACTAGAGGTAATGTTAAGAATGAAAAGTACCTGTAACTAAGGCCATCAGATTATACAGGACACCAATGCACTACTTGTTACAACAAAAGCCAACAGAAAAGAATATGTACATCAATAAAATGTATATAGCAGAAACAGTTCAATGGAACATTAAAAAAATTCCCTCTCCTTCATATGTTTTCTTATTCTATTTACTAAATTACACGCATCTCCCCCCTAACCCCCCCCCCCCCCCCCCAACAACAACAAAACAAAACAAAAAAACCCTAACCAAACAACAAAAACAACAACCAATCAACATCAGTGATGACTCCACTCTCCCCAAAAAGTCCTTTGGATGAGACTTTAAACCGAGGCCCCGTGTGCGAACGCACGCAGAACATCTTGTGCCACACGTTAAATCCAGTTCCGCTTTTCGTAAGAGTAGGCCATCGTGTGCCGGTGGGAACAGATGACAATATTTACAAAAACTGCATACACACAGGGACCGGATGAAAAAAAGCACATGATTGCTTATTCTGTTATCCTCGATATAAAAGAATAAATTAAACAATATAAAAGAATTAAAAAAATAAAATAAAATAAAATAAAACCAACAAAACCCCCCAACCAAAACCCAGAAAGAAAGGTACATGCTAACGACATTCATCCATAACATTCAGCAGCATATACGAGGATAACAATAAAATCATGTAAACAACAAGAACAGAGATCAATCATTGCAACAAATTTACTTATGTCTTAATCATACTGAAACTTGCATTAGAGATAAGAATGGAAACAAAGGAAAAAGAAAAAAATATAGTAGTGGGGGTCTGAGGCCTCCCTGGCTCCAAATGGGGTCCAGGGGGCAATGCCCTTGGTGGGGGTCAGAAAGCTGCCCCCTGAAGCTGAGGAATTGTATTTTGACATCTGAAAATGACGCTATAAATTCTGTTTTGAAAACACTAAGGACGCTTTTATGACCAAAACAAAATGACATAGCAGTTCAATAGTTTTTAACAAAAGAATATTTTTTTTATACACTAGCAGTTCAGTAATAATATTACAAGGATGCAGATGCAACACTGATACTGCAAACAAAGATTCCTAGTTATAACATTATTATGTGTGGATGAGCATTATGTGTCATCTCTTCGTATGTGTGGTCTCTTCACTGGCTTCCAAACATGCTTGCTGCTGGTAAGCAAATCAGGAGCAGATTTCACTCATTTTAAAAGCAGGACATTGGATTAGGATTGCTCCACGTAAAAATCACCCACATGAGAGCAGATGTGTCAAGATTGCAGCTGCCTGAGAATCCAGCAACACACACATTGTATATATCTATTCCATAAACTTTTCTGAAGCGATTTAAAGTGATTGATAAAAATGGCTTTGGAGCCTGTCAAAAAGATGGGTTTTCACAAAAGGCAGAAAATTTAAGTGTCTGGAGCATATTTTCTAATTAACAGTAGCACTGTGTAGCTATGGAGACCGTATTATTTGTAGGCTTCCTTACAATTCATGTGGTATTATTTTTTACTGAAAATATTTCTGTCTAGCCCTGGCTTCCCCATGTATAATTCCTCACTACGCTCACACAGAACATTATAATATTATAACAGACATTACACCATCAGGATGAAAAATACTTTAGTGATTGTAGCATCTTATCATTACAACTCATAGGAATAAAGTTCCACAACTGAAATACTACGGAGATCACTTACACAAGAGGTTGATGTCACTGTGCTGTAACGCTTGATATATTATAAGCCTTTTAGGCTGTTTTTACACACCCCCAAAAAACCCTCCCAAATCAAACACACACAAAAAAACAAAACTGAAAACAAAAAATTCCAGCAACAACCCCCCCCCCTCCCCGTTAAAAAAACAAACAAAACCCAACCACCAAAACCAAACCAACTAAAAAGAAAACAAAAAATCAACAAGCCCCCCCCCCCCCCTCCACAAAATGCCTCCAGGATATTCTTTCCATCACAACCAGTTCTGATTTCAACAAAACAGGAGAAACAAAACAAAGTAGATCTACCAAAACACTAGACCGTTTGATTTCAATACTGTGGGTCCTAGAGATCATAGGTTCAAATCTTGGTAGAGGTGTCTGGTGAATTAACACTTTCTACCCCGGGTACGGATTAATCCGTACCACGCGATCATCTCCCCTGGACGGGTACGGATTAATCCGTACCACAGCAGGTACTTTCACTTTCGCCCTCCCATTCTGTTCTATTCTCACATGGTCGTTTTAGCTTGTTGGCTTTAGCTGCCACGTTGGTCGCACATCGTTCACAGCTAATTTGCATATAAATTGAGCGTGTTTTTGTTGTGTTTATTGTTGTTTTACGTGTCATATGCTTGTAGTATGGCTTTGGTACATCATACTTTCACTGCTGACGAAGTAACAGAAGTTTTAAACGAGTTATTACGTTGCTGATAAAGATCGTGTTTTGGATAGAGATCGTGAGAGCTTCGAGTCTCGTGATACTCACTGTGTGCCGCTCGAGGAGCGAGATAGGCCAGCTAAAAGGGGTGGGAAGGGGGGGGGGTGACTGGGGAGGGGCGTGGCCTTGGTACTGTGAGTACCCCTACGATAAACACCAACTGTTTACTTGAAAATGAACTACAAGCCACCTGGTGAAGTGCAAACATTCTGTACATATGAATAAAGTAGTGTAGAAAAGTTCAGGAACTTTCTTGGACTAGGGAAGAAATGTTATCTGTATATTCCATGGTCGTTATTGTGACAGTGTCGTGTCTACAGTTCAGTGGTTCCCTTTGATTATATTACATTTGATGCATGCTGGAAGAAAACTTGTATAGTACCTATGTTTGTCCCTGTTTATTTGAGATTCTTGTATAGTTTTGTTGTTGTTGTGTTGTATTTGTTGCATACATTGTGTAAAAATCATAAGCCCATCAGTGGGATCACCACTTAAAATCAGAGCAATTACGTAATTTGACACCATAATTAACATACTCTTTTTTATGCAATATAAATTTTTATGCACGCATATAATGGGTAGTCATTTACCCACACAATGCCATAGTTTCATAAGAAATGGGCTTCATAAAAAAAAGATATGAGGATTTTACTATGATGACCCAGTGCACACTGCACTCAGCTGCTGCAGGGCTGGTCCACAGAGACTGCAGTGCAGCTGCACCCTTGGGGTACAAAGTGTTAACCTTTGTGTGTCATGTCATGTCTGCCTGTGGTCCCTTCTGGGGCATAGGCCGCCAACTAGCTGTCTCCAGGCATCTCGGCTCTGGGCTAGGCGTTCCAGCTGTCCCCACGTCTTGCCCATCTTTTTCGCATCTGCATCCAGGTCCCGGCGCCAGGTATTTCTAGGCCGCCCTCTCTTTCTTTTCCCTTGTGGATTCCAGGTGAGAGCTTGTCTTGTGATGCTGGATACAGGTTTCCGTAGGGTGTGTCCTATCCATCGCCAACGTCTCTGTAGGATTTCTTTCTCAACAGGCTGTTGTCTGGTTCTTTGCCATAATTCTTCATTACTGATCTTGTCTGGCCATCGTACCTTGAGGATCTTCCTGAGGCAGGTGTTGATGAAGACCTGGATTTTCTTCATGGTGGTGACGGTGTTTCTCCAGGTCTCTGCTCCATACATTAGTATTGGCTTGATGATGGTGTTGAAGAGCCTGGTCTTGGTGGCGATGCTGATGTCGCTTGATCCCCAGACGTTTCTGAGCTGCTTGAAGGCTGCCCTTGCTTTACCGATGCGGGTTCTGACGTCTGTGTCTGTTCCTCCCTGTGTGTCCACGATGCTGCCGAGGTATGTGAAGCTTTCCACCTCTTCCAGCGCTTCTCCTTTGACTGTGATGGGTGTTGCATTGGCTGCATTTGTCTTGAGTACCTTGCTCTTTCCTCTGTTGATGTTGAGGCCCAGTTTAGCTGAGTTCTCCACAACGATGTTGGTCTTTTCCTGCATCTGTTGCTGGGTGTGGAGAGAAGGGCCAGGTCATCCGCAAAGTCAAGGTCGTCTAGCTGTTTCCAGGGTGTCCATTGGATGCCATTGTTAACCTTTAGCCTGCCACATTTGTCGTTCCAGAACGGCAGATAAACCACACCTCTCACGCTGCCATGAGCACGAGAAGAGAAGAGAAGAGAAAAGAAGAGAAAAGAAGAGAGGAGAAAAGAAGAGAAGAGAAGAGAAGGGAGGAGAGAAGAGTAGAGTAGAGTAGAGTAGAGTAGAGTAGAGTAGAGTAGAGTAGAGTAGAGTAGAGTAGAGTAGAGAAGAGAAGAGAAGAGAAGAGAAGAGAATGGAAGAGAAGAGAATGGAAGAGAAGAGAAGAGAAGAGAAGAGAAGAGAAGACAAGAGAAGAGAAGACAAGAGAAGAGAAGACAAGAGAGGAGAGGAGAGAGGAGAGGAGAGGAGAGGAGAGGAGAGGAGAGAGAGGAGAGGAGAGGAGAGAAGAGGAGAGAAGAGGAGAGAAGAGGAGAGAAGAGGAGAGGAGAGGAGAGGAGAAAAGAAGAGGAGAGAAGAGAAGAGAAGAGAGGAGAAGAGAAGAGAGGAGAAGAGAACAGAAGAGAAGGGAAGAGAAGGGAAGGAAAGAGAAGAGAAGAGAGAATTTACTAAAAACAAACAAGCCCAAAATAAGCAAAGTAACCACCAAAAAAAAAGCAAACAATAGCACATCATTTCTTGAAGAAGGACAAAATGGTCCTTTCTGTTTTTGGAGACTGACTCTTCTTCGCCTTTTTGCCTTGTTGGGAGTGTTTGTGACCTTCCTGCTGACCAGCTGCTGGCCTGGAAAAAGAGCACACAGGGCATTCTTCAACAGACAAGTAGTAATAATAATAGTAATAATAATAGTAATAATAATAGTAGTAATACTACTACTACTACTACTACTACTACTACTACTAATGATGATGATGATGATGATGATGAGATGATGATGATGATGATGATGATGATGATAATAATAATAATAATAATAATAATAATAATAATAATACATGGAATTTATATAGCGCTATGCACCTTACCCAGTGAGGAAACAGAGAGAAAGAGAGACAGAGACAGAAAGAGAGAGAGAGAGAGAAGAAGAGAACAGATGGCTGTCGTCTGCCGTTACCTTTTCCGACTGGGCTCCTCACTGGTCTGCTGTTCTCGGAGATTTGGGAAATGGTGTTGCGGTTCAGACAGACGTCAACATGCTGGTTGAAGAGGTCCAGGGTCCAGTCTGCCCTCTCCGCCCCACACAGAGGGCACACCATGTAGTCCAAGGAGTCAGGCTCCGCACAGGCAGACCTCTCTGGGGGCTGCTTCTGGTATGGGGCTAGGACAGGAACGGCCGCCTTTGCCAGCCCTGCACTGCTACAGCTGGGAAGGCTGTCGGGGTCAGACATGGTGCTGGGGTGTCTTGGAGGACAGGCGCCAGATTCCACAGAACTGCAGCTCCCTTTAGCAGACTTGGAGCTGCTACCACTAGGGTGATTCTGTTTCTTGTTCTCTGCTGAAGGTTTGTTACTTGACGAAGATTTCACTGTGTTTTTAGGTTTCTGAGATGCTGGTGATTGATTTGAACCTGCTTTGCTGGAGGAGGAAGCTTTGGTGACGGGGTTTGGAGACTGCGGTGACTGTGGCTGGAGACACCTGTCGATGTGAGCGTTGAAGTCAGTCAGGTTAATGCAGCCCACTGGCTTACAGCACACAGGACAGGTGAATGGTTCTCTGACGGTCACTGAAGAGTGAATCACACCATCCTGATCAAACTCGTCCCAACTGCTGTTTCCCATTTCATCATTCCAATTAACCCTATCAGAGCTGGTAGAAGCCGCGTGTCCTGCTGCTGCTGTGTGACTGTGAGAAAAACGGTTAGTGTCTGATGAGGTTGTTGTCCCTGTTGATGTTTCAGACAGATCGTTCTGAATGACAGAGCTGCTGAGGTTCTTACTCTGTGCTTGTGATGGTTCTGAGCTACAGTCTCTCTCCTCACGATTTTGAATGAAGTAACTCTCAGCAGTATTTTCACTCATGTCCCCGCTGTTTCCACCACTTCTATCCTCATCCAGTTCTGTTGTGTGCTTCACAGCAGCAACGTGCTTTCCAGCTGCCTGTCTGTGCACTGCAGAACTGTCCTAGATCTCTGGCTGATGTTTCTGTCCCTGATGACTGAGGGCAGTCTGAGGCTGCAGAAACACCACACGCACCCATCTCCTCCTCTGGCACACAGCCATCAGCACCATCCACATTTTCTGGAACTCTCTCACTGGCCTTCGCTTTTCCTTCCGGTACCTCTGTTGAGTTCAAACCCAGTCTGTCCGCAGAGCCCCCTATGCAGGTCTGCTGGTCATGTTCTGAAGATGACGTGGATGAACTCTGCTTCTGAAGATCAAGGGGGCTTTCTTCGCCACCCAGCCACCGACGCTTTTTTGAAGAATCCCAGAATAGTGTTTTGTTTCTCTTGAGGGCATTCTAGTTCTGAGACCAGCTTGGAAATCCTCACGCCTGTGGAACCAGAAAGCAGCAAAGATGAATTTTCAATGTACCACATTCTGCTGTGGAAAACAGCAATTATTCTTCTGTGCCAATGCTCAGACAGTAATTATTGTTGTCTGTCATATGAGTGAAAATGCGTTGTCTGCCTTTAAGACTTGACAAGTCAGGCCCAGTGCATCCGACTTGCATGGGAGAAATTGCTATCTTTAAGTCTTTGAAGTACTAGAGAATGGACCATAAGGCAGAAGAGGTGACTGGAGGAAAGGAGAAAATGCAGAAACAAAGAGGGATGGAAAAGAGGGAATTTTGGCCCATATTTGCAGAAGGTGGGATGAGAAGACAGACAGCATCAAGGGATGAACAAAGAATTCAAGTGATCTATCAAGAAAATCAAGGTTTAAATCCCACCACTACAACACTCTCTGTAAACAACTGCTTGGTGACAACACATTTTTCCTTTTTGTGCGCTTTTGTTGTTTTTTTTCTTTGAACAAGATTTTAGTGTTGACACCAATGTTGTTTGTAGCTAAACTACCTGAAGAAAGGTGTAACTGCAATAACAATAAAACCCAACCAACCATTGAACTAAAAAGTTGAATCAAACAATCTATAAAAAAAAAAAAAATCACAAAAAAGCTTTTTAAAAATCAGCATGGCAATTTATCATAATTCATTACCTTCTTTTAGATATCATGTACACACAACATAAATGACAAAGCTAAATCCTTACCTAAAGACCAAAAAAAAACCAACAAAAAAAAAAAAGAAAATACAACCATTATCACCAATAAACTAGCAGGCTCTAGGATGGGAAAACAAAAATGGTTGCACTTAACATTTCAGTTTCAGTTTATTTGCATACCATGACAAGGTATTAACAAAAATAACACTGAACAAATTTCTCATTGAATATCTGAGCTCCATATGACCTACCCATCAAGCGAAGCCTCAAAGATTTGGGGATTCTGCCAGTATTTCATTTTGCAGAATTCCTTTTGCGACAGAAAAGATAGCATCAACATCACAGGTGTAGTTGATGATGGTCTGGGCACGAGTTCGAACCTGGAAGTCAGTTGTCTTCAGCTTCAGTGAAATTGTCTTCCCCTGAAAAAGAAAGAAGAAAAAAAAGGGTAACGAAATTTTGTTGGTGTTAGGACTCCAATTTCTCTGGTGGTTAAGCAGAAGAAGGTCTGAACAAATATTACACGTGGACATGTCTGGATGGAACAAGAAAATATCTACATTAGCAAATGAAATAATTCATGACAACATTCATAAAACATTTGCTCTCATTGAAATAAAGAATGTAAATATGTGTTTAATTGCTTTAAAAAAGCAAGATTATTTCCAAAGCTCTCTCTCTCTCTCCCCCCCCCCCCCCCCCCCCTCTTTCTTTTTAATAAGGAAATCAGGCTCCTTTCATGCTGAGCAAAAATGGTTGCATACGCAAAATCTCACCATTGATGAATCTAGCATTTTTAGCCAAGGAACAGTAAAAAAAATAATAAAAAAACAAAAAAAATAATAAAAAAGGGCTTAAAATCAACTTTACTGGGAAGCTGAAAACTGGTGGGCAAAAAGTGATCATGCCAAAAACTCATTGCAAATGGAACAGAAATAAAATAAAAATCTTACTCCCCCCCCCCCCCCCCACATCCCAAAGCCCCCCCAAAATACCCCCCCCCCCCCCCCTTTCCCTTTCTCACCCTCGATGTGCTCCCTGGCCAGGTCCTCAGCCAGCTGCTGACACAGCTCCCAGCACTTGTCCATCAGCTCCTCAGGATGACTCAGCTCCCAAACGTCCTGCAGTTTGATCAAACTTCACACTTTACACCCATGCCATTTACAAACACACACACACACCTCTCTAACCCCAATTCCCCCCTCTCCCACTAGTGGGCAAGGGTCCAGGGCCCAGTGCTAAAATAAGCATTCCCCTTCCTTTTACCAAGTCCAAATGCAGTCAGTTCCTGTTGTAATTAGTACTGGCCAGCCCCAGCTGGGCTAGGCTGGGATGAGATGAAATAGCAGCTCAGAGTAGCTGGAAGTGAGGGAAACTGGAAGCTATGCCCCACCCTCCTTACATCTTCCCCCAAAGAAAACTTTGTTCCTTGCCCTCATCAAAATATCCAAGCGAATAGTGTATAGCTAAAAAACAAACAAATAAATGAAAATATAACTCACAAACAGAAAAATAATAATGAAAATGTTCTTGCCCTTATCTGTGAGTTTATTTTAGTCCAGGCCAACGGGTCCATGGTAATCTCCTGAAAAAGCTGCCTGACTTGTAAAGCTTTGATAACACGTGTGAGAGTTTACAGATAACTAATCTCAACTGATGTTACAATGAGACATGTATTCTTGACATACTGAAGACAAACATGGTCCATTGAGTGGATTTGGATATCATACAATCTCATATATCCCACAATGTGCATACCTGCAAGTGTCTTCAGCCTATCTGTGTATATATGTATAATATGTATGCAGAAGATGACAAATGCGGGTAAACAAACATCCATAATGCATAAGGGTGTCAGTGAATAACGGAACAATACCCATAAAGCACACCAGGCTTCACCAGTCCAGTATGCTGGCTTTATGCAGCAGGTGAAGCACTTTCAAGAGGATGTCTCAAAAGGAGAACCTTTTTATGTAGTGATACCTTCTTAGGAAAAAGAACAACTGCACAAACCTTTTACAATATCAGACAAAACTACGCCCAAACAACCAACACTGTGTGAGGGAGCAGTGATCACTTACTGCTCTGTGCTCATGCTTTTCCGCTCCTCCTCACTGGCCCTGTAAACAACAACAACAACAAAATTCACAATAGATATCACAACTACCTTAAAAGTAATCGCAAGTATGTTCTATTTTTTTTCTTTCATTTTACCCCTTGCCTGTTTTCATTTGTCTTCCCCATAACTATTGGGGTATTTTTTTTTATTTTTTGTAACAATATTCTGTCACGCAATTTACTGCATGAAATTCGGGCTGCCTCACGGGTAAGGTCGCCACAATGTGCACCAACCATTTTTTTTCTTTTCATGCATGCAAGTGCATGCAAGTAGATAATTTTATGGTAACAAAATAATCTGATCCCTAACAGATGAAATAAAAGCCTAACTTAACAAAACAAACTTAGATGAGTGAAAAGATAAGTACATAATTCTGAATATACCCCTTCAAAAGACTCCAATGAATCAAATCCAACATCTCATGCAGTTTAAATGACATGATGCATTGCTAATACTGTCAAAGAGAATGAGATACATCGTGAAAATGATAACATTTGACTATCAATAATCTGATACTATTTCTAAATACTAGAATTGCAAAATATAGAAAACAGACAGAAAGAACAGAATCAAAGAATACTTAAGTGTTATGTTTTTCCATGCAGTCTCAAAATATGCGACACCAAAATTCCATATATATATATATAAAATATATAATATATATATATATATATATATATATATAATATATATATAATATATATATATATATACAGCATCTTTGCCTTCTGGAAACTCTGGGCTAAAAGTTCCCTCTTTTCTATCCTTCTCTTTGTTTCTGCCTTGTTCTTTTTCTTCCTATCACCTCCTTCTTGTCTATTTTCTGCCTTCTTTGTCCATTCTCAAGCCTTTCTTCCAAAAAAGATGTAAAAGATAATAATTCTCTCCCATGCAGAAGTCAGATGCACTGGGCCTGACTTATCAGGCACTTAACGGTAGCTTAACGCATTTTTGCTCATAATTATGATAAGACAACAGTAGTTACTGTCTAAGCGTTCGATGAAGAAAATAGTCACTTGCAGCCAGACCACTTTCTGGCACTGGTAGACCACTGATGAGGCAGAACACAATAAAACAAACACATTTAAAGATAAACACAGGGATGCACACCTGGCCACCTGGTGGAGCCAACCCCACAGGTGACTCGCATGAAGTAGGAGAAGGAGACAGGGGAGTAGAGGTGATACAGGAGCGCTCTTTTCTCAAACAGGTCACGGCATGTCGAAATACCCAAGCCCCTAGCAGCTGCTCTGTGACACGGCCAATTCCTGAAATCTGGGAAGTGTTGAACAAAAAGTTGTAAACAAAAACATACTGTATGAAAAGAACAAAAAACAATCAAAATCTTTAACAAAAAAAATGCAAATTTCCTAAGCATCAAACAAAGCATATCGTTTAAAAAAAAAAAAATCACAATTTTTTTTACAAAAGCAGCAAATTTCATAAGCATGTTTCAATAAATGTTGTGTGTGCATTTGATGTTGGTAAGCATGTTTTCTTTATTAACACCAAAAATCCTCATGAATAAAAATAATAATAATAAAAATTGATACTCATCTTGTTTAAGCATATCACTCAAAAGTTTACAGAGAAGGAAAGGGAAAAAAGAAAGGCGAGAAAACATTAAAACAAGCACTACTGACAGCAGATAGGTACAACCAAAAGAATCAAACGACTTTGTGTCACGACAAAAACAAGACTTGTCCTAATAAAACTCTGTACTGTTCACGAAAGGTACTCTCTGACTATAACACTCCACATCTTGAAAATATGCACTATTCACCAGCAGTTAACAAAATAGTTAAGATAAACATAACAGACCTGCTATGCCCGTCTTATGACTTGTGATCACCTCTACAATCAACTTTCTTTTGGGTTTTGTTCTTGTTGTTGCCGCTGTTATTGTAAATTACCTTTCTGATGGGCAGCTTCTGGACAAATTCTGTGACATCCTCACTCCTGGCAGGTAGGAAAAACTGACCATTTGGTTTGTTCTGGTCAGAGCACACCTTGGACAGCATCATGTTGGGGGCTATACCTGGTAATATATTTCAGAAAAAGAAATCAGGAAGGACATTTAAAAAAAAAAAAAGTAACCAGAAATGGTTCTGTGTTCTGCTGATATTGATGTAAAAAAATATTTCAGAAAAAGAAATCAGGAATGAAATTAAAAAAAAAAAGTCACCAGAAATGTTCTAATATTTGTTCTAACACCTTGTGTCACCAAAATTGTAATGTCCAAACTGCAAAAAGTATTTACATTTATATAACACAACAATGCATGATGCTTTGGGTTAATCATGTAAAAATTTAGTGTCATTTCACTTTGAAATCAGTACCTCAGTTACCGCAATAGACAGTTCTAAGAAACCTGGGAATGAAAGAAAAAAACAACTTTTCTGGACCTTGGAAAGAACTGAAAATATTTACTCAGACAAATCGCCCATGAAAGAGTTATTAATACTGGGCAAACAGTCACATTCACAAAATCTGACCATGATTAGTGAACCTCAAAAGCTCTAGCAGAGAATCTAAACTCAAAGAAAAAAGATCAGACCATACACTGTTAGTACAGTTTGGTTTACCTGCACTGGCGGTCAGACAAGTTCGCTGCTCAATGCGGCACCTCATTTCATGGACAGCCGATTCCACGTCAAGACCAAA
The DNA here is from genome assembly GCA_030674155.1 of Stramonita haemastoma. Classification (NCBI taxonomy): domain Eukaryota; kingdom Metazoa; phylum Mollusca; class Gastropoda; order Neogastropoda; family Muricidae; genus Stramonita; species Stramonita haemastoma. The sequence goes on from CM060328.1 coordinate 27,691,785, forward strand.
CGTTACCATTCATAAGCAGGAATGGTTTTCCCACAAGACGGGCACTGAGGTTTCCTAGCTACTTGTCTGCCTGCGTGTCTCTCTGCTTTACCAGACTCCTTGCCTTTGACTTCTTCTGCACTACGCTCAGTGACACTGGTGCAGAGTCCCTCCACCACAGCCTGAGTGGCTGGACCGCCAGGTTTTGCTGTGTTGGGTTTGGCACTTTGATTCCCCGCTTGACTGGGAGAGTCACCGTTTCTTGTGGGAGTCATATTTTCTGAGTTTCCGTTTACGTCTATGTGTTTCTGTGCATTGAGCTGTTGAGGAGAGATTCGCTGTGTTGGGGTTAAGCTCCCCCACAACAGCGTCTCTCAAGAAGCTGTTCAGATCACAGCGACAACAGTAGGGTCAGCCGGTGTCCGACATCGCTTCAGAAACGACCTCTCTCTTGCTGGAAGACTCTGGCGCTTGGCTATGTGTTGGGTGAAGTTGAGGTAGGCTTCATCCAGACTCATGGGGCAGAAGTTTGGGTCGTAATCGGTGAAGATCTGCCGCACCTGCTCGCTGGCCTCCCGGTACTTGGCAAAGTTGAGGGCACAATCACCAGCTGAGGGCACAGCTTCTTGCCGATGAAGCCGGGCATGGCTGCCCGAACGCCGTATTTTCTGGCTTCATAGTTGGAAGTGGACTGAAACACATGACAGTTGTCCATTTTTATATTGTTTACTGACTTTAAGCCCATGCTCAGTTATAGGGGTACAGGATAGCCTAGTGGTCAGAACATTGCACTCGCAATTTGACGACCCGGGTTCGATCCGTCAAGGATTTTTCCTCTGAGTTACATCAGTGCTGACTCTATTCCCTCCCAAGTCCTTTGAATGAGACTAAAAACCGAAGCCCGTGTGCGAACACAGACAAAACATCTTGCGCACATGTTAAATCTGTCCGCTTTTCGTAAGAGTAGACCACGTGTGCAGTGGAACAGATGACATTTACAAACTGCATACACACAGGGACTGAATGTAAAAAAGCATATGATTGCTTATTCCATTATCCTTGATATAAAAGAATAAATAAATTTAAAAAAAAAAAGGGCTGTAAATTTTTTCTTTAGCTATAGCTCTGAGGTTAAAAAATGATATTTTGTTTAAACAACCGTTTATCCACCATTAAGGTAGCTGCATTCCAACTTCAGGAATGATGTCTACACATGACACCAGTGTGCACAAGTTATATAAAAAAAAATCTGTGGTATGCAAAGGCCTATTCCTTCTCAAGGTGGAATGGGTTTTCACAACTGCGCATACTGTTTTGCATGCATTAATATGTACACTAGACCTCCATCAATTATCTCATCCACTGGATTTGGGTAAGTAGTATTCACACTGATTTTACTAAAGGGGAAAAAATCCCCTTGAATGGATATCTCTGGGTAGCTCAAACCCATGCCATCAAATCATTTGCTCAATGCGCTAACCACTAGGCTATCTTGCGCTGGCTTTGTATTCATTCTACTTGCTAGTGTGGAGGTAATGGTTTGCAGAAAACTGGAAATACGGCATAGTGGTCTCTTTCTTGCTCTGGTCATCTCTGCGTTAGCTCAATGACTATGTGAGTACAGTCAAACAGTACCTGCTTCATGGATGCGAGTTAAAGAGTGTAACTGTTATTACTTGACCAACAATTATGTCTGTATCTCTCAGCTTTTGTTGATGCTAAAAATCTTGAAGGAAAGCGTTGAATACAAACCTGTCATGTGATCTCAAACATAACTGGACCTCCATATCATCATCATTATTGATCACTAAGGAAAAGAAAATCAAAAGAAGGCTTAGTAGTATGAAGTGTCCAGGTTATGCTGTGTCAGAACAGGCTCCCCTGACATGACTCATCAGCAGTGCAGGGGCTCTTCTTGATGATGGCCTCATGAATACCTGACATTGCCAGCATTCCATGACTTCTGAGATGTCACAGGATAAGCCTGGGTATGCCTGTGTTTTGTGAGACCGGGATAAGCATTGTGGGGGAAGCAGCACCAGCATACCCACAGCGAACAGGGCAGAAGAAAAAAAAAAAGACCACAGTAGAATTATTCCCTACCAACATTCCAATTCCTCCAACAGCCATGGGTTTGCTGCGAAGAGAGGGGTTGTCCCTCATCTCCACGGCAGCGTAGAAAGCATCCATGTCCACATGGACGATCGCCTGTGTCAGGTCACGGGACTGCTCCAACTCTGCTATCAGGTGGTCGGCCTGCAACCAGTCCAGTTGTTATCACTTTCTCAACACAGCCACAACTAAACTCCGGGGCCGGTCAGTGTCAGCATAAATAGTATCACAACATTCTGGAAATTCTGTGTAAGGAATTCCCTTTCTTCTATCCATCTCTTTGTTTTTGCCGTGTTCGTTTTCTTTCTGTCACCCCCTCCTTGTCTATTTTCTGCATTTTGGTCCTTTCTCCTGCTTTTTCACTTTGTTGTCAACTGTGCACCTCAAAATTTGAAAAAGTATGGTTATAGAATATAAACTTTTAAACAATTTTTAAACTACCCAAGCCCTCGTTCTGGCCACCTTATGATTCTAAACTTGTCCATTTCACAGTATGTTCCATCCGGTAGTGTATCATTTCAATTTGTAATAATTTTTCATACAATTGTCTGATTTTCAATTGTTTTTTTTGTAATGAATAGCCTTTTTATTGCAGATTAATTAATGATATGTTGATAACTAAAAACTGACCTCTGGTGCAATGCGGCTCATTATGTCATGGAGCGTCACAAACATGCACATAAGATACCCCTAGTTCATGTCAGTGTTCATTTGGTTATAGAAACTTGAACACACCAGCCATCCCCGAAGTCCAATGTGGCTTCCAATGTTCATGGTGGGCAAAAACAGGTTGCCTACATATAACTCCCATTGGTAACTTTACAGCTCTAGCCAAAATGAAAAAAACAAAAAACTTCTTCTGACAGTAGTATATATATATAGTTTCCTATGAATAACAGCCCATGGGAGTTAAAAAAACTTCATCATGGTTGGAACTGGGGAACATACACTGAATGCATGCAACCTCTTCGTCAGGAAAGCAAAGGCACAAGTCAAAAGTCTGGCCATACAAACACAAAAATGAAAAGAAAAGAATTCCCATCCCTGCTACTAAATTTACAAACATTTTGGAACCAACATCACCAATTACCTAAAGAAATCTACCTTGTGTGTGATGTGTGAGTGTGTGTGTAAGGAAAGGGTTTTGTTTTCTGTCATCACGTTAAAACTGAAAGGTATATATTAACAGTTTTCTTATTCATTTTCTTTAACACAATACATTGCAAATAATTTTAACAACTTTGATTTCAATTACAAAATTGTCTATTTTTAAACAGTTTTTTTGCGTGAGGCAGATTTCTACCAAAAAAAGTCTACAACCAGCTAACTGATTTCAAAACTGCCTACCTCTATCAGCCCCTTTTGTAGATCGCTGTCTGTGATGATGCGTCTTTTTTTCTCTTGGTCTTGGATTCTCTGATGCACTTGTTCTTCCTTCCGACGTTCATTTTCAAAGAATCTGGAACCTGCAGAGAAAATCTTGTAAATAACAATTTACTCTCAGATGCCTGTAAAGCATAACATTCCGTTAGAAAGGATTCAAGATGATGACCTACCTCTAAACACCTCCCCCCCCTCCCCCCCCTAAATGCACGCACACTGGCCAACCTACCATTAAATCATATATCATCTCAGGAAACTTTGCACTGACCATCAACAACCACGGTGCAACATGTTGGCTAAAGCAATGGACAGGTTATATTAAGAAAAAGAAAGCTATGATTCTTCTATTTTCTCTGTGTTAAAAAAAGACAATGTGAAGGAGTCTATTTTCTCTAGGTACTGGATCCCCAAATCAGTGCTATATTTTTGTCTTCCTGTTATTGTAAAACCAGCTGCAGTCTAACATCAGTAATATTAACAATAATATACCAAAGCCAGAGACTGAGTGAGAGCATTTGATACTGATTCAGGCATGAGGAAGCGCACAAAGTGAAGTGCTCACTCATTTTGACAAGGTGACAAAGCAAAAAATCTTCTGTAACTGTCAGTTTAAGCTCTGTTTCTGTCACTGTTCTCTTTTGCTCATGAGTCACTGTTTTCTGAATCACATCTCCTGATGGTCGCACAGCTTGCCATCTTGATTCCAAAATCACTCAAAACAGTGGTAAATGGGAATCAGTGGTTGGTTAGAACTGAAGTGATTAGCCAATCCAATATCTCAAAAGAAAATGGCGCTTGGTTTTATATACTTTGATACAGGTTATGTTGTTAAGCAGTGTTGAGCGTGGTTGCCAATTGGATGGGTGACCGTTTGCACACCTTGGCTTCAGTACAGTTCCCCCAGTTCACCCAGCTGTAAATGGGCGCCTGCCCTCTTTAGGGTCAGGGAAGGTAAAGCAGCAAGGGAGAGGAGATGGGTGCCACCCTCAAAACGCTGACCTTTAAAGAAGCTGAAGTCTCTGATGCCTCGCTCCCCTACAACCATAAAGGTTATGGGACACCTTTACCTATTTTTTATCACCGGAAGCACAGCTGACAACATACCTTTAGAAACCTCGTAGATGATCTGATTGATGTGCTCTTTGTCCAGCCCCTGCATGCCAGCTTTGTGGTCATTGAGCTGCATGCGTGTCATCAGAGGAGCGTTGTCATCCCCTGTTGTATGGTCGTCTTTGGATTTGCTCTCCTTCTCTTCCTTGCCTTCCACTGTTCTGCTGCTGCTTTCTGTCATATGAAAAAGTTGTTTATACAGCAGCTTTTTGTGGCAAAAAATCTTTCATAATGTACAATTTCATAGAAATCAATAACATATAAGTTACCTGTGTATAAAGTATTTTCCCCTGACATCTCAAAGTCCTTTGCATTAGTTAACAAAGAGTGCACCTCTCTATATATACACTCAGGTATCACAGCCTTCAGTGCCTAGGCTTTACCACAGTTCTTGACTTAGCCACTGACGCTGGGGGCAACAGCAATCGGTACCTTTCCCACTGATGGAATTCCACTTTATAGCTTAATCTTTAGTGATAATAATAACAGTAATACATGGAATTTATATAGCACTATATCTTGCAAAAACAAATCAAAACGCTTGCATTCGAACTATATACAACATACAAGCAGCCAATAACAATTAACAGTTTTAGTAAATTCGATTGTATACACACACACACACACGCACATTCACATACGTAAACCGAGGCCCCGTGTGCGAACGCACGCAAACATCTTGCGCACATGTTAAATCCTGTTCCGCTTTTCGTAAGAGTAGGCCATCGTGTGCCGTGGGAACAGATGACAATATTTACAAAACTGCATACACACGGGGACCGGATGAAAAAAAAGCACATGATTGCTTATTCTGTTATCCTCGATATAAAAGAATAAATAAATAAATAAATAAATAAATCAATAAATAAAACATGTACACACACGTAAAGGTTGTACACTTTGGCAGGGTGATGGGGATTTCAGATGTTAAAGGCAGGGACAGATACTGATCCACTATGATTCTCTAACTGGGAGGCTTGACTTGCACAGTCCTTATGTGATGCAGCCCTGGGGGCTAGTTGGCGTTTGGAGAACATCTCAGACACTGACTGGCCTTATGCCCACTTGGCTGAGAGAGCGGAGCTGTATTGTGGGCGACCCGGCGAGGCATCTCCATTATAATCTGATTACTGCCCAATTTCCGAAACAGCAGCTGCCTCCTCTGCTGTTTTGGAGGTCATTATTGATTAAACATGCAATGCTAATAGTAATACACACGAAGCAGTCTTAGTCTAGTATAAAAAATCAAAAGCGCTCATGCACATTTCTAGGGTGTGGTCTTACTCTACATGCATCTATAGAGATACGACTACAGCACACACAATTTACCTTGAACAGAGTCCCAGTTGGTGTCCAACCAATCCACCTCCTCTTCGCTGACATAACCCTCCATCATTCTGTCAGGGTCCATCCTGATAATACTGTAATAGTGGTGGTGCACAGGTCAACAAAACTTCAAAAGTATGAGTACGTGGTCACTTGTGAGTTGTGTAGCTGAAAAAGAAACCCAGACAATGAAACATCCTCTAGTACTTTACTGGAATACTTTTGTTTTAAATAATCACTCCACTGTCAAGCTACATGAAAAAAAAACAACTCTGAAAACTCAAAGCAAAAAGTCACTTAACTTTCGTCAATAATTGTAAGAAAAAGTCTTTAAATTTCTACCATAATAATGATAATTCAGCAGTGTCTTAGTTTACCATGCAATTTTTAAAATTTATTTCAAAGCTCATTTCAACCAGGGAGTAAAATCAGGGAAGAAGTCTGAACGGATGTGTTGAACTAATTCTGGTGTGTTTCATTTTCCTGGGAGGAGGGGGGGGGGGGGGGGGGGGGGGGGGGGGGGGGGGGGGGGGGGGGGGGGGTGGTGTAATTTGCTTCATGGTTCGAAAATCTGACATAACATTATCAAAAACTCAAGCTAGGGTATCTCTTTCTAGTTTCCCAAAGTAAGTTTCCCTGGAGTGAACCCCCCCTCCCCCCAATCAAACTTATCACCAAGCCTTTATCTGACGAGACAACAATCTTTTAACAAGATACAATAGTCAGATTGCAATGTTGAAATTAGCGTAGTGGTACACACACACAACACATCTGATATCAGTTATCAGAATCAAATTAGTGGAAGGATTTTAAATTGAACTTGAAGAACCACACAACCCACACACACACACACACAACAACCACACACACACATAGTTTAACAACATATTGCAGAGTCACACACCACACACACACACACACACACACACACACACACACACACACACACACACACACACGTACCCACACACACACCACACACACACACACCACACACCCCACACCGGTACTCTCACCACACACCACACACACACACACACACACACCACACCACACACACACACACACACACACACACGGGCACACACCCTATGAGTATGAAACATTGAAAGTCAGCTAAATTTATTATCAATTCAATGATAACTCAGTATTTGGTGTCATACTCATGATTTTAGGTATTAATGTAGAGACAGAGTTTAAAAGGCAATGTTGAGTAGTCTAGACATGTACATCAACTGACCTCAATTACTTTCGAAGTTCAAGTTGACCACCTGCAATCTTTTTCATAAAGGCCCTTAAATCAAGTTAAATGAAAAGGAAATCAAGTTATCAATCATCAATCTGAACATTGTTGCTTAAGTGGTATATATGCACTGTAATACTACAAATTGTCAAGTATTATTCTGCTGTGTGTGCGTGCGCGCATGTATGTCTTGTGTTGTTTCTAAAAACAGACACTATGCATCAAATCAGGAGCGGAAATCCACAGGGAAGCTTTTAGTTTGGCTATTTCCCATCACTTACGAAATAGCTTATAGGCCTTCGTGATGAAGACCTAACTTGGTTGCCAAATAACTAGAATACATTCAATTCTTCCCAACCTGATAGCCTGTACGCAAGACTATGACGTCTTCTAAACAATGCACCCCCTAGAGAGCTACAATAGCCGACATAGGCTAACTAGGCTTAACGCAATGTCTTTTTCGTAGGCCCTTATGCCTAGTCCTAGGCCTTCGTAGGCTAGGCGAGGGAGGCTCGGACCAAAGCGCTAAAATGGAGAGAACTCTGACAGATTTGCAGGCTTTCCGTCTCTATCCAAAAGAGTAGGCCTAAATTATCCAGGGAGATAAATAGAATCCAAAAATAAACCTAGATATCAAATCCATCACCAGACCAAAAAGGTCAATTAGAGATCTTTTATCTTATTTCAAAATGATTCTTTTATAATTCCCTTTACAGCAGATGTCAAATACGAAGCAAGACAATATTTAGGGTACCGCCACAGTTATCCCAACAATGAGATGAAAAACACCGGGAATTCCCGGTGTCAGAAAATAGCAGACGGAAGATAATAAACCTAAGTGATCTACGAATTCTGAGCAATCTGAAAACAAAGTTTGTGAACGGTTTTTAAAGCATAAGTAACCAAAATTGAAGGTAAGTGGTAAATTATACTAAGAACAATCACATCAACAAGAGAGGTGAGGCTGGGAGACATGTCATAACTTCTTTAGGACCTGTTTAATTCTAAAACCATCGATATTCGAGCTTATTCAAATCAAATGTATTAACTATTAACATTTTCGTTTATCAATCATGGCATCAGCATGACTCGTCACAATAATCATCAGTATAAAAAAAAAATTTTTCAACCTGCTGATGCTTGAAATCTCTTTTATTTAAACACAGTTTTTATTATCACGATGATAAATTACCTCATTCAATTCTTTATCTTTTCTCTTAAAACCCTTTAATGTCTATGAGTTTGAGTCACAGCAAAGGTAAAAAGGAAGCTATAAATCACCATGAAGAAATATATGGAAATATAAAAAAAGAACAAAAAAAGGATTGTGGTGGTCAGTTGGAACAGTGGAAGACAATGGTGACGATCAGTGCTACTGCCCTGATAAAGTGTAGGAACCTAGTATGTTATAAAACTTTTAAAAAGTATCATTGAAAGGTCTATTTCAACCACTCAGAACTCATAACTAGTTTGTTTTTTTCTACAACAAATGTCTTTTGATGGTTTATATATTCGAAGTTTATGTGTGTTGTGTGTGTGTGTGTGTGTGTGTGTGTGTGTGTGTGTGTGTGTGTGTGTGTGTGTGTGGTGTGGAGAGAGAGAGAAGAGAGAGAGAGAGAGAGAGAGAGAGAGAGAGAGAGAGGAGAGAGAGAGAGAGAGAGAGAGACTTGCTCTCTGTGAATCTCTCTCTTTCTCTGCCTCTGTTGCTATCTGTCTGTCTGTCTGTCACCCCCCCCCCCCCTCTCTCTCTCTCTCTCTCTCCCCTCTCTCTCAGTCTGTGCAGGTTTTGTTTCCCTTGATTTTAAAGAGGCCTTTGACCTTGTTGATCCTTCTTTCCTTCTTTTGCTCTATTCAAATATTGAAATAACCCTCCATTGACACAGTTACTTCATTCATGTGCTTAAATGAAAGAGTATATACACTCAGCTGTCAGTTTTCCCTACTTTCAGCTTCTATCAGCTGCTAATTAACCCATCCCATCCCAGCCCAGATGGGGGCCAGCTGGTGCTAATCATAGCAGGAACTGACCACACTTAGACTAGGTAAAAGGAAGGGACGTGTTAAATTTAGCACTCTGGACTGAGTGATGTTGGATTTTTGCGCTGTGTACATGTACTTTATATGGAAAAAAACTCACCTCCTGTGGACTCTCACCTGTTGCCTGTCCCACAGAAAGTAAAGTCTGTTATAAATGTTTCCACAGCACAGCACCCTCCTCTATCTCTGTGACTGTTGGGGACGGATGGTTGGTTAGAGTGCTGCACATTGTGCTATTGATCTGTTGACCCGGGTTTGAATTCTGATCAAGGAGATATATTTTTCCCTGGAGTTAATGTCAGTGCTGACTCCACTCCTTTCCAAAAGTCTTTCAG
>CM060328.1:27706309-27713809 GCA_030674155.1 Stramonita haemastoma
TTTATAAGTATAGGAAATGGCTTGCCTGAAACTGTGATGTCGATTTATACTATTTCATGCAATTGATTATTTTTAGCTATTCTCATAACTTACACGCATGTGATATTGATTTGTGCTGTTTTTATGTGAAGAGTTTTACTCTTTTTTTTAATTCTTTTTTTTATTTTTTAGCTATCCTCATAACCCACATCAATTTCTGGTATTTTTGCCATAATGAAGTGTTTGTAGCCTTAACCTGTTCTGCTTTTTCAAAGAGTAGGTCATTGTGTGCCAGTTGGAATGGATGAAAAAATACGGCAACTGGATGTACAAAAAAAGCACATGAGGGCTTATCCCATTATCCTGGAAATAAAAGAAGAATAAGAATTAAATAATCAAACCCTTCTGTGACTGGGATTACCGCAGGTTTCCTGGTCAGCTGACCTCAGGTTGCCTTAAGAACGTTTGGGGACAGTAGGCACTTTTTTTTTTTTTTTTACATCTTTCATTGCCAACAAACTCAAATGAAATTTGAAGTCTGTAAGAAACAAAGTCATAGAAAATGTCAGGGAAGAATCACATTGAGTTTTTAGGGGAAAAATTATCATGGGAAAAATCTACAATCTATGCCTTCCGTCTGTGGGTGTTGTGACTGTGAATCTTCGATCAAAGCTTCTTGGTAGGGATGTGTTAGGTGGCTGCATAATTGTTTAAAAAAATGTTGAGTACAGAATGCAGTATCAGTGTGATGGTTGAGTTCTGGTCCAATCTGCGTGCATTCCATATTGTTAACTGATGACTGGTGCGAAAGGTGTGAGATAAATGATTGGTAACACTCCACCATATAATGAGTCACATTGCTCTGGAGGTCAGTTTTGAGTTGTTAACATGTTATTATCTGTAATAAAAAGGTTACTCAATTAAAACAAACATTTTGATAAATGGACAATTCTGTGAAAAAAAGTTAGTTAAAGTCTGTCCCGAGCCTAAGGCTCATCAGGCCGGTGCTTATCCCAGTTTCTGTGGCATTAAGCGACTGAAAGTCATAGACTCCCCCTTGTATAGGACGCCAGTCTATGGCAGGGTTAACCCCCAACACAAGGTTGGTACCCTTTTTACACCTGGGTGGGGTGAGAAAATAGCCGTAAAGTGCCTTTTCCAAGGGCACAACGCCATATCCGAAAGCTGGGATCGAACCCACAACCTTTAGATTACGAGTCCAACGCCCTAACCACTAGACTACAGCAGAAATTGAAATGATATATTAAAATTGACAGGTTTTGCATTGTAACAGATTGTCAGAATGAGGGCTTGGGCATTTTTAAACGCACTTTTAAGCAAAAGGAAACATAAATACGCCTTGATACTTCCGTACAAGGTAGAATGGCTATAGTTCAATAATCGATAAAAAATCTCAAAATCAACAACCTGACCACCACCTGCCTCAACAAATGACTTCTAGTGGAAAAGGGGGTCAGGTGCAGTGTGACTCATTTCATGACGGAGTGTCATATTTGGTGACGCAGAGCTGACAACACTGCTACTGTCGTGTTGTGCAGACGAAGACCCACAGTTCAGCTTCGATGACACCGAGCTGAAACAGGCACCCCGGCGTGACCAGGATGGGGACGATGGCGGCGGTCACAACACACACCCCCACCACCCCCACCACCACTACCACGCCACAGACACGGGGCCTGGCGCGCAAGGAAGGAGCCCTGACCTGGCCATGGATGGACCGGGGTGGCCCTCACCCCACAGTCTGCCCTCTGCTGGGGATCCACAACCCATGGCTTCCTCCTCCAGAAATCCCTCCTGGCAAAGCTTGCCGTACACGGAGTCCTCATCCCCGAGCCTCATGAGCAGTGAAGACGGACACCCCCCTCATGAGGAAGATCCAGGCTCTGTCGGGAACGGACGTGACAGCGTAGTACCTCCTGACTCTGAAGACGAGAGCCTTTCTGCCGCCACGGATCGCAAAAGCGTGGAAGGGGGTCATCCTGAGAGACTGCCCGGCAACCTCCAGGGGAGACAAGCAGAGGAAAGGGGAGACAATCTCCATGGAGGAGAAGCCAGCAGCTCCGTCCCGGTCCAGGACTCGGCCCTGGCGAGTCTGCAGACGGACGGTGGGGGGGAAGGAGGAGGAGGAGGGGGTAGTGGTGGTGTGCAGAGCAACAACATGAAGATGTTTGTGTTCCACCACAGGAGGTCGTTGGTTCAGGACGACCACTGCCCCGAGGTGTATGTGATGGATGTGGTGCTTAACCAGAGTGTTCTGGACGAGGGGGAGAAGGAGGGAGTTTTTCCAGGTACGGTGTTAGTGTTGGGACGGGGAGGGTGTGGGGGGGGGGGGGTTAGCGTGTTTTTGTGTATACTATGTGTGTGTGTGTGTGTTTGTGTGTGTGTGTGCTGTGTGTTGTGTGTGTGTGTTGTGTGTGTCATGTGTGTGTGTGTGTTAGTGTGTGTGTGTGTGTGTTTGTGTGTGTGTGTATGTGTGTGTGTGTGTGTGTGTGTGTGTGTGTGTGTGTGTGTGTGTGTGACTGTGACTCTGTGTGTGTGTGAGACTGTGACTGTGACTCTGTGTGTGTGTGTGTGCTGTGACCTGAGTGTTGTGTTGTGATGGTGTTGGTGGACCTGTGGGTGTGTGTGGATGTGTTTGGTGTGCATGGTGTGTGGTGGAGTAGTGATGGATCTTTTTTCAGTCGTGTTGTGTTGGTGATGTCGTGTGTGTGTGTGGTAGTGTGTGTGTGGTGTTGTCGTGTTGTTGTGTTTAGTGTGTGTGTGTGTGTAGTTGTGTGTGTGTGTGTTAGTGTGTGTGTGTGTGTTTGTGTGTGTGTGTGTGTGTGTGTGTGTGTGTGTGTGTGTGTGTGTGTGTGTGTTGTGTGTGTGTGTGTGTGTGTGTGTGTGTGTGTTGTGTGTGTGTGTGATGTGACTGTGACTCTGTGTGTGTGTGTGAGACTGTGACTGTGACTCTCTTTTGTGTGTGTTGTGACTGTGACTCTGTGTGTGTGTGTGTGTGTGTGTGTGTGTGTGTGTGTGTGTGTGTGTGTGTGTGTGTGTGTGTGTGTGCATGCGTGTGTGTGTGTGAGTTCCACTCATGTCTTTTATTGATGTCTGTGAGTCCATGCATGTTTTTCACCATCCCCAAATGCTGCAATGTCTACAGCACTTCAAGAACTGTTTCAGGGCATGACTCTCTCATTTCCAGTCATAAGACCACCTCCTGGTTCACATGCAGGCAGTGGTGACCAGGGGCCGTGTGATGAAATGCTATCACAGTTGTGTGATGGGACTGTCTGAGCTAACTATCACCATCTGACAAATGGTCAGTGGTGATGAGGAGGGAACGATGCTGCTAAGGAAGTACATGTACTTTGAGACAACTTGACAGGGCTGTATGCAACGCTTCCTATCATGATATATCATGGCGTCAACCATGCCCCAAGAGATACAGACACCTGCAGTGTTGGTCAAGTAGTTTAAGTAATGTTACCGAAATTACATCTGATCTGTATACTGGATGATGCTCAAGTATGTGGTATCACTCTTCCCAACGAGCAGCCCATAGCAAACTCACTCCGGTAGGAGCCAACTGGAGTCTCTCTCTTTCTCTGCATTCCCTTCTGGGAAGGTGTGTGGTGCCAGAGTATGGAAATTGCAGTGCCTGTCTTATGGGATCAAAGCTTTCAGCAGGGATACAACATAACTAACCACTGCACCATGGTGGCTTGTTTCCACACCTAATTTTTTTAAATTTATTTACAGTTACTGATTGATGAACAAAAAGCTTGTGTACTGGGCAGGTGGATGCTCACAGCTGGTTCAGCTGAAGTGGTTTGGGTACTTCGACTTTGATCTCAGCCAGTGGAAGCTGACACCAAGACAGCCAAGCTGCCCTGACCAGACCGCAGCCCTGATCCGCCACCTGTGCAGCAGTCTGAAGGACCCCAACATCGCCTGCCTGAGGGCAGTGGTGCAGCAGCTAAAGGTGCAGCACTCCATCTTCCTGCACAGCCTGGCCTGGGAGGAGGGGCTGGTGGTGCACCTGGGACACTCCAATCCCCGCAGGCGGGAGGAGGGCCTGAAGCCTGCAGCCAGAGAGGCCGTGCAGAGCCTGCTGCAGCAGCTGGTGGCTGCCTGTGGGCGGACCTGCTCTGCCATGACCCCCTGCCTCTGCAGGAGGAAGGAGGAGGAGGACACAGAGGATGGACGACCGCCTGACCTCCAGCAAGGGTTGACCCCTGACCGTGCGGTCAGCCCCACTGCGCTGTATGGGCCAGGCCAGAACCCGCTACTAAGTGGCAAGGACGCACAGGGGCCGTTCCCCGCACAGCCCCTGCCTGCAGACAGCACACTGCCTGACCAGACTGGGTCCAGCATCCTGGACAACAAAGCCAACCATCTGTTGACACTGATTGGAGACATAGCCAAGGCGAAGTGGACTGAGCTGTACGTTGACCCTTGCCAACTTCACCCACAACTGACAGAAAACCAAGAACGGTCGGAACTACAGGGGACGACCATCGTGGAAAACGAAATAAAACCGCTGGTGCGGAGAGTCGAGGAGCTGGAGAGAGAAGGTGGAGAAGTCCCAGTCTGAAAACTCTGCCCTGAGGCAAAGGCTGGAGGAGGGGAAAAGAGCCGGGAAGAAATGAGGCAGCTCATTCACCAGATGGTGACCCAGCTACAGGAAGCAGAGCACAGCAGTAGAGGAGATGGAAAGAGCGGCCAGGCTGTCTGAGATGCAGCACAGAGAGAGAGAGACAGCTCAGGAAGAAATGAAACAACAGATGAAAATGATGGAAGAGGGAATGAAACAGCAGATGAGCGTGATGGAAGAGGGAATGAAACAGCAGATGAGCATGATGGAAGAGGGAATGAAACAGCAGATGAGCATGATGGAGGAGAAACTGAAAGTGATGGAGGAAAGGAATTCTCAGCTGGAGCAGGAACAGGAGCAGGCGAGATGTGTGGCAGAGAGGGAGGGGAGGGAGCAGCAGACCAGGGAGGAGCAGAGGAGCGCAGAGCTCAGCAAGCTGAGAAGAGATACAGGTATGTGTGTACATGTGCGCAGGTACACAGGCTTTTATTTAATTTACGTGATTTATTTATAGTATGTACATAAGCGCTTCTTACAATTCACTTTGGTTTTGTTAAAGTAAACAAGATTTCAACCTTTTGTTTCTTGATTGAAATTTGCTTGTTTGTGTGTTTTTGTTTGTTTGAACTTTCATTTCTTTCTTTTTCTTATTCTTTCTTTTTTTTTTTCTTTTTTCTTTTCTTTCTTTCTTTCTTTCTTTCTTTTTTCTTTCTTTCTTTCTTTCTTTGTCTTTCTTTCTTTCTTTCTTCTTTCTTTCTTCTCTTTTTCTGTCTTTCTTTCTTTCTTTTTTTTGCATCTATCTATCTATCTATCTATCTATCTATCTATCTATCTATCTATCTATCTATCTATCTATCTATCTATCTATCTATCTATCTATCTATCTTTCTTTCTCTTTCTTTCTTTCTTTCTTTCTTTCTTTCTTTCTTCTTTCTTTCTTTTGTTCCCTGGCTAGACCTGCCAGGTTCACCAGTTGTTAGACTTTGTGTATGGAACATTGAAAGTAGCTACATTCTGACTTTTAGGATGATGTCTAAACACAACACCTGTGTGCATAGGTTTTTAAAAAAAATGTTCATCCATTCCTACTAACACATTATGGCCTACTCTTCCAAAAAACAGAACAGGTTTTAGCGTATGTACAAGATATTCTGCAAGCATTCATACATGGGATCTCGGTTTTTAGTCTCATCAAAAGGACTTTCGGGAAGAGTAGAGTCATTACTTGATGTTAACTTAATTTGTGCAGTCAAGAATTTTTAACCGGTACTTTTTCTACGAAATAAAACGCACAGAGAACTACATGCGTTTTATTTTAAGTGGCTTATTTGTTTGTTCAGGGCATGCAGCAGACACTGATACTGCAGAAGACGCATCAAGACGAACTGCACTCCACGGTGACGAAACACCAACGCATTTTCCAACATCTTCAGACAGCCCAGTCAGGGGTGCAATCCGCCATGGCTGAAACAGCCCTGGAGGAGGAAGGGGAGGAGGCTTTGGGAGCTGTGGGGGGAGTGACCCCCACCCGGAGCATGTTCTCCTCGGCCCTGGCCGAGTCTGAGAAGACCACTTCCAAAATGCAAGGGAAGGATGAGGTCAGTGCTGTTCTTTTCTTTTCTTTGTTCTTTTCTGTTCTGTTCTGTTCTTCTCTGTTCTGTTCTGTTCTTTTTTTTTTTTTTTTGTTCATTTTGTTTCTTGACTCTTGACTTGGTGTATTATACAAGTGATCACAGAACATGATCATGGAAAGTATTGTCAGTATGTGCAGCAATGATAAAACGTTACACATCAGTGCCTGATTATATACTATAACAACAAAAAGATACAGCACAATTTTTAGCTTCGTCCATAAATGATCACTTTGACCTTCACATTGTTGACTGCAACACTGAATTATCATTCTTAGAAATGTAATTACTGCCTGTGAGCCTTGGGTAAATTAGATTGATAAACTGCTTGCTGACAGAAAATGTTTAATGCTAAATGATAAGAATTATTCTTTCCCTCATATTATCTGCTTTGATTATATTTATACCCTCCCAATATATATATATATATATATATATATATATATATATATATATATATATATATATATATATATATATATATATATATAAAATATATAAATAATATATAGATATAGATAGATATAGAGACAGATAGATACATACACACACACGCACGCACGCACGCATGAACGCATGCATGCATGCACGCATTCACGCACACTCGTATGCACGCACGCACGCACACACCCACACACACGTATATATATATATATATATATATATATATATATATATATATATATATATATATTATATATATAATATATATATATATGTATACACACACATATATTAAGATAATACATGTTCAGTGAAAAAGTTTGATTTTTTTTTTACGTTGATGCTATACATGCTGATAGACTGATTTCTGCTGATCACACAGGAGAGGCAGTCCAATCAGATTGAAGAGAAGATTCACCCCATGGGAACAAGGGCTCTCAGCGAGGCTGCACTGTCCGAGAGACAGGGTGTGGCTGTGCCTTCAGACAGAGAGGAAGGAGGGGAGGAGAGGCCTCCCAGCGATGACCTCAGTCCTGAGGTGGTGTCTCCAGAGGGGGGAGCACGGAGGTAAGAACATGGGGATTCTCTCTCTCACACACACACATTCACAAAATTTACTGCCTAAAACTTTCACCCATTTCAGAGGGAGGGGGATGGGGGACATGGTTTGTGGGAAGCGAGCTCTTTAGTTGCTAACCTCTGCCCTATCAGGGACCCAAAACATCTGGCAGAGGGGCCTGACTGCCTGCTGTAACCTGACACCTCTGCTGCTGACCACTGTGCTGCACTGTCAGCCATGAATTACACTAGCTACAATTTTATCTCTTTTGTTTCTTTCTCTGTATA
>CM060328.1:27718809-27723809 GCA_030674155.1 Stramonita haemastoma
AAGAAAGTAGAAAAAGTAAAAAAGAAGAAGAAGAACAAGAAGAACAAGAAGAAGAAAGTAGAAGAAGGAAACAGAAGAAGTAAAGAAGAAGCAGAAGAATTCCTTTGTGAACTTAAAGTAAAGGAGCTGTCGTGTGTGCCTGTGCAGGGATTGAAGACCAGATGAACGAGATGGACCTTGAGGAAAACATCGCTGTGGTGGTCATGGGGGATTACGCACGGGTCATCCAGCACCTGACCAATGACCTCACACTGGTCAGGGACGCCATTGGTGAGCAGACACACGCACGCACGCATACACGCACACACACACACACACACACACATGCACGCATACACACACACAGACACACAGACACACACAGACACACAGACACACACAGACACACAGACACACACAGACACACAGACACACACACACACACACACACACACACACACACACACACACACACACACACACACCACACACACACCACACACACATACACCCTCCGGGTCAGCACATCTGACACTGAGAGGCCTGATAGAGAAATCATATAACATGTTTTCCATTAAGCAGGAGGATTTTTTTGTTTGTTTGTTTTGTTTGTTGGATTAGGACAGACTTAAGTATGTGTTACTGTATCAGGGATTTTTTTTTTTTACCTTATCAGAGAGCCCATGTCTCTGCAACAATCAGTTTTAAGGAGATTTTTTAAATTCTGTTTTAAGGGTTTTTTTTATATAAAATGTAAAAAAAATCCCCAAACAAACAAAATCATAAACCTTTTCTTTGTTTTGGTGTGTGTGTTGTTTTGAAGAGTTTCTCAATAATTAAAAAAATGAAATAATGAAAGAAGCAACGAAATGTTCTGATATATCTACCATTGTTGAAGAATGTGATTAAATAAAAAAGGTTTTTTTTAGGTATGCACACAGTGTTCAATTTTCCTCTGTGGGAGTTCTGTCAAATAGTTCTGTTTTGTATGCATACAGGTGTTACGTACAATATGTTTTGTAGTGTTGTACACTTGGAAACAGTATGGTTCTCTGTGATTGGTGCTGATGTCATCTAACTCTCCTGGAGTTAACATCAGTGCTGACTCCACTCTCCCCAAAGTCTGGATGAGACTATAAACCGAGGCCCCTTGTGCGAACACACGCAGAACATCTTGCATACACGTTAAATCCTGTTCCGCTTTTCGTAAGAGTAGGCCATAATGTGCCGGTGGGACCAGATGACATTTACAAAACTGGATACACACGGGGACTGGATGTAAAAAAGCACAATAGTGCATATCCCATTATCCTTGATATAAAAGAATAATAAAAAATAAATAATAACCCCTACTGAATGAGCATCATGCAGTTGTTGGTTTCAGATTCCTTGACTGCAGAGAACTGCGGTGGTCGCTCTCCATTCATGCAGGCACTGATGGTGTGTCTTGCCGCCAACAAAGGTCGAGGTCCGTCACATACCTGTGATGATATTCTTAGGGTTTTAATTCACTCACTTGATACTGGCAGTTATTTTGCTTTGCTTACCCCCCCACCCCCCTCTCTCCTCTAGCACTGGCCATTTGTAAAGAATGATAAAAAAAACTCGCCGTTCAAAAGTAGTGTCTTGAGTGAGTTAAAGGAGTTTGAATTGATAAGCTTTTTGGTTTTAATATTTGAATTTTTACTTTATACTTTTTATCGTAACATCATACTTTTGGAACTTTTGCCACAAACAGATGGATGCATATTGTAAAGCAGACCTCTATTGTCATGTAGACCTAAGATTGATTTTTGTTTGTAGTATGATGTTTTTCCTTTCTCTTTTTCTGTTTTGATTGAGCGCAATGTTTCTTTTTTTCTCTCCGTTCCTCAGCAAGAGCTCCAAGGTTCACCAGTGGTAATTTTTTGTGTATGCCACTGTTTTTACCCACCATTAAGGTAGCTGCATTCTGACTTCAGGGATGGTGTCTAAATATGACACCTGTGTGGATGCGTTTTAAAATGTTCCTACAGGCACACAATGCCATGCTCAACTGAAAGGAGAACAAATTTTAAACGTGTGTGCAAGATGGTTTACATGCATTCGTACCTGGTGTCTCAGTCTATAGTCTCATCTGAAGGACTTTTGGTGAAGTGGAGTCAGTTCTTATGTTAACTCCAGGGTAAAATTCCTTGATACAGGCACCCTGTGGTGGCTCCGTCTTGGGCTGTCACAACATAAGCACAGTGCTATCTAGGCCATCTGCACATTGTTTTAGATTGTAAAGTTTGATATTTTCTTTTCAACTCAAACCACAAAACATACTCAGTGCTTTAGTATGTTTATCAGCATTATTTATTAACTATCAATACACACTCTCTCTCTCTCTCTCTCTCTCTCTCTCTCTCTCTCTCTCTCTCTCTCTCTCTCTCTCTTCTCTCTCTCTCTCTCTCTCTCTCTCTCTCTCTCTCTCTCTCTCTCTCTCTCTCGTCTGTCTGTCTGTCTGTCTGTCTGTCTGTCTGTCTGTCTGTCTGGTCTGTCTGTCTGTCTGTCTGTCTGTCTGTCTTCTCTGTCTGTCTCTCTGTCTCTGTCTCTGTCTCTCCTCTCTCTCTCTCTGTTTTTCTGTCTGTCTCTTTGTTTCTGTCTCTGTCTCTTTCTCTGTTTCTCTGTCTCTGTCTCTCTCTTTCTCTGTCTCTTTGTCTCCATCCCTGTCTCTATCTCTGTCTCTCTTTAACACATTTGGTAATGGTTGGTTGATAGTACAGTCCCTATAGCTTCTCTAAGACAATACAATACAATCACAGCAGCCAGCCTTACCTTTCCAACACCTTGTGGTGTCAGGTGGTGTTCTGAACATCGCGGGAGTGTACAAGGTACGGCCTCGCATCATTTTCATCACCGATGGCTGTCCAACGGATGAATCCGTAGAGACAGGGCCTGATCTTCCTGGCAATATCGGCCAGGTAAGGATAAGCAGTCTTCTTTGTCTATCAAAGGTCTACTGTGTAGTTTTGTCTAGTCCATTTCAGGATTATTAGCGGCCATTTATTTCCTCATCTCTGCTTCATAGTTTTGTGTACTAGTTTTCACAATTATCAGCAGCCATATTTTGCTATTTGCTTTCTTGTTTCCGTGCATTCCCTTACTGGCGGATGGGGTGGGTTGTGCCTGGTCTTCTCCTGTCTTTGTAGCTTTGCAGGAGTTCTACCTGCTGGCCTCAGCCGACGCAGGCTGACTTAAGACCTAGCAGCTAATTCTTTTGTCCAGAATGCCAGCTGGGTATGTTTGTTGTGTTTCTGTAACCTTGCCAAACACTTTCACCTGGAAGTCATTGTGAGATAGGATGTACACCAGATGAGAAGTTTGTGTGGATGAGTGTCTTCACGTACTTCGCCACATAGGCATCCATACACCGACTTCAGAGGATTTTCTCCTTTAAAGGAGAGTACAAGTTGTTATGTTAAGAGCTTGTCGTGGCTGAAGACAGTCTCAGTGTAACATTTTCAAAGCAGAACTGATGTGAATGTAGGCCTTGGCACTTAGTATACTTCAGTAACTGACACAGTTTTTAGCCTAGGCCATATTCAGGGGTTAAATGATGGGATTGTTTATTTTACCTGTATCTTTGAGCATCTTGCATGTATCTGCAGGGGGAGAGTCTGAAAGTCATTTTTAGTAGCTTTCTAGCTTTTTAGCGTTTTGCACTTTTAGTTGGTGTGAGAGAAAGAGTGAGCAGAAAAGTCTCTTTGGTTTGTGTGTGTGTGTGGTGTGTGTGTGTGTGTGCGTGTGCGCGCGGTGCGCGCATGTATGCATGTGTGTGTGTGTGTGTTGGTTTGTTTGTTGGTTAATGTGTTTGATTGTTTTGGGACAAATATCCATAATAAGTTAGCCTGTCTAAAGATACTAAGTCTCTTTACAATGAGTAAACGATAAAAAATGTTTAAATCCCTCATACCCATGTCAGCGAGTAGGGCTTTTGTTACTCTTCCCCACTTATTGTGGCTAAAAGAACTTCAGGAAAGAGTTGGTGGCTCAAAAACATGACGAAAAGTTGTAACCGGAAATGTCATCTGTAGGTTTCACAGTGGGATGGTTTTATGGTGGTATTTTTTTCAGTATTTGTCCTTTCTAATAGGTTTGTTGATAGTGATATGCTCTTTAATTTGCTGTTTAGAAAGGTAGAGTTCCATTTTTTTTTCAGGGCCAAGAAAAATGCACTATTTCTTTCTGTCTTTCTTTTTGAGATGCTTATATGTTTTGAAACTGCTCCATTTCTTTCTTTTTTTGAGTTGTTTGTGTGTTTTGAAAAGTTGTACTTTTGTTTTCAGACAAAGTTTTCACTGGTACAGCTGCTGTCTCAGTTGTCTTCCAAGAAACGCAACACCACCCCCAGACCTATCAGCTGGGTGCCCATTGGACAGAAAGCAGACACGGTGAGATGCATATATATTGGGGGTTAAATTTTTTTTTTAATATTTTTTTTTGGTCATTTTCATCCCTCAGCTTTGAGCTCTGATGTTCACCTATGGTCAGATCTTGTATGTACGGTTATTCGCCTACCATCAAGGAAACCATTTTTCCTACTTTAGGGATGATGTCAAAACATGACTATGTGTTTTTAAAAAAAAATAATTTGTCATCCGTTCCTTCTTGTATGCATTGGCCTACACTTGTGAAAGGCAGAACAGGTTTTAATGTGTTTGCAAGGTGTTTTTGCAAAAATTTGTACATGGGTCCTCAGTTTATAGTCTCATCTGAAAGACTTTTAGGGGAGTGGAGTTAGTACGGATACACACAGAACATCTTGCGCACATGTTAAAAGCTATTCTGCTTTTTTCAAGAGTAGGCCAAACAACCGAGTACTTTGCAATGCAAAACAACATAGCACAAACAAATACAATGTGATTGAATATGTTAAACACTATGCATATCAGTACAATACAAAACAGTTGTTTGCAATTCAATGCAATACAGTAGAACACCATTGAGTATGAACACAATACACACTAAACAGTTCAGTACAACACACACTGCGCACA
>CM060328.1:27731309-27748809 GCA_030674155.1 Stramonita haemastoma
TCAACGAAGGCTTAGCCTAGCTACGTGACTCGGTCAGCTTTTCCCTCTGCCAGGGTTTAAGAAGTTAGTTTAAGGATTCAGCGGTGTGTTCTGCATGTGCTGACTCAAAACAGGCCCCACTGAACACTCTGAAGTGACCCTGCAGCAGTGCAGCGCCTCATTGGGTTGGCGACCTTATGGCAGCCTGATATTGATAGACTGGAGGTTGTGAGGGTGTGAAAGAATGAAACCTTTGTGTTGTGTGGGTGAATGTGGTGAGACTGAAATGAGGGGTGTAGGAGCAGGAGATGGAGCATGTCGCAAAATAGACATGCACGCATGCACGCACGCAGCACACACAGAGACACAAACACAGACACACAGACACACCAGACACACACAGACACACACAGACACACACAGACACGCACAGACACGCACGCACGCACGCACGCACGCACGCACGCACGCACGCACGCACGCACGCACGCACACACACACACACACACACACACACACACACACACACACACACACACAACACAAACAAAATGAGCCATCTGATCAAACAAAGACCACTGACACAACCCAAGTAAAGCAGCTGCAGTTAGCCATACAATCGTGTCACACCACAGCCATAACAACATATCACACCACAGCCATAACATCGTGTCACACCACAGCCATAACATCGTGTCACACCACACCATAACATAGTGTCACACCCCAACCACAACGTCGTGTCACACCACAGCCATAACATCGTGTCACACCACAGCCATAACAACATGTCACACCACAGCCATAACATTGTGTCACACCCACAGCCATAACATTGTGTCACACCCACAGCCATAACATCATGTAACACCACAACCATAACATAACGTTACACCACAGCCATAACATAACGTTCACCACAGCCATAACATCACGTCACACCACAGCCATAACATCGTGTCACACCACGGTCATAACATCGCGTCACATCACGGCCATAACATCGTGTCACACCACAGCCATAACATTGTGTCACACCACAGACTGTGTCTTCAGGGCCTGACTGGAAGAAAGACAACAGTGAGGATGGTCGTGGACAGGGGACGGTGATTCGCTGTCGGGAGGACGACGGAAAAGTGAAGGTGAGTTACTGGACATAACTATGGAAAAGGGTGGCAGGATGATTAAGACGTTCACCTGCCAACAAGTAAACTGTGAGGCTCTGGGTTTGATCCCAACCTCGCCCTTTTACATGTGTTGAATGTGTGATCACGCAGGACCTTGGTGTATCATCCCATTTGAAAGACTTGTACCTAGACCACCACTTAGTGAATAGTAAAAGGGGAAGAGTTTGGGGTCAAACAGGGATCAAACGGGCATTTTCCACTTATTAAGGTGTGTTTCCCTCTAGACCACCAATCCACTTTATTTCCCTTTACTTATGGTTTGAATTTAAGAGTGATTTTTGTGTGTGCAGAATATGGTTGTTTTAGAATATACTGTTTTTAATGGAGTAATTTCGACAGGTACTACACTAAGAATTCTAGATCCTCCAAGAATGGGATTAGTGACAAGCCACAGGGACAGTACTCACGCATTAATACCCATTCCAATTTTCAGAAGAATAGGCCATTGCATGTTAGTAGGAACTGATGATAAAATTATCAAAAAAAAAAACCAAACCACCACACTGGTGTCCTGTTTAGACATCATCCCCAAAGTCGGAATGCAGGCTACCTTTATAGTGGACAAATAGTTGCATACACCTAATCTGACCATTGGTGAACCATAGAGCTCTAGCCAAGGAACAAAAAACAAAAAGTACAACCCCAAACAAACCAATCAAGCTGGCATGTAAAATGCACTGCGCTGTTTCAGGTACGATGGGACGTCACTGGGAAGATCCACGCGTACAAATACAGCAGGACTGACGGCAGAGAAGTCCAAGTGAGGTAAAGACCACTGCTACTTTGTTGTTTTGCAGTCTGCAGTAAAAGGATAGCGTGACCAGGCAGTGTAGACTTTACAGCTACTTTGTTTTGCAATCTGCAGTAAAAGGATAGCATGACCTGGCAATGCAGATATCAGTGAGGTAAAGACCACAGCTACTTTGTTTTGCAGTCTGCAGTAAAAGGATAGCATGACCTGGCAATGTAGATATCAGTGAGGTAAAGACCACAGCTACTTTGTTTTGCAATCTGCAGTAAAAGGATAGCATGACCTGGCAATGCAGATATCAGTGAGGTAAAGACCACAGCTACTTTGTTTTGCAATCTGCAGTAAAAGGATAGCATGACCTGGCAATGAAGACATCAGTGAGGTAAAGACCACAGCTACTTTGTTGTTTTGCAATCTGCAGTAAAAGGATAGCATGACCTGGTACTGTAGACATCAGTGAGGTAAAGACCACAGCTACTTTGTTGTTTTGCAATCTGCAGTAAAAGGATAGCATGACCTGGCAATGTAGACATCAGTGAGGTAAAGACCACAGCTACTTTGTTGTTTTGCAATCTGCAGTAAAAGGATAGCATGACCTGGCAATGTAGATATCAGTGAGGTAAAGACCACAGCTACTTTGTTGTTTTGCAACCTGCAGTAAAAGGATAGCATGACCTGGCAATGTAGATATCAGTGAGGTAAAGACCACAGCTACTTTGTTGTTTTGCAATCTGCAGTAAAAGGATAGCATGACCTGGCAATGCAGATATCAGTGAGGTAAAGACCACAGCTACTTTGTTGTTTTGCAATCTGCAGTAAAAGGATAGCATGACCTGGCAATGCAGATATCAGTGAGGTAAAGACCACAGCTACTTTATTTTGCAATCTGCAGTAAAAGGATAGCATGACCTGGCAATGCAGATATCAGTGAGGTAAAGACCACAGCTACTTTGTTGTTTTGCAGTCTGCAGTAAAAGGATGGCATGACCTGGCAATGCAGACATCAGTGAGGTAAAGACCACAGCTACACTATTCTGCAATCTGCGGTAAAAAGATAGCATGACCTGGCAATGTAGACATTAGTGAACAAGTTGGGGACTGGACTTCCACTGAATGAGAAGAGTGTGTGTATGTGTGGGGGGGGTTGTGTGTGTATGTGTGTGTGTGTGCACACGTGCGTGCGTGCATGTGTGGGTACAAGCGTGTGTGCATGTGTGTGTGTGCGTGTGATTCCATGAATGTACAAGTGTGTTGCACTCTTCATCATTTTACGGTTTGTTGTCTGCTGTTTCAGCCTGCCTGAATTCCCCAGAGGCCATCAGAGCGGGAGAGAGGCCAACAGTGCCTACACAGAGCAGGCAGATGATGGTATGCTTCCTTTCAATGCTGATCCTGTCCACCACCACCACAACAACAAAACCCAAATCATTATCATCTCTAAAGGGGGAGGGTGATATAGCCTCATGAATAGAGCATTTAGCTCATGATCTGAGGCGTAGGTAAATGTAAAGGGAAAGGTGTCCCATAACCTAGGCTGTTGTAGGGGAATGAGGCATCAGATACCTCAGCTTCTCATGGGGCCAGCATATTGAGGACGGTGCCCATCTCCTCTCCCTCACTGCTTTACCTTCCCTGACCCTAAAGAGGGCAGGTACCCATTTACAGCTGGGTGAACTGGGGGGACTGTACTGAAGCCAAAGCATGCAAACGGTCACCCATCCAAACGGTAACCATGCTCAATGCTGCTTAACTTGACTGGGGGAAAGCTTGCGCTCTGACCACTTAGCTATCTTGCCCCCTCTGAGGAATAAGGACATAAATGCTCAGAGTTGATTAGACTCTTGCTGGACAAGTTTTAGTGAAATTAATCAAGTTCTTGCTGTAGTCTTTGATCTTCTCTATCCAGGCAAAACAAAATCCATGTTTTTTTGTTGTTTTCTTTTTATCCTAATTGACATATGCAGTTGACTGATATACATGTACATCTTTTGATGCTCAGTGTCTCTGAAACAGTGTGTCCACCCACAAGGTAATCCAAGAAATGTTCAGATATGACAGTTGAATGATAATACTATAAGCAAAAGGGAAAAGTCATGATCCATTAATATCAACACAAATGCCTATAAGGTACAGGCGTAGTTGGTTAGCTCATCATCAGCATCAGCAGTCCTTTGACCAAGATGGCTGTTGTGGCGACATGTGGGAGGCATGGGTTGGTAGTTCACTCTAGGCTGACCTGTCTTTCAGCCTTTTGCAGCAACACAGCCATGTCGAGGCTGGTACACTTTGTGTTATTCTGCATCCAGTTCTTCATCTGTCTGCCCATGCTCCTTCCTCCCTCAAGCATCCCCTTCAGAATAGTCTGGGTAAGAGAGTTATGACATGAACAACCCAACCAAACCAGCTTCTATCTCTTTACAACAGCCAGAAGGGGTTTGTTCCTGTGGTCCAGCTTTCATGATCACCTCTTGCCACACTGATTCGTTGGTTCTGTGGTCCTGTCAGGAAATGTGTAGAAGCCTTCTTAGTGATTTCATTGAAGAGTTGGTTATGGTGACCCCCCCCCCTACCCCCAGCTCAATTGCTTACACATTCAGGTAGCAACCATTGATTAGTTTCAAAGGTTAAAAGGTCAGTGAATGTTAAAATCAGATTGATCCACAAAGTCAGAATGTAGCTACTTAAATGGTGGTGGAAAAACCCCAGCTCCGTATGCAAAAATCTCACCATTGGTGACCCTTGGAGGTCTAGCAGAGGGACCAAAAAAAATCAGACTGGAATATCATTCATGAAAGTGGATGCTGCTCCAAAAAAAAATCACAAAACTTGCAAAAACCCTAATTAGGGATTTTTGTGCAGAATGTTTTGAGTGAGATGGGGTCCTGATCCGGCCCTTTTGTCACAAGAGAGTGACGATGGAGACTGTAGCTATGATGAGGAAAGTGGAGAGTGAAGGTGGAGACTGTTGATGTGATGAGGAAAGTGGATAGTGAAGGTGGAGACTGTCGATGTGATGAGGATAGTGGATAGTGAAGGTGGAGACTGTTGATGTGATGCAGAAATAACCGCTGTGGCTTGGCTGTGCAGGCAAGACCATTCCCATGTGGATGTGGTGTGATGAGTTCCGACAGTGGCGCCTGTACAAGGAAGCAGTGGCTGCAAAACTGGAAGCGGAGTACAAGAAGAGGCCTGGAGCCTCCTGTGTCATCTCACGAGCTGGGAAAGAGTGAGTATTGCATGTATGGTATACCGCTTTAACCCTCTTGCATTCAGACTCTCTGAACACAAACTGCCTCTAGATTTCGCATTCCATCACGAAATCAGGTCAGGCACACATGCTCGCTGGCCTTTTCCTCTTTTTGAGTACATACCAGCAGCTATAATTACTTCCAGACTTTCAGCAGGGTTTCTACCTCTAGCTGATAAGAGTTTTGACATGTGGTAAGAGGAGAAAGCTGATGTGGTTTGGTCACACCACAAGACACAACACCCTAGCAAAAACCATCCTGCAAGGAACAGTCGAGGGCAAGAGAAGAAGAGGCCGCAAAAGAAATCATGGGTTGACAACATCAAAGATGGACCGCCCAACCCCTACACACCTCCTACTAGCCACACCAGGATCGTGAAGCATGGAAAAAGATCTCTGTTGCGTCTTCTCTCATGTCCCCCCTACGTCCTTTGGGACATGGGACTGAGTGAGTGAGGTGAGTGATGTGAGCAATAAGGATGGAAATCTACTGTGTGCAAATCCTGGCAAATCACGGATCAGGACTTAGGGGGGGGGGAGTAATTATTCAATCCTGGCAAATCCTGGATTGGGACTGAGAGGGTGAAGTCACAGCAGATTTCTCTGTGTAAAATTGAGCTGCGGTCCTTGGGGAAAGTGCGTCGCCACAAGAGCAGCGCCACCTGTTATTTATTTTTTTCTATCTTTTCTGGCCTGCAACTGCATTTGTTTCCCTATCAGAGTAGCTTTTTTTAACAGAGTTTTTCAAGGACAACTCCCTTGTTGCTGTGGGTTCTTTTACATGCGCTTAATAATTATGTGTAACACATGGGACCTCGGTTTATCGTCTAATTGGAAAGACTAGCACTCAGACCACCACTAACAGTCTAGTAGTTGGGGGAAAAGTTTCAAGCCCAAATGAGCCTAGCAGTAAATGGGTACCTGCCCTCTTTAGGGTCAGGGAAAGTAAAGCAGCAGGGGAGAGGAGATGGGCGCCACCCTCCATATGCTGGCTCCTGGAGAAGCTGAGGTCTCATGACACCTTGCTCCCCAATGACCACATAGGTTATGGGAACACCTTTGTAGATTATATATATACATACATATATATATATATATATAAATATATATATAGATAGATAGATAGATAGATAGATAGATAGATAGATAGATAGATAGATAGATAGATAGATAGATAGATAGATAGATAGATAGATAGAAACTCTATGCATGTGTACATATAGACACAATAAACACATGTATGGACACATGGTTTATTGTCTCATCTGTAAGACTAACACCCAGACCACCATTCAAGGTCTAGTGGATGAAGGAGAAGCTCAGGCACAAACGGGCATCAAACCTGCACATCTCACTTTCTTAGGAGGTGCGTTACATCTGGACCACTGACTCACTGATGATGATGAGATGATGATGATGATGAAGATGATGACATTGATGACATGTGATGTGTGGTGTGATGATGATGATGATGATGATGATGATGATGATGATGATGATGATGATGATGAGATGATGATGATGATGATGATGATGACTATGGTGACCATTACCATCATGCTATGTGTGTGTGCAGTCGCCGTGTCAGTTTCAAACTGATGCAAGAGAAAGCCGTGGATGGTAGCATCCATACAGACGTTGTGAGAGAGAGTAAGTACTTTTTGTGTGTGTGTGTGTGTGTGTGTGTGTGTGTGTGTGTGTGTGTGTGTGTGTGTGTGTGTGTGGTGTGTGTGTTGTCTGTGTCTGTGTCTGTGTCTCTGTGTCTCTGTGTCTCTGTGTCTGTGTGCGTGTCTGTGTGTGTTTTTTCTGTGTCTGTGTGTGTATATCTGTGTGTGAAGTGTGTGTCCATGCAACCATATTTTGTATTGTGTTGTATACCACAATCAGTCATGGCAGATTTCTCTGCATGAAATTTGGGCTTGTCTGCCTGGGGAGAGCATGTCACCATAAGAGAAGTGCCACACATTTTTAATTTCTTTTCTTGGTTGCAACTGTATTTGTTTCCCTATCAGTGTGGCTTTTTCTACAAAATTTTGCCAGGGACAACTCTCTTGGTGCCATGGGTTCTTTTACGCACACTAAATTATTATGTGTAGTACACTGGACCTCGGTTTATCATCTCATCTGAAAGACTAGCACCCAGACTGCCACTCATAGTCTAATGGTTGGGGGAAAAGTTTCTGGTCCAAACGGGGATCGAACCATTGCACATTTCCAACCCAGACGTTTTGCTTTCTAGGCAGTTGTGGTACCTCTAGACCACTTGTCCATACGTATGTGTGACTGTATCTCTATTTGTGTGTGTGTGTGTGTGTGTGTGTGTGTGTGTGTGTGTGTGTGTGTGTGTGTGTGTGTGTGTGTGTGTGTGTGGTGTGTATGTGTTCAATTTCTTTTAACGTCTTTTCACAAATTGTGATATTAGACGGAAAATGTGTATGTGTGTGTGTGTGTGTGTGTGTGTGTGTGTGTGTGTGTGTGTGTGTGTGTGTGTGTGTGTGTGTGTGTGTGTTTTACAGGATCAGAAAGCACTTAAATCTTTGTTTTTTTTTTATAGTAGTAGTAGTAGTAGTAATAGTAGTAGTAGTAGTAGTAGTAGTAGTAGTAGTAGTAGTAGTAGTAGTAGTTTGTATGTATTGTTGTTGTTGTTGTTGTTGTTTTGTTGTTGTTGTTGTTGTTGTAGTTATTATTATTATTATTTATGTAGGAGAGAAACTTTTTTTTATATGTCTATGAACCATTTTTTTTATTTTATTTTCAGTGGTGGATGAAGAAAGAAGGAACGACCTGCTGGCTATCGAGATGTCCTTGCAGGATTTGGCATAGGACCCTCTGCCTGGATAGCTCTCCACATGAACTAGCACAGTGCCTACTGCAGAGACTGCATCGCAAGAGTATGCAACATGTGTCCCTCACTGCAGAAAAGTCTCACTTTTCGTTTTTTTCTGCTTTTGGAAAAGTCCCAGGATCATTATTCGTGAGATTTTGATTTAGGTGAACTTCAGTGAGGTGGCTTATGTGGCATAATGTGACTGCAGTGGGGTAGCTATATCGGGAATGACATCTTTAACTCATTGCTAGTCTGGATGTGTTTTTGATTTTTTTTTTGTACATGTAATGGCCTACTTCTCTCTCTCTCTCTCTCTCTCTCTCTCTCTCTCCTCTCTCTCTCTCTTCCTCTCTCTCTCTCTCTCTCTCTCTCTCTCTCTTCTCTCTCTCTCTCTCTTCTCTCTCTCTCCTTCTCTCCTCCCTC
Organism: Stramonita haemastoma; assembly: GCA_030674155.1. Taxonomy (NCBI): domain Eukaryota; kingdom Metazoa; phylum Mollusca; class Gastropoda; order Neogastropoda; family Muricidae; genus Stramonita; species Stramonita haemastoma. The sequence continues at coordinate 27,739,724 of CM060328.1, forward strand.
TCTCTCACTCTCCTCTCTCTCTTCATAGCTTGTAATCCACATGAAGTTCTCTATTTGTGAAGTAGTGAAGTGTTTTAATTGAGAGGTGGAATAGTATTTTTAAAAAAGTATAAAAAAAAGAAGATAACAATATCCTCACAAGATCTTTCATGCATTATAGGACCTGGGTTTTAAAACTTTTAATGGTGGGGACTGAAAGGTCGATGTGGGGAAGGTATGGGGGGGGGGGGGGAATCGACACTGGCTTGAAAGAAATTGTGTTGTCTAACTTGGCACCAACAAGTGGACTCTGAATCCCTGATTCTTTAAATCTAGCATCAGGCTTTCAACTCTGCTCTGCCCTGCAGTCCTACACAAGTTATGGAAACAGGTCCTGTTACTGCCAGTTTAGCGCTATTACTGCTGAACTCTGTCTGCTAAAAATCATAACTGTAGGGTTTTTTTTTGTTGGTGCTGGTTTTTTTCCCATTCCTTGGTTAGAGCTCTGAAGTGCACCAGTGGTGAGATTTTGCAGAGGCAACCGTTTGTCTACCATGAAGGTAGCCCAATTTTTGACTTCATGGGAATAACTGAAGTTGATGTTTATTCTGTTTTGCTTCAGAAAGGGTCTGATATTGTTGCAAAATGTGTGGATTTTGTATGATAATTATGCAAAAGAAAGAATGTTTGTTTTTGGTTTGTCCTTTCATCCTTGTCATATTGAGTGAAGGGTGATTGTTATGAGACTGTAAGCAACTTGTACAGTGTGAACATTTTTTGTTGTCGTCAGATGATTTCTTTCTTTGTTGTTGAAAACGATGGAAGTAATGTGCAGCTACTGCTTTTACCTTGTGATGTGTGTCTTGAGATTGTTGTTTTGTTGTTTTTTTGTTTGTTTTTTTTACTAAGGAAAAAGCACTAGTAATAAGATGTGTCATTCCTGTTAGTCATCATTGCTGTGATGTGCAGATGATTATGTTTATGTGTGTGTGTGTGTGTGTGTGTGTGTGTGTGTGTGTGTGTGTGTGTGTGTGTGTGTGTGTGTGTGTGTGGTGTGTGTGTGTGTGTGTGTGTGTGTGTGTGTGGAGAGAGAGATGAGGAGGAGTGGGAGAGAGAGAGTGTGTGTGTGTGTTTTGTGTGTCTGTGAATCTGTGTGTGTATGTGTGTCTGGGCCCATGGGTACATGCATGTATATATGATGAGGGGGTGTTGGCATCTGATTGTGTGTGTTGATGTTTAGATGTGCGCTATGGTAATATCAAAGAGTTTTGTTGCTGTTTTGTGTGTGTGTGTGGGGGGGGGGGGGGGGTGTGGATAAAGCCTCTGAGAGCTGGAAGGAATTAATATTAATGAAAGTTGATGGCTCTCCCTAGTAAAAATTTGTTTGTAAATTTCTTTTTTTTTACTTTGACTTCAGTTACAAGTGGTAAGCATGCTTACTGAATGAAATGGAGGAAAACAAAGAGCGACTTTGTGTCAAAAGAAATTCAATAAAGGAACCAGAGACAACCGGTAGAAAGGGAAAAAAAATCAAATCTTCAGTAATAGATGGCAAGGAGCGCAAATAAATGTTGATTTTTATTCTAGTTCAAACTGTGTACATAGTGGGGTAGTATGTGCATTGCCTACTGTGATTTTTGTTACATTTATAGTTTGCATACTGCTAGTTTTGTTAAATTTTTGGATTGCATGCTGTGTGCTCTGTTCAAAATTTGTGAATTGCATATTATGAGTTTTAAAAAAAATTGTGGATTGTATTTTGTGAGTTTTGTTGAATTTGTTGTGTTTTTTTTTGTTTGTTTGTGAGTTTTGTTGATTTTCTGTATTACATGTATAGTTTAGTTAAATTTATGTATTATATTTTGTGAGTTTTTGATTTGTTATTGCATATGTGAGTTTTGTTAAGTTTTGTTTGCATCCTGTGAGTTTTGTTAAGTTTTTGTATTGCATCCTGTGAGTTTTGTTAGATTTGTGTATTGCACACTGTGAATTTTGTTAGATTTGTGTATTGCACACTGTGAGTTTTAATTTTTGTATTGCATCCTGTGTGCTTTAATTAATTTGTTGTATTGTATACTGTGAGTAATTTGTGTATTGCATGCTATAGTTTAAATTTGTGTATTACATTTGTGAGTTTTGTTTAATTTGTTTATTGCAGACTTGAGTTTTGTTTAATTTGTGCACTGCACACTGTAAGTTTTGTTAAACTATTTTGTTATTGTTGCATTATTTAGAATTGAATTTTTGCAGTGAAATACTGTACTTTGATGTTACCTATCATTGTTTTACTTATGTCATTGGGTGACCTTTGATGTTTCCTATTGTAGACAGTGGTTGTAACATGTGTTGATTTAGGGCAGGCCTATGTCCTGTGTAATTAGAACAGGCACCTCAGAATCAGTGGCCCAACCCTGCAACAGTGCAGGGCCCCTTCTTGTTTGGGGCCTGATGGCAGCATAACATTGTTAGCTTCCTAGAAATGGCTTGTTGTCAGGGGAATGTGACTAAATAAGTCTGGATGTGGATATGTATCGCAGTGTATGGATGACTGATGTGGAATTGCTGGTTTTGATTTACATTTCAAAGGCAGCTACCCCCCCACCCCACAATTCTCACCTTCCCCCTACCGCACCCCCCACCCCCCCATCCCCTGAATTCCCCAATGAAAGTGAGTGAGAAGTCAGAGATGTTTTTTTTTTAAGTTGTTAAGCATTTTGTGTCAGAATTTAGGAGCAGTTAACAAAAACACATACAAAACAAGAGATTAAAATGTTAAGCGAAATCGATTGAAAAATTGATTGAAATGTTTTACAGAAAAAAGCTTACTATACATTTTTTCCCCCAGATTTTTAACTGTTGAATTGATATTATAGATTACAAATGAAGTCATTTTGTTGTGGTTAGATGGGTCCATGTCATTCAGAGTGTTGGAAAGGGACCTGTTTCAACAAAGCTGTAGTTTTGAACCTACACATCTTTATCATCAGTCACCACCCAGACATTTGCTTGTGCAAGGGGATTTTTTACCTGGAGTTAACATCAGTGCTGACTCCACTGTCCTGAAAGTTGTTCAGATGAGACTGTAAACTTAGGTCCTGTGTGCAAATGCATGGAGAACATCTTGTGGGCACTTTAATTTAAATCCCATTCTGTATGCTGGAAGAGTAGGCCATTTGTGCCAATGTGAAAGGATGACAGACTTTACAAAACCACATGCATGTTGGGATTGGGTATTAAAAAAGTGCATGATTGTTTATTTCATTTTCCTTGAAATAGAAGAGTAAATGAGAAGTTGAATAAATAGAAAGTTAGATAAATAGATAAAAAATGAATAAGTAAATGAATAGATAAATAAATATATCGATAGATAAATGGATAAATAAATGACTAAATAAATAAATAAATAAATAATAAATAAATAAATAAATAAATAAATAATATCTTTTTTGCACAAGCATTCCAGTCTTAGTGCACTGTAGTCTTAGCATAAATATAGCCCAGGACACCCTGTTTTGATCATTTTTATTATTTAATTTTTTAAAGAAAACAAGAAAAATTCTCCACCTTTTAACAGTGATAAAGTTCAGGGGGTTCTGTCTTTGAGCGCTATGTATATTTTAATCAAATTTACTATTTTGCTGCTTTAGAAAATAGTATGGTTTGTTTAGAATAGAAAAAAATCTACCGCTAGGTGGAAAATGAGTGTAAATTCTGACATTGTTGCCTCATGCTGAAGTTGGATGTGCTGGGCCTGACTTGTCAGGAGCTAAACAGCAGCACAATGCATTTTCATTCATATGAGAGACAACAATAGTTGCTACCTGAGTGTTCAACAGAGAAGAAATTGTCTTCCTCTCCCCAGACCTCTGTCATGAAATGAAAAAATACGAAAGAAAACAACGAACTATAAAAATCTGATTAGTTAGATAGTAAATCATGAAAACAAAATTTCATAGGAAGTTTTAAACACGTTTGTTTCTTAACACAAACACTGTATATGATTAAATATATGGCACTTAGAGAGAAAAAAGCCAGTACCCTACAATTCTCAAACAAAATTAGACAGTACGCAAATGACAAAAAAAGGTCAAACGAAACATTACCAGAAAGAACAGATAACTGGAAATGATGTGTAGATAATTAACTATTATCTGTGAGAACCATGATTTCACCAAACTGGAAATGATGTGTAAATAAGTAACTATTATCTGTGAGAACCATGATTTACACCAAACTGGAAATGATGTGTAAATAAGTAACTATTATCTGTGAGAACCATGATTTCACCAAACTGGAAATGGTGTGTAAATAATTAACTATCATCTGTGAGAACCATGATTTCACCAAACTGGAAATGGTGTGTAAATAAAACTATATCTGTGAGAACCATGATTTCACCAAACTGGGAATGTGTGTAAATAATTAACTATTATCTGTGAGAACCATGATTTCACCAAACTGGAAATGATGTGTAAATAAATAACTATTATCTGTGAGAACCATGATTTCACTAAAGAATGCCAGAAACTCCCCCCCACAAGCAATAAAATGGCACTGAGTCTGCTTTCAGTCATTACTAAAACAGCAGACTCAGAGTGACACGATATTCCCCAAATAAAGTCTTTCACTGGATCTTAAGCACCAGGCTCATTTTCCTCCCCTATTAGTGTGGTTACACTTTGCTCCAAGCCATTGTTCTCTGACAAATAATCCGAATTTATGTCACTTTCAGAAACATCTTCAAAAAGACTTTTTTTTTATAATTAGCAGTTTTGTCACCGTTTATGTAGCAATCCATTTCTAGTTCTTTTATAAGACCCTAATTGTAGCAGTATGAATGCATTCATTTTAACTGTCCTACATTTCATCATGTGAGGGGTCACTTGCCATGTGAAGCATGGTTAAAACATATTCTGCCTATCGGAAGAGTAGGCCATTGCTGGCAAAATTTACAAAATTGCATGCACAGGGACTGAATGTAAAAAAAAGCACATGTGTGCTTTTTCCATTATCCTTATAATAAAAGATCAAACGAAATGAATGACCCGGGTTCGATTCCAGTTTGAGGGGATTTTTCCCCTGGAGTTAACATCAGTGCTGACTCCACTCTCCCCACAAGTCCTTCAGATGAGACTGTAAACCGAGGCCCATGTGTGAACGCATACAGTAGATGTTGCGCACATGTTAAATCCTGTTCCGCTTTTTGTAAGAGATAGGCCATTGTGTGCCGGTGGGAACATATGACATGATGTACAAAATTGCATACACACAGGGACTGGATGTAAAAAAAGCACATTTATTTTATTTTTTTATTTTAATTTTATTTTATACCACTTTATGTTACAGCAGATTTCTCTGCGTGAAATTCAGGCTGCTCTCCCCGGGGAGAGCGCATCGCCACAAGTGCAGTGCCTACCCATTTTTTTCCCTCAGGGATGGTGCTAAACACACACCTGTGTGCATGCTGGTTTTTTTTTTTTGTTGTTTTTTTTTAATTGTCATATCTGCTCCTACCGGCACACAATGACCTGCTCTTCCTAAAGGCGGAACGGGGTTTTAACGTGTGCACCAGATGATCTGCGTGCGTTCGCACATGAGGCCTCAGTTTATAGTCTCATCGGAATGACTGACTTTGACATTCAGTTCAATTTTTTTTTGTCAAACTGAGAAGAAAGGGTGAGGCTGGGTACGAACCCAGAACCTCACGGTTTACTTGTTGGCAGGCGAATGTCTTAACCATCCTGCCACCTTCCGCCCTTGGTACATGAGTAGGCCTACTTATTCCATGATCCTCGATATAAAAGAAATTAAAAAATCCAACAACAAAAAAACGAATGAAAACATTGCAGCCAATGTCGGCCAAGTGTTATATAAGGGGGATACGGTCTGTATCATTCATATTCACCCATAAACTGTGTCAGGGCTAGACAAAATTAATATTAAATTGGACTCTGCCCCAGACTTTTGTTCACATTTTTAGGGGAAAAAAAACCCCAGCCTGCTGTGAGTATTCATGCAGAATGGCCCTGATGACACAGCACCCACTGTGATTATCCTCACAGCAGCTGTGTGGGAAGATACCAAGCCTCTGCTTGCAATCACAGCGTGTGTGTGCTCAAAAACTTAGAATTTGAAAGTGCTTTTTGTTTTTGCTCATGTAGATAATGTAAAGCTGCAGGATGTTGTGCGCATGTGTGTGTGGCTGGTGCACTTTGAGCTGATATTTATGGGGTGTCACATGCTTCAAGACATTTCACGTCTTGATGCAGTTATGTGTTAAGGAAATCATGCTGCTTAGTGTTATGATTGATTTCAAAAGTTGGAATATTTGCATGAAGTAATTCAGTGTTGCCATTCAGGCATGCTTCTTTTGTTGAAGGAGAATTTGCTTGATTTTTTTGGTGTGATATAGTAGATTGTATGTTAATGTGCAATATGCTGTGTGCTGTGTGTGTGTGTGTGTGTGTGTGTGTTGTGTGTGTGTGTGTGTGTGTGTGTGTGTGTGTTAATAAACATTATGTCACTGTTATAATAGAACATTATGCATGTGCCATCCTGAACATTTTCTGTGGTGTTGTGTGCTGCTGAAAATGCTAAAAAGTATGTTTGGCAAAAAAAAAAAAACCCATGAGAGAATGGAACTATGTTATATTTTAATGAGGAGTTGCAAGTATTAGTGTTGTGTGGTGGGGGGGGGGGGGGGGGGAGTAAAGCAATATGTCTCTGCTACAATATTTAGTCTTTTATTATGCTTGTTTCATATTTAAATATTTATGTTACATTGTTATTTGTATGTTGGCGAAAGCATTTACAATTCTTTCTTTTTTTTTTCTTTTTTTTTTAAAAGGACATGAGAGATTGAACTGTTTCACATTTTAATGAGGTGATCGTAATGTGTGTGTGTGTGTGTGTGTGTGTGTGTGTGTGTGTGTGTGTGTGTGTGTGTGTGTGTGTGTGTGTGTTTCCTCTGAATGAACTATTGCTTCTTTAATCATTTTGAGAGTATTGCTAGATTTTTCTCCTGTTTACATAAAAACACTATTGTTTTGCAGTTCATTCATACTGATTTGACCAATAAGATTACATCATGACATTTTTTGGGCCATTTATTGATAAAACATTTCTTTATACATGTTGTTATTGTAAATTCAGTTATGGTGTTATTTCATACTGCTGTATGTTTGTGTGTGTGGTTTTTTGTTTCTTGAAGCTTATGTTTAGCTATCTAAATCACATCATGATGTTTCTTGGCTGTCACCCCAAAGGAATCCCGTTTTACATGATATGCAACTGATTTAGTGCATTGGATGTTTCAGTTCATACTGCTCTGTATCATTCTGCCTCTCAGCTCATCAGCTGAACCCTCATCGTGACCTTTTCCCAGTTTTATGAATAAAATACACCATGGAACATGTTACAGATTCAGTCATGGTTGTTTTTCATTTGCGTTATGTTACATTATATTAAATTGCTCATACATTACATATTCTGTTGTCTTCTTGGTTGTGAGGGCATCATGGATGACTTGACAACCAGTCCTCTCCGTCTTTCATCTATCTTCTGCCTTTGACAGAGCTGTACTCAGCCTGAGGGCGACGGGATAGCTCAGTGGTCAGAGCGCTCGCTTTCCCCCAGTCAAGTTAAGCACCATTGAGCATGGTTGCCAATTGGATGGGTGACCGTTTGCGTGCCTTGGCTACAGTACAGTTCCCCCAGTTCACCCAGCTGTAAATGGGTACCTACCCTCTTTAGGGTCAGGGAAGGTGAAAGCAGCGAGGGAGAGGAGATGGGCGCCGCCCTCAACATGCTGGTCCCTAGAGAAGCTGAGGTGTTTGACGCCTCGCTCCCTACATCCATACAGGTTATGGAACACCTTTACCTTGACCTTACTCAGCCTGATAGGTCTGTACTATCCAGTCTCAGATGTTGGGCTCCCTCTTCCTCTCTGTCTCCCTCTCATCCTCCTTCCTTGACCTGTGCTGTGCTGTGCTGTGCCTTGCAGGCTGTTGTCGCCAGCAAGATCTGATGATCACCTGGTGTGCCAGTAACTCTTCCTTTTTCGTCTTTTCCCCCAAGGTCGACAGGTCTTCATTGGGCTTGATACCTTGCAGTACCTTGAGGAGGGCCTGGCGGTGGGTGTGATGCTTATGACGCTTATATTACCTGGGAAATGACCTTGACCCCAGCCAAGAACTATACAGAGCTTGGTGGTAAGATAGCCTAGTGATTAGAGCGTTCAGCTCACGATCTGACGGCCCAGATTCAAGCCTCCACCTAGGCAACACGCATTCAGCGCACGTGAAAGAGCCCAAGGCAACAAAAAATCGTCCCTGGAAAAATTCTGTAGAAAAAGCCACTGTGGCAGGGAAACAAATACACATAGATACAGGAAATCTTTTTAAAGGTGGCGCTGCTCTTGTGGCGACGCGGTTTTTCCCTGGAGAGTACCTCGAATATCATGGAGTGGATCGGTGGTCTAGAGGTAACGTGCCTGTCTAGAAAGCGAAATGTCCGGGTGGAAGTGTGCGGGGGTTCGAATCCCGTTTGGGCCCGGAACTTTTCCCCCATCCATGAGTGGTGGTCTGGGCGCTCGTCTTTCGAATGAGACGATAAACTGAGGTCCCGTGTGTTACAGATCATTATTTAGCGCACGTAAAAGAACCCACAGCAACAAAAGGGATGTAGAAAAAAGCCACTCGGATAGGGGAAACAAATACAGTTACAGACAGGAAAAAGAAAAGAATGGGTGGCACTGCACTTGTAGCGACGCGCTCTCCCGGGGGAGGGGAGGGGGGGGGGGGCAGCCCGAATTTCACGCAGAAATAATTATCTGCTGTGACATAAAGTGGTAATAAATAAATCAAATAGACAAAATAAATAAAAATAGAGAAATCTGTCGTGACTGAAAGTAGTATACAATGCGATGCAGTGCAATGCAATACAGAACGACGCACTGCAAACACAATACACTGCAACACGATACATTGCACCCAATACAATACAGTACAACAAATACAATACAATACAATACCGTGTTCTACTTTTCTGCTTTACCAGCTCCATACTCTGTGTGTGTGTGTGTGTGTGTGTGTGTGTGTGTGTGTGTG
>CM060328.1:27753809-27766309 GCA_030674155.1 Stramonita haemastoma
GGTGACAGTTTAATGTATTTTGTTGCTGGAGATGGCAAGGTCGTGAGGCCACGTCACAGAGTGTGGGCAGCTCCACGTGTCCCCCACCAGCACAGCCCATGACAAAGTTTGCAGGCCTGTGCACAGAGTGTGGGCAGCTCCACGTGTCCCCCACCAGCACAGCCCATGACAAAGTTTGCAGGCCTGTGCACAGAGAACACCTGCAGATTGCCATAAAACTTCTCCTTCTTCCTTGACTTACCAAACTGCTATTCATTTGTCAGAAGGTATTTCCATCTATCTATCTATCTATCTATCTATCTATCTATCTATCTATCTATCTATCTATCTATCTATCTATCTATCTATCTATCTATCATATCTATCATCTATCCATCCATCCATCCATCCATCCATCCATCCATCCATCCATCCATCCATCCATCATCTATCTATCTATCTATCTATCTATCTATCTATCTATCTATCTATTATCTATCTATCTATACTATCTATCTATCTATCTATCTATCCCTTAGTCTGGCGACCGTGGGGGGCACCCATGAAGACTTGACAACCAGTTCCCTCCATTCCTCTCTCTGTTCTGCCTTTCTCAGGGTTTTGTTGAGTTCTAGGCCTGTCCATTGCGCTGATGTTGTCCTCCTATCTCTTCTTTGGTCTGCCTCTTTTTCTTCCTCCTTGGACAGTGCCTTGCACACCAAAAAAGCTCAATTTAGGCAAAAATCATCCCACTTACAAAAGTCCAAATTTGCACCAATCCCCAAACAGGATGTCAAAGAAGTGGAGTGGGTATCTGTGACTTGGTAGCTTTGCAATGGAAAGAAGTGAGTAGCTCATTATTTGCCAGCAGAGCAAAAATACGTAAAAGTGGCTTCAATTTGCGTCGTCGAACATGCTCCCCCACCCCTTCCCCCTGAAGCAAAATATTAGCAAAGTTATTGATTATCAAGAGACACCATAAACTGTGGTCAAAATACAAAACATTTTACATAGGAAAATGATAGTTACAACAGCATATCGAAAAGTTCAGGTGGCCTGCCCCTTAACATGTTTGCAGTCTGTGCATTCCTGCCTCCCTCCCTCCCTCCCTGTTTCTTGTGAATGGACCCAAAGCCTAACCACAAAAGGATCTGTCGTGTACGTATTCTTAACGTTCCCTCCTCTATGTATGTGTGTGTGTGTGTGTGTGGTGTGTGTGTGTGTGTGTGTGTGTGTTGTGTGTGTGTGTGTGTTTGTGTATGTGTGTGTATGCACGCGTGTGTGTGTGTGTGTGTGTGTGTGTTGTTGGTGTGTGTGTGTGTGTGTGTGTGTGTGTGGTGTGTGTGTGTGTGTGTGTGTGTCTGCGCGCGCGCGCGCACGTGAGTGTAAGCTTATGTATGTATGTATGTATGTATGTATGTATGTATGTATGTATGTATGTATGTATGTATGTATGTATGTATCATCTCTTCTCTCTCTCTCTCTCTCTCTCTCTCTCTCTCTCTCTCTCTCTCTCTCTCTCTCTCTCTCTCTCTCTCTCTCTCTCTCTCTTTCTCTGCTCGTTCGCTCACTCAGCATGTGCTTTTTGTTTGTATCGTCTGATGTAATAAAAATATTTTCTTTCCAGATTGCTGGATTACTAAACGCTTTCATTTGACACTACTGGGTAGGTTTGGGTAGGCTGGGTGATTAGGATGTCTTTTACTGCTGGGTGGACGCTACTTTTCAAGAGCATTATATTTATTCAGTTTGTTTTTTAGTTCGTTTGACGGTCTGTTTGTCTCTTTCTTTCTTTCTTTCTTTCTTTTCTTTCTTTCTTTCTTTCTTTCTTTTCTTTCTTTCTTTTCTTTCTTTCTTTTTCTTTCTTTCTTTTCTTTCTTTCTTTTCTTCTTTTCTTTCTTTCTTTCTTTTCTTTCTTTTCTTTCTTTCTTTTTTTTTTCTTTCTTTTTTTTTCATTCGTGTGTCCTTCTTTTCTTGTTCTTCTTGTTTTCATCTTGTTCTCCTTCTTTCTCTTCTTCTTGCTCTTGTTCTTCTTCTTCGTTGCTTCTTGTTCTTCTTCTCCTTCTTCTTCTTCTTCTTCTCTTCTCTTCTTCTTCTTCTCTCTTCTTCTTCTTCTTCTTCTTCTTCGTCTTCTTCTTCTTCTTCTTCTTCGACGTCGTAGTCGTCGTCGCCGAACGCCCAGACAGCAACTATTATCGTTTGTCGCAATTCTCAGCGAAATGCGTTGCGTTGCCGTAAAGTGCCTGAAAAGTCAGGCCTAGCGCATCCGACTTCAGCGTGGGGGAGGATTGTTATATTCTAAGGCTTTCTCGAAACAAAACAAAAATACCCAGACAGGATAATGAACAAAGAAAGATAGAGATACAGAGATAGAGATAGATAGTGTTGATGAATGGATACACACACACACACACACACACACACACACACACACACACACACACACACACACACACACACAACTATATAATATATATATATATATATATATATTATATATATATATATATTATATATATATATATATATAGATAGATAGAAGATGAGAGAGAGAGAGGAGAGAGAGAGAGAGGAGAGAGAGAGAGAGAGAGAGAGAGAGAGAGAGAGAGAGAGGAGAGAGAGAGAGAGAGAGAGAGAGAGAGAGAGGACGTTGTCCATTTCTGGGGCTCTCCAACCTAAACCTATAGCTAGTATCCTACTCATAAATATTGCCGGGAAGTCTTTTGAATGTGGCTCTAAAATGGGGTCCTTTAGACACACGCGCGTACTCGCGCGCGCGCGCACACACACACGAAATCATGCACGCACACACGCACACAATTCACATACTCAAACACACAAGTGTATATACATATTAACGCACACGCGTTCACGCGGATGCGTGTGCACACACACGCCTCTACTTTTCTGGTGCGTGTGACATTGGTTTTTGAGGAGATATAAAAATGGAGACACCCCCTCCACACACACACACACACAACACACACACACACACTTAGGCACTAGTTAGAAATCAACAAGTAGCCTATATAAAAGTATTCAGTTACATCTGGTGGTACACATGACAGAGACATACAAAGCACACTATCTCCTTCATGGTGAGGCAGAGGTTTAGCCTTGTATCATATTCTTAAGACAAACTGCGTCGATGTTCCCTATGCACGCCGTATTCAAGCCGTACACATATAGGCTACATGGGCTATTACATTTCAGGAATGCATGCACACACTCACACACACAAGCACACACACACAGACTTACAGACACACACACGACACACACACATGCACAAGCACACGCACACAACAGACGTACAGACACACAAGCGCGCGCGCACACAACACACACATAAACACACACACACACACACGCACAAGCACACGCGCACACACACAGATGTACAGACACACACGCACACACACACAGACGTACACAAACACACGACACAGACACAGACACAGACACACAGACACAGACACACGCACAAGCACACGCACACACGCTCTCTCTCTCTCTCTCTCTCATCTCCCACACACACACACACAACACACACACACACACACAACACACACACACACACACACACACACACACACACACACACACACCACGACTTCAGAATGACAGAATGAATCAGGGAACACAAAAGGTCTACATGAATTGAGATTCAGGCCTGCAAAAAAAAAAAAAAAAAAAGCAGAATCTCTTTTATTTCTTTATTTCATTTGTTTGAATACCTATTCGTTGACTTCAATGATAATGGAAAAATCACTTATGTGGGCTTGCTTTTTTAATTTTTTTTTTTTTTTTTACATCCTACCCCTGTGTGCATGCAGTTTTGTGAATGTCGGCATCGGTTTCCCCGGGCACAACTGGCCTACTCTTTCGAAAGGTAGAACAGGTTAACATGCGCGCAAGCCTTGAGGGATATAAATGAAGAAAATAATGCGCTGACTCATCCGGTTAGGAGACAAGGACGAATCAAAAAAATGTTACAGTCTCAAAAACACGATAACGTCATGTGTAAGTCCCGACTTTATATTGTCAGAACTGTTTTCTTTTAATCTCAGCTGATCCCACAGGAGAGTGTTTAATATTGCCAGAGCTTGTGGTCACATGCCTGCTTGTCTGAAAATCCTGCTTACACGTTACAAGCTGTTCAGCTTTTTCGCAAGAGTAAGCCATGCTGTGCCAGTAGGAACATATGTCAAAATTGAAAAAAAAATTCCATGCTCACGGGGACTGGGTATAAAAAATACATGAGTGCTTATTCTGTCATCCTCGCTGGCCACAGCTGACACAACATTCCGACTTCAGAGCAGCTCATTTCTTTGTACAGGTTGCATGCTGGGTATTTTTCTGATTCCGTAGCCTACCCGACACTGACATGTGAAAGGATCTTTAACGTGCATATTAATTTTGATCTACTGCAAGTGTGTATACATGAAAGGAATTAAGGCACTGGCAGGTCTGCATATTTTCTTCTTTTTTTTTTCGCTGAAACTTAACAACTACCCTTTCTTTCCTTTCTTTCCTTTTCTTCTTTTCTTTTTCTTCTTTTGTTCCTTTTTCTGAACTTGTTTTTCATCTTTTATTCCTTCACCCGATGATACTTTATCGACTCTGGATTCTAAACACGCAGTTTCGTTACCATGAAGAATATATCTGACTGCGTCGCCCATAGCATTATCTTGTTTATCAAGTCGCACCTTTCCATAAATGAATTTGAACATGTCTCGGGTGTACAAGTGTACACTATGCTGGGTAGCCCAGTTGAAGTGAGCCACTTTCTTGCGTGAGTACAGTCCTCTACGATCGGGGGACAGAGGGGGATAGAAGGTATCCACCACATGCACGAGCTGTGGATACTGCCGGTAAAGAAGGAACGGAAGACGTGTGGAGTGCTCTGACCATTTCCTATCGTTGAAGGTGTTGTATCTTGACAACCATATTCGAAGAAACTCTGCGTTGGGTTTTGTCAATATCAGAGCGTTGTTGATGGAAATGTTTGGAAATTCGTTGCCTAAGACTGTGTCCTTGTCTAGAAGATCGTCGAATGAGTGGAGGAAGAGTTGATCAAAGTCAGCGTAGATCCCTCCGTATTCTGCACACACACACACACACACGCACACACACACACACACACACACACACACACACACACACACACACACACACACACACACACTTGCACAACAAAAACAACCAAAACCCCCCCCAAAAAAACAACAACAACAAACCCCTCCCCCCCCCCCACAACCTTCATCCCTGTTCACCCACAGGCATGACATACACAAGCCACCACACTACAACGTGCCTATGCTACCATTTTAGACCACAATGAAGGGGGTGCATTACATTCCGACTTCTTGGATATCGTAACGTAAAGAAAGGGGGAGGGGGGGGGGGAGGCATTGATAGCTAGGGGAAAATGGCGTTGTGACAGAGGTGGCATATTATGACATAGCACTTTGATCGTCCCAGGGACTCCATACAAAGCTACCCCCTTCCCCCCCATCCGAGGCAAGAGGCACAATTGCAAATTGTGACAATGCACTTGCTCCCCAATATCAACAAACAACAACAAAACAAACAAAACAAAACACAACAGAATGAGAATTACAGCAATTGCAAATTTGATGATATATTATGTACTTCATCACTTTACATCATCACTTTAAAAGTCACTTTAACATACATCACTTTAAAAGTTCCACTTAAGTTTTTCTTCTTTTTTTGTTTGGCTAGTTGGCTAATATAAGCGGAGAAAAAGAATTAAAGGCAGTTTACTGTCAGTCATAGCCCTGTCACACATATGAGCAAAATGCATCAAGGTACTAAGTTGATTCATCATTACAAAGTGTGAAAGATTGAACAGTTCAGATAAAACTCATTAACACGCTTTGTTACATTCCAAACTTGTAGTCAAAATCAAACCAAAAATAAGAAAAGATTATTTGAAGTGGGTTTTTTTTTTTATCTTAGAGCATCTTCCCTACTATCATAACAATCAGTACATTCTTTGATAAAAGGTTGCTCTACCATGGAAAGTGTGGGTTACTTACTAAATTACTATAAATTACTATAAATTGTTATTGATTGCTTGTGTCTTGTATAGGTCGAATGTAAGTGCTTTGATTTGGGTTGGGTTTTTTGTTTTTTTTTGTTTTTATTTTTTACAAGATATAGCGCTATATAAATTTTATGTATTATCATTTATTATTATTACAGAGTTATCAAAAAGCCCTAAGCATGCTTTGTTATTATTATTATTATTATCCAGCATTGAAAAAAAAATAGAGCAGAGTGTTGAAAATATTTTTTCCCTTTATTTTATAAAGCAGCTTACCTACTGCCACAACAATACGTGCATGTTGTGATAAGAGATAACTTTATTATGCTAAAGTTGGATGTGCAGGGCCTAATTTGTTAGGCACTTAATGCAGTGCCATGCACTTTGCTTATAGGACAGACAGCAATAGCTGCCTAGTCTTACATTTCTCGCTGCATTGTAACAATATGTTTTGAGACAAATTGTATAATCCATTTACGGTTTGGAGTGGTAATTTGCAGTACATCAATGCACTGACAACATACACACAAAAAAAGAAGGAAAACAGATTAACAACAACAACAACAACAACAACAACAAACTTACCCAAGAGTATATGTAGTCTAGCCACATCAGAACTGTGTTGTACAACATTTATTTTTCGCCCGAAAATTTCACGTGGCCTGTCCATCTGCACGTGCACAATGTTGGGCACCAGGTGAAGCAGCATGCGCCAGAGAGGTCCTGGGGCCACAGTCTTCCCGTGAAGCAGGATCAAACAGGGCTGGAGAAACCTTGCCGAGCTGTACATGCCAAAGAAAGCCTCCAGT
This sequence comes from Stramonita haemastoma, assembly GCA_030674155.1. NCBI lineage: Eukaryota > Metazoa > Mollusca > Gastropoda > Neogastropoda > Muricidae > Stramonita > Stramonita haemastoma. The sequence goes on from CM060328.1 coordinate 27,760,671, forward strand.
GTCAGTTGGTAGGTACCAAACCTGATATAGTGAATCACTCTTGGGATGGTATGGCCTTTTCCGTAACAGTGTTGATTGATGAAGTATTTCAGACATGGTACTTCCTCTGGAGACAGTGAAGGCACAGAAATGCTAGTAGCACTATCTGTCACTTGCTTACAGACCAAGGCAGAGGAAGAAATATTTCTGTGGATGCCATCATCACTGGTAGTGTCACAGGCCAGAAAACACAATGACCGCGTGGTTTTGTTCCATGCTTCAGGCTTCCAGTCACAGGGAAGAACATCTGGGCTTGGGAACTTTGAGTTGTTCAGTACATCAGCTCTGGTCCAAGTTCGTATTCTACGATCTTAAAGAGGAACACACACACACACACACACACACACACACACACACACACACACACACACACACATACATACATACATACATACATACATACATACATACATACATACATACATACACACACAAACAAGCACACAGACATACAGGTACGCACGTGCGTGCACACGCACGCACACATACACACATACACACATATACACACAGACACACACAGACACACACAGACACACACACACACACACACACACACACACACACACACACACACACACACACACACACACACACACGCACACACACAAACATACACAGTGTAAACATTATAACACGAATAAAAAATAAAAGACAACGGAAAATCTTTTAAAAATACACAGTATCACATCTACACGATATAATCAAGGAAGTTCCACACATAATGTGGAAGGCATTAAAAAATTCAAAGAAAGTGAAGATAATGGATTAAAGCACCACAATCATATGAATTGCAGAAAGGGGATCAAACACATAAGACACTAAGTGGAAAAAGACAAGTAATTGCAGAATGAAAAAAGCAAATACAAAGCGTGTTTGATAAACTGATAGTAACAGCTAACCCACTCATAGATCAAGGAATTACCACAGAGGGAATTTAAAGGACCACCTAGTGGCCAGTCATAACACATCACCTGAAAAGGATGTAATAGCAAACGAAATGATTGTATTAGTTGTATAAAGCCTAATAGAAACATTTCAGAATATATTCGATTAAGTGTTACACACACACACACACAACACACACACACACACACACACACACGCGCGGCGCACGCGCGCGCGCCGCGCGCTTACTACACATATCTATCTATCTATCTATCTATCTATCTATCTATCTATCTATCTATCTATCTATCTATCTACACTACATACACAGTGTTGTGTTATTTGTTTTTGTTTTTTGTGTGTTTTTCTATTTGTGTATTGTGTGTTGTGTGTGTGTGTGATGATGTGTGTGTGTGTGTGTGTGTGTGTGTATGTGTGTGTGTGTGTGATTGGGAAGTATGAGTGAGTGTCTCTATATTTGAAAGTGTATGCATACACACCAGAAAATTGCAGCGTTGTTAGCAAACTCTTATGACAAACTTTATGGTAATAAACTGAATGAAAAAAATCAGAATTTTTAAACAAAAGAACACAACAGAACCCAACCAAAAGTATTAAAGAGAACAAGGCTTAAGAATCCCCACATGAGAACAAGGGATCAATTCTTCCTACTCTACAAATTGAGAGAGACAATGTATGAACCCCCCCCCCCCAAAAAAAAAAAATCGACTCTATTGCTGCTTTGTAGATCTTCAGAAAGTGTTTGATAATGCATGATATCACGCTTTTCTTAAAAAACAACAACTAAACAACAAAATGTACGACAGGTAAAATCTTTTAGCATTGCAAATATAGTGTATTCCTATGAATGGCTTCTACTGAAATAAAAGGATATATACAGATGAATTTTTGTATAAAAAAAATGAGGGGGGGGGGTGGGGGGGAGTACACCAGGGCAATACATTAAGTCTTACCTTGTTTAATGTTATGTAATTGATATGTTTCTTGATTCGCCATACATAAACAATTAACCGAGTGCCAATAATTACCAATAATTAATAGATAGATAGATAGATAGATAGATAGATAGATAGATAGATAGATAGATAGATAGATAGATAGATGTTCGCGTGCAGTGTGTTTATTAAACACACAACACCACAAATACAACCACACACTCACATCACAGCACACACATACAGTTATTATATAAATATATATATATAATAATTTTATATATATATATTAGTGAGTTGCCATTTTAACATATGATTTAATTACGACATATATATATATTATATATATATATTATATATATATATATATATATATATATATATATATATATATATTAGTGAGTTGCCATTTTAACAATATGATTTAATTACGACATTCAGGTGTATTTATTAAGAACATACCAACTCAGAAAAATCAAGAAGTCTCTAAACCTGCTGTCACAAAAACACTCTTCTACCCATACATTCTATCTTTTTATTAATTATGCATTTTCTTTAAGGGATAGCGCCAGTGAAGTCAACTGAAAGCATATAAGGCACTTACGTAAGATAACTTTCACACTAACAAGATGGCTATGTCTACACTCACCAGGGCCAACTACAAAGAGTTAGTCTTCAACTCAAAAGGTAAAAGGTTAAAGGTCACCCATCCAACTCGTAACCACTTTTGATGCTGCTTAACTTTAACTTGGAGAAAGGGAGTGCTCTGACCACCAATCCATCCAGTCCCGTTTGAAATAGAAAGCATGGTAAACGCATGGAAAGGTCTAAAACACTTTTGGTTCAAATGAGTGAAAACATTTCAATTCATACCGTGAAGACAGAAGAACAGAAGCCTTTTCAGAAGAAATCAATCCATTCTATTGCTGCTTTGAGTATGAGCTTGAGTACATAATGTTCTTTGTTTTTGCAAAATATCTTTAATGATGGTTTAGATATTGTTAACTGCACTATGGGGCATGGAATATAACCTAGTTGTCAGTGTACCCCTTTTCCTCAAGCCAGTGTTCCATTTGCCGCCTTGGCTTTGGTACAGTCCTCCAGTTTACCCAACTGTAAATGGGTACCTGCCCTCTTTAGGGTCAGGGAAGGTAAACAGCCAGAGAGAGAGAGGGAGAGCACCGCTGGAAATATGCTGGCCCCTAGAGAAGATGAGGTCTCTGATGCCTTACATTCCTACAGCCACATAGTCTATGCACCTTACCTTTTTGGCTGCACTGTCAAAGCCAATGATATTGAATTAGTGTCTGAAAGATTGCAGGTGAGTAAAGTGGTAGGTGAGGATGGTGTCTGTAAGGGACTGTTAAAAGTGTGTGCTGAATAATGTTTCATGTTATTGTGTCATTTTCTCCCTATTGGTGAAAATTACTATGTAACTAGCCTCTGGGAAAAAATCAGCGTTTGCCTGTTCACCGAAATAACCACCCACAATTAATATAAGTAAGTCAATCAAAAAATTAAAAAATAATAATTAACCAATTAAACAATCAACAATCAAATGTATAAAATATTGAGAGAGGAGAGAGAGAGAGAGAGAGAGAGAGAGAGAGAGAGAGAGAGAGAGAGAGGAGAGAGAGAGAGAGAGAGAGAGAGAGAGAGACGAGAGAGAGAGAGCCTACCTGAAGGCTGCAAAATCCACTTCGTGTTATCACAATTAAGAAAAGATAAACAATTGCAGAAGAAACTGTAATCACAACGAAAATAACGGGGTAAGTTTCTGTTGAATGGAGCCATGTTGACTTTCTTACAACTTGTAGCTTGATTTGTGAACAAGGATTTGTTTAGACAGGACCAAGAGATAGATGATGGAGGAGGAGAGAAGAGGAGAGACAGTGGAGTTAATATCACAACGCACCTGGGACATTGGGAATAGGGCGAGGAGAGGGTCAAGAAATCAACACGCACACACCCACACAGAGGTATTGGATTACCTATGCACAAGAGGTGGGCCATACTCCACAGAGAGATCATTTTTGTATTTGTTCTCCGCTGTTGGTTAAATGGTATAAAGGGATACACAGCGCCAGAACTTCGCTTGGTGCCAGACTATGTCAGTGGCTAAACATGTGAGACCCTGCAGGGTGAGACAAGAGAGTAGTATAAAGCACTGGTACCCCCTACATAAAAACCCATCTCTTGATTCTGTAAAAAAAAAAAAACAAACACCTCCAAAATTCAGCATAGCACTTCCTGAAGCAAATAAAACCCAAACTTTTCTATGAGAGGTCAAGAGAATTGGGGGAGAAAGTTTGGATTCAAAGCTGATGCTGTTTAACTCAAGCAGTACCACACCATCAGTTTCCGTTTCATACAGTTATCTCACACTACTCCTGAGAGAATCGGGCTTTTGTCCGTCTGATATGAGTGAAAGTGGTATAGTTGCTCTCCAAGGACAAGGTTGTTTTAAGGAATCTGGTTTTGGTTTGATCTCATTTTATGTGTGATCGATGTGGGTTTTCCTATGACGTGGTGGCCGTCCTAGGCTGACCCTTATGGTTGACCGGGGTATCGATACATGTAAGGACAGTTGAGTTGGTTTTATACCTCGTTTTAAACTGTGCAGAGTCGCACACTTTTAATAGGAGTTTTAAAATGTGATGAGGTGACAGCCCCGATATGCCCCTGCAGTCGGTGGGGCTCTAAGCAACATCATTGGATTGGATTGGATCTCACACTACTCTCTTTCCTGCAGCCCCCAAACAAGCACCTAGTTCTTTTTCCGTTAACTGTTAAAGTTGCGTTTTCCAACAAGCAGCAAATTGTTTCCTAATGACAGTACATTTTTTAACAAATACTATCTGATCTTTCAAAGCATCTTTGGAGTGTGGCCTGTGAAGAACTATACACTATTGCGGGGGATTGTAGCCACCAGATCACTTACATTCAGGGTATTCGATAGTGCCCTTTCTTTATATGTAGTATTCCAGGGCTTCTTCTCGCTACAAAGTTTTAGGCAGATACACATCTGCATTATGTGATTTCAGCTGTGGAAACAATAACTTTAAATTTTTCTGTATTTAAAAAAAATATTTTACTCTCTTTTATGTAACATGAAGTAGTTATTCAACGGGAAAGTAGTCTCTTTATCTCCTACTTTGACACAAAAATTCAGTTCGTGGGTTTTCATTAAATGTATAGGAGTGTTAATTTTTTGTTTTTTTTTAAAGGGATCATTTATGAAAAACACCATGCCTTTACAATTTTTGCCAGGAAGCTAAACCAAGTCCAGTCTAAAAAAAACAAACCCCAAAACAACAAAAACAAAACAAGGCATACCCCATGTTTAGAGCAAAGAAAAAAGGAGAGTCCGACTTGCCTGAGGTTCTTTTATGGCATACTAATATCAGAGCAGCTTATAGACATTGCCACTGATCAGGGGTACAGAATGCATCCTACTACTCCCAACTTGTCTACCATCTTGCTGAAACAAATGATACTAGCAGCTTGGGGGAAGGGAGGGGGGGTGTACCTAGTGGTTATATCTTTGTGCTGATCTGACCGCCCAGGGGTTGAGCCACCCTGAAGGCACCTATTTCAGGGAATTTTACCCTGAAGTTAACATCAGTACTGACTACACTCAACCTTCGGACTACGAACACACGCAGAACATCTTGCACGTACGTTAACAACTGTTCCGTGTTTTGGAAAAGAACGCCATTCGTGTTGATAGGAAGGGATGACAAAACTGAAAAAAAA
>CM060328.1:27771309-27773809 GCA_030674155.1 Stramonita haemastoma
ATTAAGACAAGATCCTGGATTACCATTGATACCAGATCCTGGATTACAATTGATACAAGATCCTGGATTGCCATTGATACAAGATCCTGGAGAACAATTGCTACAAGATCATGGATTACCACTGATAGAGAAGCACCCGCAGACAAGCTGATAGCATTCAAAATCAGACCAAGAACCTCAAATTAAATGATTAATTGTGGACCAGTGATATGGCAGATGCTTTGCTCTGCTACCTCTTCCTACTACACCTAAAGATGCCAGAGGCTTCTGATTCCGTGAACAATATCAAGTCTTTCATTCTTACCAGCCACCATGGCGCAGTGGTTAGCACTTATTAGGATTTCGGACTGGGAGGTCACAGGTTCGAATCCCATAAATCATAGGGATTTTTCGGACTCCGGCCAACTCTTTCGAAAAGCGAAACAGGATTTAACGTGTGCGCAAGATGTTCTGCATGCATTCGCACAGACAGACAGACAGACAGACAGACAGACAGACAGACAGACAGACAGACAGACAGAGTTTGTGGATTTAAAGAAAAAGATCTGTTGATAGGATTGTTTCATAAATTTTATTTCATTATAATTATTTTGTCAGATTCGTGTATGACAGTACAAAAACAATTTGTAAAATATCATTACGTTCATGTTAAATCATAAAAAAAATACTGAAGTTTCATTAGATTCGTTTATGGGGAAGCGTGTTAAAAGAGTTTTGGGAAGATTCATGTAGCCACACATATTTTATGAGCTTTTTACCTATGGGAGCACTTCTTACCTCTGTGGGGCCTGACCCCTTAACGACAACAATCACATACCGACACCGCAGACTACATCAAATATTTTCACCTTGGCGGCACTAGATCAATTGATAAAATGACTGGCAGATATATTATACCGGTGCTTAACCCGGATGCTATAATCAATTTTGATAGGCGTGACTGGCAGATATGATCTCTTCTATATCCTGGGTGTCTGACACACCCAAGCCTGATTCGATTCAGGTGAATGAACTCTGGCTTACGTCACTTTGCTTTAGGGTTGGGTTTTTTTTTTAGGGTGGGTGGATGAAGTACAGGTTGACTAAGGTAAAGGTGTCCCATAGCCTGTGTGGTCGTAGGGGAGCGAGGCGTCAGAGACCTCAGCTTCTCTAGGGGCCAGCATGTTGAGGGCGGCGTCCATCTCCTCTCCCTCGCTGCTTTACCTTCCCAGACCCTAAAGAGGGCAGGTACCCATTTACAGCTGGGGGAACTGGGGAAACTGTACTGTAGCCAAGGCGCGCAAATGGTCACCCATCCAACTGGCAACCACGCTCGACGCTGCTTAACATTGGCTGAGGGAAAGCGAGGCTCTGACCACTGAGCTATCCTGTCTCACAGGGTGACTAGAATGCAAAAAAAAACCCCAGAGACTAGCAAGAATTGCAAGGGGATATGTGGCAAAATTGCAACTTAAAGTATAAACCTGGCACTGTCTTAATTCCCTTCGTGTATGTATACACACGGAAGATCAAATATGAACGTTAAAGATCCCATCATTCATGTTAGCATTGAGGGGTTAGGCAAGCACAATTATGCCCAAAATAAGCCAGGCTGAAGTCGGAATGAGTCGGCTGAAGCCAGTGGGCCGACCTCCTGCAGAGTTACAAGTACTGACGAAGACAAGGTACTTCACATCCCACCCAATAAGGGAACTCAGAGAAGAAGAAAAAAATTCCCTTCACATATGGTTAGTTTAGAGGGGGTAGAATTTGCCTTAACTAACCAGCAGTGGATAACAGGCCACCAATGGAGAATGCTCACGTGTCGAAACTTATGTTGTAGTGAAGAGTCCATTTTCATGTGTTGTAATGTATCCGATGCTTTTCCATGGTCTTGCCATTCATGCTGCAGCCTTCAGGATAGCAAAACATGCAGGGGTACGCGCAGTTGTCAAAATATATATGTTTTACACACGCAAACACACACACACACACACACACACACACACACACACACACACACACACACACACACACAAACACACACACACACACACACACACACACACACACACACACACACACACACACGTACGCACGCACGCACGCACACGGAGAGAGAAGAGAGAGAGAGAGAGAGAGAGAGAGAGAGAGAGAGAGAGGAGAGAGAGAGAGAGAGAGAGAGAGAGAGAGAGAGATGTACAAAAAAATGAGTGCGTTCGCACACGGGCCTCGGTTTAAAGTCTAATCTGAAGGACCTTTGGGGAGAGTGGAGTCGACACTGATGTTAACTCAAGGGAAAAAATCTCCTCGAATAGGATTCGAACCAAGGTCGTCAGATTGCAAACGTAATGTTCTAACCACTGGCCTATCGATATCCTGTCCCACCCCCCTCGTGTGTCTGTGTGTGCGTGTGCATGCTGGTGGACTTGTGCACATGTGTGTGTGTGTGTGTATGTGAGCATGCACACACGCACATGTGTATGTGTGTGTGTGAGAGTGTGAAGGTGTGTGTGTGCGG
>CM060328.1:27776309-27788809 GCA_030674155.1 Stramonita haemastoma
ATGTACAGTATATTCGACGGAAAAGCCCCAAAGAAAATTGTGAACAATTTTGCTCTCAATAAACGCAGGCCTACTCATAGACTGTTTTGTCCAAGCTGCATAATAATCAAGTCAAGCCTTGCCTATTCAGGAGAACATTGTGGAATAATCTACCCTCATTTTCAATATTAGCTCCTTCACAACATACGCTTAAAAAACTTTTGAAGAAACATCTGATGGACAGGTTGTGAGTCCACTTTTTATGCTCGAGGTTACCTTACCTCTGATTGCTTTGTAAATTGTTATTATTACCCTTGTTCCGATTTTTAAATCACTTGTCTACATCTGTATTAAGCCATGTTGCACTGTGTTAGTTATGTTTTACCTTATATTGTGAGTTCTAGATTTAAGAAAAGTGTTTTTCTCATTCATTTTTCTTCTTTTTCACATGAACAGATTAACACTGTCTTTTAAATACTTGTATAAGTCATTTTTTAATTTTTGTAAAGGCAGGATGAAAAACAAAATATGTAAACTTGATTTATTACCTTCAATAAAAAATAATGTTGACTTAACATTCCGTAGAACTTTTACATTTACCAGAAAATTCAGAGTTTTATGATACATATGAGCGGAATTTTCTATTGACGTGATTTATATTAGCAGCTAGGAAAAGTTCGTCAACAATAACGACAATACCGAAGTATTGATTTTAAATTCATGAACACGTTCAACTTTTATACCATCAACACAAGAGAAGAGAAGAGGCCCTGGGTTATTGCAACAAGCAGCACAATCCACGTTGGTATTCTGCAAGGCGCTCCGGGGACATACGAGAGGTGATAAATATTTTTTTTATGAGTTTAGAATGTGAATAGACTGCTGGAGAAAAGGCTGTGTTCTTTGTGGTACAGACTGTGGGGAGCATTGAAAGGAAAGCGCTGACCTGGGGGGGGCTGCTCCATTCAGGAAGGAGAGCCAGAGAGTTCTTCTTTTGTTAAGATGTATCAAAATTAATCATCGTGGCAACTGGCTCCTCATTATAGCTGAGTGGTTACAACGGTTTGGCTTCGATCCCGGGGGTGCATGAAGTCATGGTTTGAATCTTGGCAGCAGTGACTGGTGAATCAAGGGGGGGGGGGGGCAGGGGGTTACGACCTCTCTCTCGGTCAACTTCAAGCTCAAACCTGCCTGTACCTTTATTCCCTTCATGTATATACACATGCAGAAAAGGTTGTCAGATGACCGTGACTGTGACCTGGCTTTCGAGTATAGCCTACTCAGTCCCGATTTAGTTATCCTCAAAATAGTGTTTCTGTCTTTCTTTCTTTGTGTATTCATACCAGACAGACAGAAAGACAGACAGACAAACAGGCAGAAAAAAATCAGACTGTTAATTGCACTTGGCTCCTGGTAAATTGACAACCCCCTGAGTAAGAATAGGAGAGAACATTTTTTTTAAGCATGCATGCTACAAGCACACCGGAAATTTTTTTTTCAATAACTAGGAATATAACAGTTGGAGGTCCGCCAGACAGTTGTCGCTGGTCGTGGATGAGCAGCATCAAATACATCATTAAAAATACAAACTATACTACTACTACTACTACTACAAATGCTACTGCTGCTGCTGATGTTGCTGTTGTTGCTGCTACTGCTACAACTACTACTACTGCTACTACTACTACTACTACTACTGCTGCTACTACTGCTGCTGCTGCTGCTGCTGCTACAACTCCTACTTCAACTACCACCATAACCACTACTGTTGCTGCTGCTGCCGCTGACAACGACAACAACAACAACAACAACTACTACTACTACTTCAGAAATCTGAAGTTCTCCTATTTATCTTTCTGGCATAATTTCCAAGCATGTATGTCGTCAGTAGGTAATTATCCAATTTCCTTTAAACTCAGAAAATGTAACTATGTGCATGTATGCCTACGTGTGCGCGTGCGGGTATGCCATATTATATGTGTATGCGCGAAAAAGAACAAAATCAAACAACAGCTGGCATCCTTTATCTCCCAGCATGAATTCGCAGCATACTTAACAGTTTTTTTTTTGGCGTTGAAAGGTATAACAATCCCAAACCACATCTGTTTACACCACAGGCAGAGAGAAAAGGGAGAGGGAGGGCGGTAGTGGAGTCCGGGATGGTGGTGGATGAGTTTCTGAATTTCAACTGGCTGCATTGACTGTACGACCACACGCAAAGACATTATGAAGGGGCCAAATTTTTTTGTTTGTTTGTTTGATGTTATTGCTTTTTTTGGCGGCAAGAAAATGATATGAACAGAGATAAAGCACATTTACCACATTATACATAGCACACGTTAACTTAGAGCACATATAAAAAGTAAACCTTTTCCCCAACCTGCCATAGTGTATTCTTTCTTAGGAAGAAATCGTGCAGTTCCATTTCACATATTTCAACTAATATTTCAAATATGTCTTCATGTATCACTTCAGACAAAGGTGGCGCTCCACCACGAAATGAGTCGCTTAGCACATAACCCACTTTCCCGCTAGGAGCCATAAAAGGCAGGTTGGGTCAAGTTGGCAATTTTGAGATTTTGGTTAATTATTAAAGTATAGCCAATATTCTACCTTATAATGAAATATCAAATCATAATTTTGTTTCCTTTTGCCTTTAAACGTGTTTTCGAAATACCCAAGCCCTCATTCTGACCACCTATTAGGATGCTAAACTTGTCAATTTCTCATTTTGTCATTTCCTGCAGTCTAACATTTCAACTTGCAATAACTTTTCCGAGAATTGTCCGATATTCAATCCGTTTTTTGTATTTTATAGCCATTTTATTGCAGTTTGATAACATGTGAATAACTAAAAATTGACCTCTGGTGCAATGCGTCTCATTATGTGGTGGAGCGTCACAATTTTTATTTAAGGTACAAACCTTATGGTTAACTGAAGGTCCACTCTACTCTTGTTCCTTACATAATTATGTTTAGCTGATTCAAAGTCACAACGGGTTTTAAAAATCGATGTATAACGTGGCAAAGTCCTGTTATAGAATTTAGATCATAAGTCATTCAAGGTTTAGATAGTGCAATGCCATGCAACGCACAAGACTGTCAAAGCATTACCAGAGCGTTGGGTCATCAGCCGTGCATCGCTTCATATACCATGTAGCACTGCCTTAGTATAGTGTCTTCATATAGTGTCTTCATATAGTGTCTTCATGTACCCTGTAGCACTGTCTTAGTATAGTGTCTTCACATAGTGTTTTCATATACACTGTAGCACTGTCTTAGTATAGTGTCTTCATATAGTGTCTTCATATACCCTGTAGCACTGTCTTGGTGTAGTGTCTTCTATATAGTGTCTTCATATACCCTGTAGCACTGTCTTGGTGTAGTGTCTTCATATAGTGTCTTCATGTACCCTGTAGCACTGTCTTAGTGTATTGTCTTCATATAGTGTCTTCATGTACCCTGTAGCACTGTCTTAGTATAGTGTCTTCATATAGCGTCTTCATATATACTGTAGCATTGTCTTGGTATAGTGTCTTCATATAGCGTCTTCATATACCCTGTAGCACTGTCTTGGTATAGTGTCTTCATAAAGTGTCTTCATGTACCCTGTAGCACTGTCTTGGTGTAGTGTCTTCATATAGTGTCTTCATGTACCCTGTAGCACTGTCTTGGTATAGTGTCTTCATATAGTGCCTTCATGTACCCTGAAGCACTGTCTTGGTATAGTGTCTTCATATAGTGTCTTCATATACCCTGTAGCACTGTCTTGGTGTAGTGTCTTCATATAGTGTCTTCAAGTACCCTGTAGCACTGTCTAGGTATAGTGTCTTCATATAGTGTCTTCAAGTACCCTGTAGCACTGTCTAGGTATAGTGTCTTCATATAGTGTCTTCAAGTACCCTGTAGCACTGTCTAGGTATAGTGTCTTCATATAGTGTCTTCATGTACCCTGTAGCACTGTCTAGGTGTAGTGTCTTCATATAGTGTCTTCATGTACCCTGTAGCACTGTCTAGGTATAGTGTCTTCATATAGTGTCTTCAAGTACTCTGAAGCACTCACCACAGCTACACTTAGGAAATCAACAAGCTTTCAGAACACGTTGTTATGACCTTGTCCACCGGGTGGATCGGTGGTCTAGAGGTAATGCGCCTGACTAGAAAGCAAAAAGTCCAGGTCGGAGTATGCGGTGGTTCGAATCCCGTTTGGGCCCAAAACTTTTCCCCCATCCATTAGACCATGAGTAGTAGTCTGGGCGCTAGTCTTTCGGCTGAGACAATAAACCGAGGTTTCGTGTGTTACACATCATTATTTGGCGCACGTAAAAGAACCCACAGCAACAAGAGGGTTATCCCTGGCAAACTTCTGTAGAAAAAAAAGCCACTCTGATAGGGAAACAAATACAGTTGCATGCAGGAAAAAAAATATTGGGTAGGTGCTGCACTTGTGGCTCCACGCTCTCTCCGGGGAGAGCAGCCTGAATTTCACGCAGAGAAATCTGCTGTGACATAAAGTGGTATAGATAAATTAAATAAATAAATAAATAAATAAATAAATAATTATCAGTTGAAGTAAACCCCAACTGAACAAGCCTGAGCATCAGCAGAGAGCTCGAGGGCTGCTGGTCCTGAAATGATCCCACTGAGCTGAGGCCGTGAGGACTGAACGGACTGGGTCAGCCCAGGCCTGACTGCAGATCCTGTCTGGTCACAGGGGCACAGCCATCTAGTCCTGAAGCCTGGTGTTCATTAACTTTAACTCTTTCTGTTTAAAAATGCCAAATCCTCCTTTTCTCTACCAGGAAATCTCCCGAATGTTGCATGTGAAACTTTCCCATGTGTTTTTTTTTTTGTCATCATGTTCAAATTCACTGTGTTCTGATTTGTTCCAGTCCCATTTTAGTGTTGGGCCCAAGCCCGACGTACATTTGTTCGTGTGCAGTATCTCTCTCTCTCTATCTACTCCCATACTTTCTTCACTCTCTTCATGCTCTCATCTCTCTCTCTCTCTCTTTGTCATTAAAATACACATATAAACAGGAAACACAGGGATTGGGATAGCTGCAGGGGTCAGCTTTGGGGCTGGGGTGGGGGCTATTAAGACAAAAGGAGATGGAAAACAGCTGTTATTGAGAAAAAGCACAGCACAGCTGACAACACCTAAACTATTTTTTTCTTTCGAATACATGGACACTGCTGACTCAAAGCTACTCTCCAGTGACTTGCTATACTGAAGAGAGTAGCTCAAGATGGCTTTCTTCCGAAGACCAATTACATCGTCCCTGATCATTATCCTCTCAGTTTTTATCACTGTGCGTCTGGGGCAATACTTCTTGTACTATACAGGGCCTCAGTTACGTGTAGGTGAGTACCTTTGTTCTCGTTCTTTGTATCTGTATGGTTTATCATGTTTACTCTTTTTTACTTTCGTTGTTGCTATGTGTATTTGTGTGTTGATTTTTTGTTTGGGTGGATGGGGGGGGGGGGGGGGGGAGATGATCTTGGATAGTTTCATATGGGTTATAGGCAAAAGTTATTTCTTTAGCAAACTGCTTATGCAAACTTGATTATCGTATAAGAGATTATAACATTCAAGCAATCACTTTGTTCAGTAAATTGATCATATAGTGATTAATAACTTTACACAGTCAGTTATTGCAAGAAGTTGTAGTTAGTGTTTTTGTTACAGCGAAACTGACACCTAATCCTAAGTACCCAAATCAGGTGTGTCATAACTTGAACTCAAAACGAGCTTCATCAAATGAGAGCAAACATCTCATGTCACAATCAGTCCTCTTCAACACCTCATGTCTTTCATCTGTAAAAGAGCACTGGTTGTGATTGTTATTATGTTCACATGAATTCATATCGTAGGCATCTGTCAGTCTCGGAATACTATGGAGTTGCGTTCTAGGCTCTAGAGCGCCAAGTTGGGGTAAGTAAGTATGGAGGGCAAGCTGTTAACCATGCAGCAGACACCCTCCCCCTCTCCACATGGCTGGAATGATCCATTGGAAAGGCAGTCACCGATATGAATGGTTCTAGTGCCGTTGTGGAGCCGCCAGGACGTTGCATATAAATACCTTCAGTCCCAAACCGTCCTGGGGACTCAAAACTCCCCGATTTTTCCCGTAGGGATGGTATTTAAACACGACACCTGTGTGCAGGCTGGGTTTTTATTTTTAATTTTTATTATTGTCACTCGACTTCTATCGGCACGCAATGGTCTGCTCTTTGAAAGGCAGAACGGCTTTTTAACGTGTGGCAAGATGTTCTGCGTGCGTTCGCATATGGGCCTCGGTTTATAGTCTTACCTGAAGGACTTTGACATTCAGTTCGATTTTTTCGTCAAACTGGGATGAAAGGGCGAGGGTAGAAATCGAATCCAGAACCTCATGGTTTATTTATTGGCAGGCAAACGTCTTAACCTCCTGTCACCTTCCTTCCATGAATTCATAAAGCAAGTAAGATAATTATGTAAGAATGTGCTAGCTGAAGCTGGTGGGAAGACCACCTGCGGAGTGACAAGCACAGGATAAGACAAGGTACTGCCCCCCCCCCCCCCCCCCATAAAGGAAGCAGAGAAGAGAAGAGAAGAGTTAACTAACAGGGCCACCCACCAAAACAGACTTCATTTGCACTAGTCACAGGCAATGAAAAAGCTTCACACAAACTGACTGGAGCAAAATGAGCATTTACATTGAGGAAGAACATTTCCAAGACCTAATGATCCTGTGAGTACGTAGTTTGTGTGGAGGGCTTGTGAAAGATAAAGGGAAGCCAGTGGGGAGAATAGGGTAGGATGAAAGTGTGTAATGTGTGTGTGACTGCCCCTATGCATTTGCTCTTTGTTTCGTAGCCTGTACAGTTCTGATGTCATTTGTGTAAAGCACTTAGAGCTTTCACCAGAGACATTAAGCACGCAAAAATATTGTTATTTACTGACATCAAAGCGATACAGAATTGACATGACCAATGTACAGTCTTGCAAAAACTATATAATTTTAATGCTTAACACCCGAAAGTCATAACTCAAAGTGGCACAGTTCAGAATGAATTCCACTTGCTATCCTCCATCGATGAGATCGGTAAGGCCATCACCAGAAAAACTCAGACGAAGAATAGGAAAGGATCGGCAGAGATAGCAAAGGAAGCAAGGCAAGCACCCCCCCCCCCCCCCCCCCCCCCCGTGAAGCCTTCATAACTATTGTCCTACTGAGCATCTGGGAAGAAAAGATGGTGCTGGATAGTTTCTGCAATGCTTTGTCCTCTTTGCAAAAAAAAAGCGAACAGTTTTTTTTTAAAAAAATGGTAATAAATACATTGGTCCATTACTCTTCTCTATAATCGGGAAAATGTATTGATGCAAATCATTTTTCTGAGCTTTGTCCCTGTCCCTTAGTAGAATCTCTAGGAAACACAGTGTAATTTCATGTGGACATGGCTTTTTTCCAAACATCTACAGGGATAAATCATTAAGCAAAAAGTGCCTCTACTGTTTTCAATGACCTGACATAAAAGCCTACGATATTGTCAACAGGAAGATCCTTTGGACAAACCCTGAACGCATGAATGCCTATAAAATTTTATAAAGATCTTCCCGCTTTTTTACGAAGGCAAGACTGACCAAGTCCTCTCCATGGTGAACTTCCACAAAGCTTTCCAGTTTTTAAACATGGCGGTGTCTAACCACTGTCAACAACAAATTCGTTACATGCCTACAAGGTCCTCTCAGAATGGATCTTTATTACCTGGTGCCTGTATAGCTCCGTCTTTGACCTATGCCACCTTTGTGCAAAAGAAGAGAATGTCCATAATCTCCTTCAAGGAGCCCTTTTATGTTGATTTGTATTGTGTTTGTATAACACTTTAAGCCACGCAGATTCTTGCTGAAATTCAGGTGATCTCCCAGGTAGAATACGTCGTCACAAGGGCAGCACCAGCCATTTCTTTTTCTGTCTGCATGTCTGAGCACTGGTGGCCTATGGTGGAGTTTGACTTGCAAGTGATCTTTAACGGTTTTTTTTTTTTTTTTTTTTTTTTTACAGGCCTTGAGATTGTTTATCAGTCAGACAATTAAATTGTCTAGGCAAGACTAAAATTTTTGATCAACCAAACATCAACCCACTCGCACTAACCATCACTATGGATAGTACCTTACTTGCAAACATTAACAACTTAAAGTTCCTGAGAGATAGCACTCCTCAGAAGTACCATCATCTCTCAGAATGAATTCTAGGATAAAATAATCGGTGTTTGTGTTAGCAAACGGGTTAAACCAACACAATATACATATGCCAACAAATCAGGGAGTGTATGATGAAGTGGTTCTCTCTTTGCTTGTCTTTGGATGCGAGTCTTGGCCATTATACAGTAGATATGCCAAAAAGCTGGAAAACTTCCACGTGCCCACGCTTGCTCTGTACTTGCAATCTGGTGGCAATGATGGCATTACCAAAGTCATCATCCGGATTGTGCCAACTCAAACAGTTTCGTATGGGGCCAAACCTATCCAGACCCAACATTCCTCAATTCAATTTAACGTCTGTTCACACTCAGTGATATTATGACACAACATTGCTCATTACAGCCTGTCACCTGCGTGGAGGAACACTGTTTGTCTAATATCGCTTTTTCTGAAGAGACGTTAAATGGAAGACCACTGCAGGCTTATAAACCTGCTGGACAGATAGACAGTTACCTGTAGCAGGACACATTAAGGGCAGTCAAAGAAACAGTCAAAAGCCAAACTCTATTGGTGTGACCTAAAACCAAAAGGAAGGTGGCAGGATGGTTAGGACTTTCGCCTGCCAATATGTAGACCGTGAGTTTTGGGTTTGTACCCAGCCTCGCCCTTTCTTCCCAGTTTGACGGAAAAATCGAAGTGAATGTCAAAGTCATTCGGATGAGACTATAAACCGAGGGCCCGTGTGCGAACGCACGCAGAACATCTTGCGCACATCGTTAAAATCCCGTTCCGCCTTTCGGAAGAGCAGGCTATCGTGTGCAGGCGGGAGCGGATGACAAAATTAAAAAAAAAAAAACAGCATGCACAGAGGTGTTGTGTTTAGACACCATCCCTGAGGGGGAAAAAATAATGGGTAGGCGCTGCACTTGTGGCGACGCACTCTCCCCGGGAAGAGCAGCCCGAATTTCATGCAGAGAAATCTGCTGTGACATAAAGGGGTCTAGATAAATAAATAAATAAATGAATAAATAAATAAAGAGATGGATGGGTACACTATAAATCAGTTATTCCAGCAAACCATCACCCATCAGGCCTCTGTCAACGTCGGAGATGCCTGGCACCAACAGTTCATCACACCGGTATGCCCAAGATAGAGACAGGGACTGAACACTGAAGTGAGGTGTCACATGACTGTTCAGGAATCTAAGGGATGTTGATTTTAAAAAAGAGAAAAAATATATGTTGCAAACCAGCCCTGGCGGTGGTCACAATGAAGCAAGTTATTTGCCACAGTTCTTGTTACCTGTCAGCTACAACAATTTGAACTGTACATGGCAAAATTAATCTGTCACTAGAGCATTTTTCAGCCTTGTTGAGTCTGAAGGATGCAAGAAAGTGTTGACTTCCATCATAGAAGTTGCAGTAAACTGTGACAGGAGATGAAGCTGCTGCTGCTGCTGTGGCACCAGTCACTTTGAACACAGGGCAAGGAGTCTCTTCAGTTTGCAGAATGATGCTAAGCACTTTGAGTTAGCTGGAAGAGGGTGAGAGCCCGCGCGCATACGCGCGTGCCTGCACATGCACGTCAGTGCATACGTCCTTCAGTTTAACGCCTTCCCCCTTTCATATCAAACGAATGGGGAAAATAGCATAAAGACGAGGAGGATGGATCCATGTGTGGGTAGTGTGTGTGTGTGTGTGTGTGTGTGTGTGTGTGTGTGTGTGTATGTGTGAGTGTGTGTGCGTGTGTGCGTGCGTGCGTGCGTGTGTGCGTGCGTGTGTGTTTGTGTGTGCGTGCGCGCCCGCGACAGCGTGTATATGTATGCGTATGTATGTATTCCTGCATGTAGCGTGCGTGCGCGCGCGTGCGCGCAGACCTACATGTTTGCAGACAGACACACCTGGATACGGAAGGTTAGGGGTAGAAGGGAAAAGTGAATAGAGCCGACAGATTTAACCCCCCCCCCTCCCCTTGTCAGTCACAGCATGACTCACTGCAGCTATAATGCTGTCAAGCAATTCAGTTTTAATGAAACACAGACAGCGCCGGTGTTGATGCTAACCCCATGCGGGTGCCCAGCAACCCCCCTAGGCCAAAGTAATGGGGGGATCAGTGGCCGGGTACACGACCCAGCCTTTCAAACTGAAGAAAAACTTGACAGTTTGGAAACTGGCTTGTAAAAGCATATATTTTTTGGTTATAAATTTGCTAATGAATGTAATTATCTCTAGGTGGTTTAAGAGCTTTAAAGGAGAAACAAGTTTCCATGAAAATCATGTCATGTTGATGATACACCACAGGGGGCTTGACGTAATCAAGAACGTCAAAAGTGCTGTTTACCATTAACCCCCTACCGCCCTTTCAGTGGTAAAGCTCTTTCAGTGGTGAAGCCCTTTCTGTGGTAAAGCCGTCCCATACCGGTCCACGTTAGATTTCTAAGTGCTTTGTTACATATAAGATCTCGCAACATTTACAGTACAATACAAACGCAAGTAATTATTAGAGCATTTAACAAAATGTTTCAGTGAATCCTTTCAAAACTATAATCATTGGCAACACACCAGTATATATATATATATATATATATATATATATATATATATATATATATATATATATATATATATCTATATATATATATATATATATATATATATATATAATATATAAAAGTTCGATTTACAAAGGCTTTCTTACACGTTCCATTTGACAACTGTTACTGTACAATACAAAGGCAAGCCATAAAAGCCATCAACAAAATGCTGTAGAAGATGTGGTTCAACTTTATAATTGACGACACAGCTTCTGGCCATTGTCTGACTTAGGTCCATGCTTTCTTCATTTTAAATATTAATGACCACCTCATTGTTTTAGGACTCTTTCTATTCTATCTTCTTTATCTGTTGATTCCCAGAAGCCAGAATGCAGCTACCTTAATGGTGGTCGAAAACAGTCGCATACGCAAAATTCTCCCTTTTGTTGAACGTTGGACCGCCGAGCTCTAGCTAAGAAACAGCCCCCCCCCCCCCCCCTAATCTATCTATTAAGTTTCGTTTAATTGGTAGACTTTTTCATCACTAGACTTTTTCATCGCAGGAATCATTACAGACTACTCCGATTTCCTTGGAAACTTTTGTTTCTCGTTTACTTCCTTTTTTATTCTTCCCAGTTTTGTTGCTGAGTCATGGGATTCCAACATCAGTTTTGACAAGTTATAAAAAAAAACCCAGACTTTTCAGCCCCTCCCCCCCCCTCCCTAAAGGAAACAAAGAAAAATGTGTTTTACATCAGTCCTCTTTTTGCCCCCTTTTTTTTCTTACCTCGTTAGTCAACTACTACTACTACTACTACTACTACTACTACTACTACTACTACTACTACTACTACTGTTGCTGCTGCTGCTACTGCCACTACTACTGCAGCTCTACTACTACTACTACTACTACTACTACTACTACTACTACTACTACTACTACTACTACTACTACTACTGCTGCTGCTGCTGCTGCTGCTGCTACTGATAACTACTACTACCACTACAACTGATAAAATAGATCGAAATGTATAAAGAGCTTGGCCTATATCTTGTAAGAACAGATCAAAAAGCTTGCATTCAACCTTTTCTTACACAAACAACCAATAACAAATATAAATGTGTTAACGAATTCAAATCAATCACACACACACACACACACACACACACACACACACACACACACACACACACACACACACACACACACACACAACACAGGTTAATTGTGAAACAAAAGCGTTATTTTCTAAAATGGAATCTTCCGAGATGACTTGTTACCCAGAGTGTGTCCTTGCACTGGAAAGCGTTGCCTCAGAAAATGTAGACCTTTCAGACCTATGGTGAGTGTTGACATGGTGGTTCTTTACAGGTGTGGGTCTGTGATGCCCACGTTATAGGAGTGGGACATTGCATATTGATGTCATTTTTTTTCTTCACAAAATATGGAAAGCTTGGCCTGTGAGACTTCTGGAGGAGGAATGGAGATAAGCCTATTACAATAATTAATTAATCACTCACCTATCCCAGTTTTGTAAATCTTGGATGGATATTAATCAAGTAGGTTTCATTCAATATGTTATGACTGCTTGAGAATAAAAGAAAAAGAGAAGTAGAAATGCAACATGTTTTTAGTGTGTACATTTCAGTCAGGCTGATTCAATAGATGATCATAGCCAATCTTTTTTTTTTTGGTTGTGTTAAGTAATTATACATGACTTCTATGGCAATACAATATTATGAATTTGAATTTGAATTTGAATCTGAATCTGAATCTGAATCACACACACACACACACA
>CM060328.1:27796309-27816309 GCA_030674155.1 Stramonita haemastoma
AGAGGAACTAACTGATCAGTCCTTTAAGTTATTTGATGTCATCTGAGAGGAACTAACTGATCAGTCCTTTAAGTTAATTGATGTCATCTGAGAGGAACTAACTGATCAGTCCTTTAAGTTAATTGATGTCATCTGAGAGGAACTAACTGATCAGTCCTTTAAGTTAATTGATGCCATCTGAGAGGAACTAACTGATCAGTCCTTTAAGTTAATTGATGCCATCTGAGAGGAACTGATTGATCAGAGCCTTATGTGAATTCATACCATCTGAGAGCAATCAACAGATGAGTGTCTCAAACACTCCTGCTTGACAGCACTGAAACTGTGGTGTCACACACACACCACACACACACACACACACACACACACACACACACACACACACACACACACACAACACACACACACACACACACACACACCACACACACACACACACACACACACACACAACCGAAATACACTGTTCCTGAAAATTCTTAAACTGATTACAACGATCCATACATTCTTACACTTGTCCCCACGACAAAAGTTAGAGTACATCTGTAGAAAAGTATGAAACTGAGATTTCAGGACATACAGCTGAAACAGGGCTGCTTTTTTGTTCTCTGGCATTGAATTTATTTTTAAGTGGACAGTGTTTGAAAATAGCATTTTATTACCTGAACTGACTCATTAGTCCATTTCACACAAAGCAAATTTACCCCAAATAAAGTGGGAGGTGCCTTTCAAGCCAGGGCCCCCTATACCACAAAGCCACCATACCAAAGGCTCAGCATATCAAAAGACCACCATACCAGAAGCCCACTGTGCCAAAGGGCCGTTATTCCAGATGCCCACCAACCACCATGTAAAATGTCCACTATGCCAGATGTCTACCATGCCAAAGACCCGCCATTGCAGATGCCCACTATGCCAGATGCCCACTATGCCAGATGCCCACTATGCTAGATGCCCATTATACCAAAGGCCAACTATGCCAAATGCTAGCTATGCCAATGGCCCACTATGCCAGATGTCTACCATGCCAAAGACCCGCCATTGCAGATGCCCACTATGCCAGATGCCCATTATACCAAAGGCCAACTATGCCAAATGCTAGCTATGCCAATGGCCCACTATGCCAGATGTCTACCATGCCAAAGGCCCGCTATTCTAGATGCCCACTATTCGGGGTGACCATTATGCCAGATGCCCATTATTCGGGGTGACCATTATGCCAGATGCCCACTATTCGGGGTGACCATTATGCCAGATGCCCACTATTCGGGGTGACCATTATGCCAGATGCCCACTATTCGGGGTGACCATTATGCCAGATGCCCACTATTCGGGGTGACCCCTGTGCTAGATGCCCATTATACCAAAGGCCAACTATGCCAAATGCTAGCTATGCCAACGGCCTACTATGCCAGATACCCACCATGCCAAAGGCCCACTATGCCAGATGCCTTCTATGCCAAAGGCCAGCTATGCAAAATAGCATCTTGCCAAAGGATCACCAGAATATTCCCGTCCAAACAACAGAATCCTCAGTGACAAGAATCTGGTAGTCAACACCACCACTAACTTCAGCCAGAGGCCAGTGGTATGGAGCTGTCTCCTTCTCTTTACAATGTGTAGATCTTGACACAAATACTACGATCCTAGTATGAGATGATTCTGCCATTCTGGACCAAAACTAGTCCTATTTTAGATATCCAAATAGCATTTCATTCCCGCCTCCCATAAAAAAATTATGATAAAATGATAGGTACATTTACATAGCCACTCGATCTATAAAGACCAGGCATACTTTAATAAACTAATGGTCATGTCAATTTTGGAGTCTTTTACTATCCATGTTGATAGAGAGCGACGTTTGTCCCTCCGTCTATCTGTCGGTTTGTATATCTCTCTGTCTGTCTGTCTCTTCTTCTGTCAACTGTTTTTGACCAGTATTGTCACTGGGGGGGGGGGGGGGGGGGGGGGGGGGGGGCGTTGCTTCTTCTCATTCTTCCTACTTTTAAATCTCTCTCCGATTCTTCGTCCTTCTGCTTTCCTCTTTTTCCTGTTCAGTTCTGATCAGTCATGTATCCAGCTGTAACCCAGAACCTTCTTCCTACATTGTGCATATTGTTTTGTATCGTTTTATATAATATACCACTTTAAGTCACTGCAGATTTCTCTTTGTAAAATTCGGGCTGCTATACCCGGGGAAAGAGCGTTGCCTCAACAGCAGCCACCCATTTTTTCTCTTTGATCTGCAACTGCATATGTTTCTGTATGAGAGGGGCTTTTTCCAACAGAATTTCGCCATCCACAACTCGTCTGTTTCTGTGGGTTCTTTTGCTTGCGCTAAACATGCTGTGTCAAAGTGGACTTACTTGATGTCCCATCTCTGCATGAACCTAGGGAACACGGCACAGGTAGACAGTTTAGAATATGATCTCTAAAGAGAGATTGCTTAAAACATTTCACCATGAAAGCGAAGTGTGTGTTCAATGGAGGGTTTTCGACCACTACCCAAAGAAACAGAGCATCGACAATTCACAGGTGTGTCTCTAAATAGAAATACGACGCTGCGATTGTCGCACTCCGATCACAAGGGAGATAGTCTACTTACCACCCCATTACAATGTGTAACACACGGGACCTCAGATTATGGTCTCAACCAAATGACTAGCACCCAGACCACCACTCATGGCCTAATGGATGGGGGAAAAGTTTTGAGCCCAAAGGGGAATTAAACCACCACACACTTCGAACCCCCATTTTCGGTTCCTAAGCATGAGCCGTACTTCTAGATCACCCATGTGTGTCAAAGTCAAAATTTTATTTTCAGATGGTACCTTGAGTAAGCAATAAATGTCCTTTTTTATCAAGCCATCTATGTAGTAAAACAAAACAAAACAAAACAAAAAATCCCCGCAAAACCACTTATAAAAACAAACAAACAAAAATGAAGTGTGTGTGTGTGTGTGTGTGTGTGTGTGTGTGTGTGTGTGTTTGTGTGTGTGTGTGTGTGTGTGTGTGTGTGTGTGTGTGGTGTGTGTGTGTGTGTGTGTGTGTGTGTGTGTGTGTTGTATAAGCACCCATACATGCAAATCAGTCTTCTTTTTTCTCCAATCTTGTTTCTGTCACTGCCGGTCTGATTAAAAAAAACCCCAACTCTTTTAAGCTGTACCACAAGGAGCAGGAATTTTGTTTTTGCTGTATGACTAACAATGAATTCGGTGTCATACAGGTGTCCAGTCAAAGGCAGCCCTTGACCTTCATCAATTTACATCACCTGAACCTGTTCCTACCCTTCTTCATCAGTTAAGAATGATGCAGTCTTTCCCAACTTTCGACAGTTCTACTCAAATCAAATCTTTGGAGGCAGTTGACCCTGAAGTCCGGAGACTCTGAAGGATGGAAAATATCCCGGACCAAACGTTTTACAGTGTGGATGGATGCCTGAACACTTTATCCACTCTTTCAGATCGGGATGTTTTCTGCAGTGTAACGAGATCAGTGCTGACAACACAACCGTCAGCAATGATGACAGCAATCAAAACACATCTGCCTCAGCCCTCATCTGTGCACGGCTGAGTAAAAACGTGACTGTCTCGTCACTGTCCCCTGGAGATTTGAAGTGTCTGAAGAACTTTATCACCACACATTGCTTTGGAGTGGGTAACACTATTCCCAGAGTGGCCCACTATGTCAGGTTTGGGAGCTACAACCTGACGCTGGACGCTTTCCTCAGCATGTTCAGCGTGGCACGGTTCTTCCAGCCCTGCTTGATCTTGCTCCACGGGGACACCGTTCCCTCAGGACCTTACTGGCGCATGCTGCTTCACCTCGTGCCCAACATTGTGCACGTGAAGATGGACAGACCACGTGAAATCTTTGGGCGGAAAGTAAATGTTGTACAGCACAGCTCTGATGTCGCCAGATTGAAAATACTGTTGGGTAAGTATTTGTGTCTGTGTGTCAAATTTTTACATGTCGGTCCATCCTCCAGCCTTGCATAAGTGTTCTTTGGTGATGATTCAGGTTGGTGACTACACACTGTAGTGCAGTATTTAAGGCATTGGGTTCTTGAAGAAAGGTCATTTGTTTGAATTCCATGAGAGTCCTTTCTTTTTATTTTTCGAGTCCAAAAGACTCTTACCTAAGGCGAGATTGCTATGGGCTCATTGGGAAGACTGGGATCACACAGCCAGATTTCATCCTCTTTATGGATACACATTTGATAGTGTTGCTCAACTTACTTACTAAAACTGTAGTTGTCTACATTCTTCAGTACCGGATGATGCCGGGATGCATCATGATTGGAAGCAGAGAACACAGCTCTATCAAATTTTTTCAAAGCTGGTGCATTTCTAAAGCATCGTCATACATTCTGCTAATCATCTTTAACCTTCATGCAATAAAAGAAAAGTGTCTCTGATTCGGGTAGCCCCTGCTGCCCTGGTCTCACAGCAACGGCAGCTTTGGTTTCCCATATACTTCTGTGTCTGAGGTGAGTTGGCATCAAAGCCTTTGAAGTCAGAGGTACTTAGGAAACAGTCATTGGGGGGACTCTTGAGGTGGTCGCCACCCCAGGTGGGCGTCTTACTCAGTCTGCCTCCATGACTAAGCTGTTCTTGGTGTGAGAATGGGCACCACTGAAGTGAACCAGTAGTAGTAAAGTACCCTAATAGCTGGTGATTGAACACCCAGAAGTTTTGGAATAATTGAGTTAGAGGATATGGCAGCATTGTACGAGTAGTTTTCAGACATACGGATAGAGTTTGTAACAAATGTGCTGATCAGAGGTTTTCATCTACTGGTATCAAATGTTAAACACAGTACAGTGTACTTTGGTTTGTACCTGTGACTGTTGATTCTACCTTGAGTCAAGTCAAATTTTTATCTCCTGATGATAAATAACAACAACTAGTTACTGATTAATCATTATTTGCGTAGGCTAATCAGTTAATTACTCAGTAAATAATTATAAGAAGTGTAGAATTGTCAACTATCCATCAGATGCTGCGTTAGACAATACTTGAGTCATTACAGATGACAACCTGCCCTAGTGGTCGTAATGTGG
Organism: Stramonita haemastoma; assembly: GCA_030674155.1. NCBI lineage: Eukaryota > Metazoa > Mollusca > Gastropoda > Neogastropoda > Muricidae > Stramonita > Stramonita haemastoma. The sequence continues at coordinate 27,801,372 of CM060328.1, forward strand.
ACTATACTGTCAGCTAGGAAGCCCAGCCTCTCAAAATCTGCAGTAAGTCTGTTTGGTTGACAAACAAATGCATCCCCACCCTGTTTTCATTACAAGAATTCTAACTTTTTCGATCATTATCAATGTCAAAAGAAAAAAAAATCTATTCTTTCACCTTCACCTTCACCTGTCCCGTAGTCACGTGGACCGTGGGGGCACAATTGAAGATTTTGAAACCAGCTTCCTCCACTCCCAACAGTCCTCTGCCCACCGTAGTAGGTCGTTCCACCCAAGGCCTGTCCACTATGATATTGTCTTCCCATCCTTTCCTGGTATTCTCTAAAATTGAGGGTAATGAATAAACACTCATGTGCCTTTTTTTAAAAAAACCCAATCCCCTCCCTAAGGGATTGCAGGTCCTCAGCTGGGCTGTCAGGCTGCATTCTAAAAGAACACTAGTCAGCCACAGGGCCTTGCTGGCATTCAAGCCATGATCACTCATATTCCTCTCTGGTTACGCAGTAAAGTTAAAGTTTTTGATTATGTTAATCTTAATAACTTTGTCGCATGGCTGACTTGTGAGTGTGTGTGTGTGTGTGTTGTGTGTGTGTGTGTGTGTGTGTGTGTGTGTGTGTGTGTGTGCGTGTGTGTGTGTGTGTGTGTGTGTGTGTGTGTGTGTGTGTGTGTGCGTATGTGCAAGCGTACATGTGTGTGCATGTGTGTGTATGTGTGTACCCGTGCGCGCACGCACGCACACACGTGTGCATACACACACCGGCATACGCTTTTGCACTTGTGCGAGAGGAAACTATGTAGGTGTTCATGGTTACAGAATACGGAGGAATCTATCTGGACTTTGACCAACTTCTCCTCAGTTCGCTCGACGATCTCCTGAACAAGTCCACAGTGCTGGGCTATGAATACCGCGGAGTGTCTATTAACAACGCCCTGATGGTGACCGAGCCCAGGGCCCCGTTTCTGCAGATCTGGCTGGCCAGATACGCCACCTTCAACGACAGAAAGTGGGCAGAGCATTCCACACGCCTGCCCTACAAACTAGCCAAGCAGTACCCTGACCTGGTGCATGTAGTGAGTACCTTCTTCCCCCTCTTCCTCCAGGAAGTCGAAGGTTCTACAATCGGAAAAAGATTCCTCACCATAACTGGAACAAGCATTACGCTTTTCATCTGTACACGCGATTTATGGCAAGGTTCTTTTATGGAAAGAAAAGGATTGATACGCAAGATAATGCCATTGGGGATGCCATCAGGTATATTCTGTATGGGAATCAGAGTGTGTGTGTGGAACATTAAACCCCTGATCGTTTCATGGAAGAGAAGACAAAGGTATTTAAAAAGGCTACAGAAAATAAAGAATAAAGAAAAAAATAGAGAGATGAAAGCACAATGATAAAAACAAAACAACAGCCAAAAAACCCCCAACAAAACCGAAGCGTATCAAAATAAAAGCTAGCATAATTGAAAGATTATGATATACCCAAAGTCATATTATGGCTACCTTTATGATGGATAAAAACGGTTGCACACGCAAAATAACATCATTGGTGAACCGTGGAGTTCTGGCCGAGGAACTTGTATTCGCTATTAAAGATTATAATGATAAGAATGTAATCAGCAAACAGAATGACAAAGCGCTTTCACAGAAAAGAAAAGACGAGTCCCTTGTATATGTTCAAAGCTTCACCTACATTCACGTAAATGCGTAATTGACGTATTTCTGTTCAAAATTACATGTCACTCATTTATTAAAGAAAAACAACTTCCACTTAGATTACCTTTCCTTAATCTTACAAATATAATCAGCAACATTTTTAGCCGCCCTACCCCAATCCAATCGAGCTTTGCAGACCAATGAGATAGTTGTGCACACCAGTGTCTCTATAGGTTTATGTAACAAGGGGTAGATGTGTAGTTTGTTTACCCTGCTGTTTTGAAGTAGGTCTGTAACCTTAGCTACAGTCACATTTATCATGATTATATATTACATTACAGCATACATCACAGTTTTAGAAATCAAAACAGTTGGGGAAGATTTGGAGGTTGTCGTACAGGCTGAAGTAATATTTTGTCAATACCACTTGAGGCCATTGTAGCATATGCAGTGCCTGTGAATATGGTCAGACTATGAAATCGCGTCTTTCATAAACGCAAACCAATGCACTATTGATAGGATTAGACCGAATGTTCTTCTCTTTTCAGACTAGTTTTATTAGACAGTCTTCTCTATTTTTTCTTTTCTCCTCCTTTCTCTAGCAGATTTGAAAATGTGTGTGTGTGTGTGTGTGTGTGTGATGTGTGGTGTGTGTGTGTGTGTGTGTGTGTGTGTGTGGTGTGTGCATGCGTGCGTGTGTGTGTGTGTGCGTGCGTGCGTGCGTGCATGCGTGTGTGTGTGCGTGTGCGTGTGCGCACGCGCGCGCACGTGCGTGTGTGTGTGTGTAAGTGAATATGTCATTATGAGCAGAAGACAGATTACTATCCATGCTGATTCTTTAGGGTCCACTAGTATGTTATATATATATATATTGCAGGAAGATTGTCCCCTATGTGGATACCGGGGCACCTGTCAGTATAAACAGATCCCCACTTGAAAATTCCGTGCCAGGAATTCTGTAGTTTTTATCCCTCTCTTTGTTTATGCCTTGTTAGCTTTCTTCCTGTCACCTCTATTTTCTGCCGTCTTGACCCATTGGCCTAAAAAACGAACAACACTTCTTTCCCACACGAAAGTCAGACTTGCTTGGCCTGACTTGTCAGGCGCTTAACGGCAGCACAATGCATCGTCGCTCATGTGACAGACAAACAATAGTTGTTGGCTGAGCGTTTGACGATGAATGAGAAGGAAGAGTAAATGAGAAACGAGGGTTGTGGAATGCAACCCAACGCCTCTTCCTCAAGGGAGTTTTTTCACATGGCTACCTTTTCTATTTGCTAAATTCAAGGTAAAGGGATTGAAAGATTGAGGAAAAAGGTGAATTCGTAGACAGATGCAGACCATTGAAACAAACCTGTATTAAACGTGGCAAAAGAGTAGCAGTCACAAATTAGATGACAAAGTCTAGTTGTTTTCGTTGTCACCGAACGAACCTCAATGGACTCCCCCCAAAAAAAGATAGGAGTAAAAGAAATAAAATATAACTCATCTGAAAAAGAAGGGCCTAGCGTTTTGATGATCATCAGTAGGCTAGTTGTGGAAATAAGTTAATCTAACTTTGATTTCATACAATAATGATATCATAGTTGTTATTATCAATATTGTTGTTACTGTTAACCTAATCCTCATTATCATTGTCATTGTTATATTATTGCTACTATTACCATAATCATCATTACTATCTTCATTGTTATGTTACCATTAGTACTATGATTAACGATGTTTTTATTGTTGTTGTTGCTGGTAGTGTTAAAGTGACTTGACATCTGACAAATTATCTTAACATACCAGTTGTACCTCGGGGTTTTGCTTTTCTGCTTGGTCGGTTATTGTTTTCAAGAAATGACCAAAATTCAATCCTTTGTTTTTCATCTCCACCTTCACCTAACCCGTACTCTTGTAGATTATTGGGGCACCACTGAAGATTTTGCAAACAGCTTCCTCCACTCCTCACAGTTTTCAGCATTTCCTTCCAGGTTGTTCAACTCAAGGCCAATTTATTCTCTGATGTTGTCTTCCCATCGTTTTCTATGTCTGCCTCTTCGTCTCCCCCATGTATATAAGCTGCGTGGGAATGTCACTTTCAAAGATCCACTGACCATTCATAGAAAGCATCACACCACACTGTGAGTGCCACCTTCCAAACGGGTTTGGAAACACTAAAAAGGATCGTAACCAGGTTAAGCAGAAGTGGTTAGCTGGTTAATGGGAAACAACCGATTTACAATTCTTCCATGAAGAACATTGTGGCAGTTTTATATTTAGATTAAACGTGCAAGTCCACTGATACAGATAATATTTTACTTGTTCACTGTTCACCACCTTTGTGGATTCCTTTCGTATTTGCGAGTTACAGGTGTATTTTACCATGTATCCTTATCGTTAATCATGAATTTGTGTGTGTGCTTGGCATCATGGCCCATTTATTAATAAATAATTTCAGGGTTTGGAAGTCAGAGCTGTTGTTGCAATCTGGGTATGTTCATGTCATCCATACCACTGGCCATAGTTTTGACCTACTAGTCTACAAAAGATGAGTTAGGATTTCCAACACTTGGCTAAGCTGTTTTTTTCGAGTTTTCACAGAGGATTTTGGTTTATAGTCACATCGTAAGGATTTGCATGATCTTGGAGTCAGACCATGGTCAACTCCTGGGGAGACAGTCCTTAAAACCGATGTCTCAGAAGTAACCCCAAACACACTACTTTAGTGGCCAGTTAAAGGCTCTGACCAGTGACAACCCCCCCCCCCCCCCTTTCCTGTCCCTCTCTCACAGATGTTTGACAATTTTCCCTCTTAAATCATATTTGAAGTTTCTTCCATTTTTGTGCTTAATAAAGAATTACATGTGGTGCAATTTTGTTGATTATGTTGTTTTTAAAAAAGACGTGTGTGTGTGTGTGTTTATGTGTGTGTATGTGTGTTGTGTGTGTGTTGTGTGTGTGTGTGTGTGTGTGTGTGTGTGTGTGTGTGTGTGTGTGTGTGTGTGAAATTACTCCAATGTACCTTGCAAATTACATGTCAAAGAGATAAAGAAGGGCCGACCTAAGAAGCAAGGATGGTAAAGTTTAAACTGTCAGAGCCGTTTAGAAATCATATCCATGAGATCAGGGAAAAAATATTTAAAACTATTTGCTTGACCAAATTGCTATAAAGTGTAGTTTTTTCAAAAACAAATAATTAACTGACTTTTTCTCACGTAGATTTTCGGCTTTGATCCCCGTACTCCCAACACAAAAAGTCTGGCTGTAGTCCAGGTGCATCAATAAAGTTTTAAATGGGTGAATCAGACGCTGTGGCAAGAACAGGGTTGACATGCCATGAATCGTCAAGTCAGGCAGTCTTGGACCTGTGGCATATACTCAAGCCAGCCTACTGCCTGTCCAGTCTTTTACACCCTTTGTCAATTGACATATCAGTCTTCTTCTGCCTCTCTTTCCTCCCACTTTCCCAGTCAGCACTGTTTTGAGGTAGACAATCATGTCCCCTTACATGGCCAAAATGTGACAGTCTAAGAATTTGGCTGTTTTCAATAGCTGTTTTTGGACACCTGGTCAAACGAGGATCATTCGTTTTGTGATTTGCATGGTATGTTAAAACATCAAAATCGCACTAAAACTGTGCTGGATTTAGAAGGCAGCCATTAGAATTGCATGATGAACTATCAGAACCTGTTGAAAAAAAAAGAGTGAGACAGGGATGTGTACTTTCGCCTTATTTGTTTAACATATGTGCCGAATATGTTTTCAGAAAAAAAAACATGCAAAAACAGGCATTGAGGCCGGTGGGGAAAACTTTAACAGCGCTGGGTGTGCAGATGGCACATCTCTAGCGGCACCAAACAGTGCAGACCTGCAGGAAGTAGAATGGACTCCACCATGATTAACTCTTCAAGGGCTTTTGATTTTGTGTTCTGGTCCAAGGTAATAGTTTGACCTTTCTTCTTCAGCACGACATCAAGTGTTTTTTTTTTTTTACTGCCATACTCTTTAAAACATTGTAGCCCACCTGTCTTGCTTGATCCACATTGACACTCACACCAGCTCTTTTCCCACTGGTTACAGATGTCGCCCGATACCGCCACCGTCAGAAGGGTTCCTCTTTTTAAAATATTTAGCACAAAGGGGGAGGTGTCTTTGTGGTATGACTCCTGTCTTGATCTCCTGACATTCGTGTACAGACTATGCCGTTTACTGGTTGGCAATGCTGAGTCAGTGACAGATTGTACAGCTGCAATCCTCACAGACATTCACAGGAACCACACAACTCGTTCACTCTATCTCATTCACACCTTTTCATTGAAGGCATGAGCAGCCTCTGCAGTGATCAGGATCTGTGGAAAGTCCACCCAAAGCTGATCACTTCTTCTGATGAGGATCAGGGAGCGTCTTTTAGCTTAAGCATCTGTATGTATGTTGTTTGTCCGTCATGTTCGACGATGACCTCCAAAACAGTAGAGGAGGCAGATGCTGTTTCAGACAACTGGGCAGAAATTTGATTATTGGGGAGATGCCTTGCCCACAGTACATCCCCACTCTCTCGGCCAAGAGGGACATAAGGACAGTCAGCGTTGGAGATGTTCTCCAAAGGCTAAGTAACCCCCAGGGCTGCAGCACATAAGGACTGTGCAAGTCAAGCCTCCTAGTCAGAGAGTCATGGTCGATCACTAAAGACTAAGCTGTTAAGTGGAATTCCATGAGTGGGAAAGCCACTGATCATACAGCCTCTCACTTTGTTGTTGCCCCCAGCATCAATGGCTTAATCAAGAGCTATACAACCACACTAACTTGGTAAAGTGACTGTGTGCAGACGCAGTAAGGAAAGGAAGCTTGCTGTAAACAGTTTTGTTCACATTTTACATTTTACACCACCTTAGGCAAGGAAGATTTCTCTGCGTGAAATTCGGGCTGCTTTCCGCAGGGAGAGCGCGTCGCCACAAAAGCAGCATCACACATTGCAAGGTAAAGATCTCAGTCATCTGTTCTTTTTTTCACTTTCGTACAATATTAAAAACTATATATCATGTCTATATACTACAGCTACAAACTGGTGGCCATGTTTTTTTTAAAGACATTGTTGTTTTTTTGCAGCCAGTTGATAAGAGATGACGGTGAAATCTTCTTGCTCCACAGCATCTTTGGCAGACATGTTGCTTTTAAGGTGATTATCCAGAACACCCAGGGCTGCATACACTCTCTTACCCTCAAGATCTTCATCACATCTGGCTGCGAGTTCATTTAGATTCTGAGGTTGAACAAGAAATTCTGAAAGAAAAAGATGGAATAGCAGTATTGGTTTCCTCTCTGAGAGCAGAAGTCTCTGTATTTTGTATTGTGTACCACTTTATATCACAGCAGATTTCTCTGCGTGAAATTCGGGCTGCTCTCCCTGGGGAGAGCGCGTCGCCACAAGTGTAGCGCCAACCCATTTTTTTTCCTTTTTCCTGCATGCAGTTGTATTTGTTTCCCTATCAGAGTGGCTTTTTTCTACGGAATTTTGCCAGGGTCGACCCCCTTGTTGCCGTGGGTTCTTTTACGTGCGCTAAATAGTGATGTGTAACACACGGGACCTCGGTTTATCGTCTCATCCGAAAGACTAGCGCCCAGACAACCACTAACTGATGGGGAAAAAGTTTTGGGCCCAAACGAGGTATGAACCACCGCACACTCCGACCCGGACTTTTTCTTTCTAGGCATGGCGCATTATCACCTAGACTACCAATCCACCAGTCTCCATCGCTTCATCACACTGTAGGAACAGTAGAAGGGCTTTAGAGGCTTCAGCGGTACAGTGAGCAATGCACGTCATGCTGAACCCGCAAGGTTGATGACTATCCGCTTCTTTGGTACAGGGCTTCCCACTTGACATGTGCTGGACTGCTTATAGCACAAACACAGGTTCCAATATATTTTGAAAGTCTGACCCTCACACACACACACACACACGCTCTCACGCGTGTGCTCGTGCGCGCATGTACGCACGATTGTACACAAACACATGCACACACACATAATACACACACACACAAATATATATATATATATATATATATATATATATATATATATATATATATATATATATAACATTATAAATGAAACTAATTAAGACATACATACATTTAGTTTACAAGAACTGGTGCTTCTATGACGAAACTGAAAGTCCTCTAAAACGACAAAGACATCGCCATCAGCTTCAAGATCAGATTGATGCATTCCCTGGTCATGCCCATGGTTTTGTACGTATGTGAAATGTGATTCATAACAGCAGCCATTAAAAGAAGAATTCAGGGAATGGAGATGAGATGCTTTCGCGAACACCTTGGTATCTCATACAAAAATCGCATCACTAAGGAGGAAGTGAAAACCAGAATTAAAAACACCATCAGACCATATGAAGAGCTCCAGATTTCAGTGGAAAAAAAAGGCAAGCTAAAGTGGTACAGGCACGTCACACGAGCATATGGACTGGCCAAGACTGTCCTACAAGGAACAATACAATGAAGGAAAGGTAGAGGTAGACAGAGAAAACAATGGGAAGATAACATCAGAGATTGGATTGGTCTGAGTGAAACGATTTGCTTTGGAAAGCAGAGGACCACGAGGAGTGGAGGAAGCTGGTTGCAAATCATCATTGGTTCCCCCACGGTACTCGGGACTACGGGGTAGGTGAAGGTGAAAGGTGAGGTACTTATGCATAAGAAATATTTTCACTTTTGTACAATTGCTGTGCATGGTCTGATTTTTAATAAGTACAGGCAAGGACAACACTCTAACCCTTTCATGTTGTCCCCCTCAGCCGATTTCTCAACCATGTTTCATTCAACGCTTTCATTTTGTCTGTGATTGTGTCATGCCAGAAAAAAGACTTATTGAAGAATCGCAACGGATAACGTGCACTTTGGAGCAATGCATTTACCGTTGAATAAATAGGAAAGAAAACTGTCCTCTAAATGGTTGGCCAACTGGTCTGATCAGGAAACTGCTAGGCTATGAGCCCTTGATTTTATGGGACATACGAGTCCTGAGCACAACAGTAGACCTGTCTTCCAACGTACACACAATATGCTGGGATATACACACAGTAGTTTTCCTTGACCCCACCGTGGTTTTAATAAATAATAATAATAATAATAATAATAATAATAATAATAATAATAATAATAATAATAAATGGAATTTATATAGCGCTATATCTTGCAAAAACAAATCAAAGCACTTGCATTCAACCAATTCTTGCACATTGCAGCCAGCAACAATTTAGATTTTTAACGAAGTCAATACACACACACACACACACACACACACACACACACACACACACACACACACACACATATATATATATATATATATATATATATATATATATATATATATATATATATATATATATATATATATATATATATAGGTTAAACACTTTGGCAGGGTGGTGGATATTTCGGCTGTTGAGAGCAGGAGCAGAAGATGAAACAGGATAGGAAAGTCTTAGCTTTGAAATAAGTGTGTCTTGAGGCTGGATTTAAATGTGTCATAGGTAGGCTTTTTACAAGGGAGAGAGGGAGATCGTTCCACATCACAGGACCAGAAACAGAGAAAGAGCGACGGCCGACGGTGGATTGATTGGATGTAGGTTGAATCTAGTTTTAGTGAGCGAGAAAGCAGTCTGGCACGGTAATTTTTAGGTGCACACAAAAAACGTTACGGTAAAATTATTCCCCAAATTTTTTTTATTAAAACCACTGGATTGGGAAGGATCAGTGTACTAGTTTGAGCAGTCAGAAATTTTGAGCAATTACTTTGCACGAAAACTGACAACTTCTTGGACTAAAATACTTGTGAGGCTTAGATTCTTTAACAACTAATATAAGCTAAAGGTGAGCTAAGCTAAATTAAAATCTCCCCCCCCCAAAAAAAAAAAAAAAAAGAGGCAACAAAAAGCTAACCTAAAAGGGTGAAGCAAAAGAAACAAAATCCTTGACTAATTGCCTGTGAGGCTTAGATTCGAAAAGAAAGAAGACTCTTTAACAGCTGAGCCAAGCTAGAAAAAAAATCTAAGAAACAAAAATAACAAACAAAAAGCCAATCTAAAAATATGCGAAGCAAAAGAAAACAGTTTTTTTTTTACTTGTGAGGCTTGGACTAAAAAACAAACAAACAAAAAACAAAACAAAAACAGCGAGTAGAAAGCAAATGGAAAGACCCCCAAAAATCTTGGAATGATATACCTGTCATAGCAACTCAGCCGAGCTGGAAAACCCCCCCCACAATAATAGTAAAATGCATCAGATGGCTCCTCAGAGTTTTTATACACAGATTTCATACCAGATAAACAAAGTGAGATTGTTCCCTCTCACCCACTTAGCTAGGCAGAAAAGCCGAGTGACGGATAGAAAGCTCCTGGTCCATTTATCATTGTCCCTAGAGACTCTTGTTTCCCACCTAGGATCTTTCCCCCATCGTTACGCCTCCTATCTAAACCTGTTTTCTGCCAACCTTCTCCACCCCCCTTAAAGCTCGCGTTACTGCTTTTACTGTGTGTGTGTGTGTGTGTGTGTGTGTGTGTGTGTGTGTGTGTGTGTGTGTGTGTGTGTGTGTGTGTGTATGTGTGTGTGTGTGTGTGTGTGTGTGTGGTGTGTGTGTGTGTGTGTGTGTGTGTGTGTGTGTGTGTTTTATTATTATTTTATTATTTATTAGTCTAGTCTTTTATATCGAGGATAATGGAATAAGCATTCAAGTGCTTTTTTTCATCCAGTCCTCGTGTGTATGCAGTTTTGTAAATATTGTCATCTGTTCCCACCGGCACACAATGGCCTACTCTTACGAAAAGCTGAACAGGATTTAACGTGTGCTCAAGATGTTCTGCGTGCGTTTGCGCACGGGGCCTCGGTTTACAGTCTCATTCGAAAGACTTTTGGGGAGGGTGGAATCAGCACTAATGTTAACTCCGGAGGAAAAATCCCCTCCAACGGGAATCGAACTCGGGTCGTCTAACTGCCAGCGCAATGTTCTGACCACTAGGCTATCCCGTCCCCCCCTGTGTGTGTGTGTGTGTGTGTGCGCGTGCGTGCGTGCGTGCGTGTGTGTGTGTGTGTGTTGTGTGTGCGCGCGCGCACGTGTGTGTGTGTAAATTCAAAATATGTTACCTCCCATAGGGATGCGTGGGCCTGCCAGAATAAAAAAAAGTATCCCCATTTCCTGCAAAATACTGTGCTAAGAAATTTCCTCTTTTCTATCCCTCTTTCTGTTTCTGCTTCGTTCATCTTCTATCGGTCATATCAGTCTTGTCTAGTTTTTTGCCTTCTTCGTCTATGACCCTGCAAGCTTTTCCAGAAAGACTTACAAGATAACCATCCTCTCCTACGCCCAGGGCGGATACGCTGGTCTGGTCCTGACTAGTCAGGCGCTTAATGGCAGAGAAACGGATCTTTGTTCATATGACAGACAACAATCGTTGTTGTTCGACGATGGAGAAGTGAGTAGAAAAGTCTGTTAATCTTATCAGGTCTATGAATGGCGGTATGCCCTTGCATGATTTGAATGCATAGGCTAGGCTTTGATATGTTAGCTTTACAAGATTCAGTGCTTTAGAAGTTTCATACATCATACATGATGATGAGGAGGAGGAGGAGGATGATGATGATGATGATGATGATGATGATGATGATGATGATGATGATCATCATCATCATCATCAGCAGCAGCAGCAGCAGCAGCAGCAGCAGCAGCAGCAGCAACAACACTGTTATGATGATTATTATTATCACTATTGTAAACATCAAATCATGAGCTATAATTATCATTACCATCATCAATAGCAAAAAAACAACCACTAGGCTATTAAATTCCACCTGGATCTGCTAACACTTGTACAGAGAAAAACGAAACACAAATGGCAAATCTCAGGTAACCAGAAACCCTGGCCCAACAGAAACAAAGAGGGGTGGGCAAAAGCAAGACAGCCCCAAAGAAAATAAAAAAGGACCCTGCAATATTAAAGACCTGACAACCTCACCTTCTCTCACTCCTAGAAAAAGTAAAGAGGGGGGGGGGGGGGGGGGAGGAAGGAAGGGGAAAAGGGGTTTAGGAGGGAGGAGGAGTGGGGGGTGGTGGTGGTGGTGGTAAGGGAATGAGAGACGTGGCGAAAACTAGCTGCGAAGAAGCCATGGAGGAATGTTCCCAAAGGGGGTGCTGGGACTGTTGGGTGGTGTATACCCAGACGTCTCTGTCTCGAAATGGACGAGCCCTTTGTTATAACGCATTCCCCCTCTCCCACACCCCCACCCTCCCCCTCCTTGGTCCCTGTTTAAAAAGCAGTTCCCCCCCCCTCCCCGGCCAAGTAGGGAGGAAAGAACTCCAGGGCGGTGTGGTGATGGTAGTAGCGGTGGTACAGAGGTGATACAATCCCTAAATCTGACCAGGGTGTACTGGGGCTGTGACCTGTCTGGAGCTGGTGTCTCGGCTTGGGCGTTGCTGCCTAGCTGAGCGAGTTGAGATAGAACACGTTGCTTTTTTGTTTAACTCCACAGTTCTGAAATTGTATAGAAGTCTGCTAGGACTGTAATACAATATACAGCATCTCCAACGGGACTAGGTTATGATATAGATTTGTGAAAGAGAGAAAGACGTGGTTGGTTAATGACAATTTAAAAAAAACAATGAGGATGAGTCGGTTCAACAGTGTTCTGCGACGTATCTTCTATGGGCTCTTTTTCACCTCTGTGCTCTTTGTACTTGCCTGTTATTTCCATGTGGGAAATGTGGACTTGAATCTGTCAGGTAATCTCTGCCTTTCCGTCTGTTTGTATCTGCGTCTGTATCTGTTTGTTTGTTTCTCTCTCTATATATATCCCACACAGACAGACAGACAGACAGACAGAGAGACAGACAGACACACACCCACACCCACATACACATACACATCCATACGCGCGCGTGCGCTAAGTGCACGATTTCTGCCATAGTTTATCATGGCTATCATCATAATCATCAGTCTACACTCTGCAGTTCTTCAGGTCCTTCTTTTCCATCTTTTCTTCTTCTTTTTCTTCTTCTTTTTCTTCTTCTTCTTCTTCTTCTTCTTCTTCTTCTTCTTCTTCTTCTTCTTCTTCTTCTCCTCCTCCTCCTCCTCCCCCTCTTCCTCTTCTTCTTCTTCTTCTTCTTCTTCTTCTTCTTCTTCTTCTTCTTCTTCTTCTTCTTCTTCCTCTTCTTCCTTGCTCAAACATGATGGAAAAGGATTCAACAGAAAATGAATTTCAAGTCAAGTCAAAAACACTTTAATCATCCCCTGGAGGGCAATTACAATACAATACTGACAGGCATTGTGCTACGAATCATAATCAAAAGACACAATACATGTCATATTTGTTCAAGCTTCAAATAAAAAGATCACAAACGGTCACACACGTACGCACGCACGCACGTACAAACACACACACACACACACACACACACACACACACACACACACACACACACGCACGCACACACACATATATATATAAATATATATATAAATATATATATATATATATATTTTTTTTTTTCTTTAAGACCATCGACTAGAAAAGACATATTAACATTTACACATGTACGCATGTTCTCACACACCTTAGCTTTACATTGACGTTGCTTGTAAGTTGGCTGTAATGGACAATTCTAAAGCTTATCTGGCTTAGTATTTGTCTCTATTAATAGACAATGGTAGCACTATGAAGAAGTCTGATAATTCAGTATTTCTAGTCAATTATGTTATCTGACATTCTTTTCAACCATAGTTCAATTTTTTCCTGTTCTGACTTTTGTGAAAAGTTTTGATTAAAGAGAGAGAGAGAGAGAGAGAGAGAGAGAGAGAGAGAGAGAGAGAGAGAGAGAGAGAGAGAGAGAGAGAGAGAGAGAGAGAGAGAACTCGAACTCGAACTCGAAAGGTTTATTCATGAAAAAAGGCCATTGGCCCATACATGAAGGGGGTTGCCGAATAACCATAACGATAATTGCTTTAAGCTGACACACGATGCTACTCCAAGCCATGGAAACCACAGCATTGATTAGTAATGTACATCGAGACACGAAACTCTTTACTGTCCAGATATGTTACGGCATTCCGAGCCTTTCTTTCCTCCAGCCTTTGTCACAAACACACCCTTAGGTCTAGGCTAGGCCTAGCCAAGACACCGCTGTAATAGTTCTCTAAGTGTCGCTAAGTCCCTTGAAGCACACGATAGGGTCTCCCTGTGTAGTGTGTTCGCAAACTGGCGAGTTTGACACGTTCCTCTTTTAGCATGTTTTTCTCTTGCTGTTTGACAAACCAGTACACACATACTGGCTCAGTGTCAGGTTGGCATGCCACTGGATCACAATGTCGTCTGACTCACACGTCACAATATCTTCACCGTCTGAATGATGTAGCACGGATTTTCTAAAGTGTGTATTTCTTTGTCTGTCTCTTAGCCTTTTCTGTACGGATCTATCAGTTAGAGTAGCCACGTACTGTTTGACATTTCTTGTGTCGAATGGACCAACAATATTATCATCGTTCACCTCAGGCTGCAAAACACACATATCAGCACACATATCAGCACAGTCACTACAATCAGACATACAGGGAGGTTCTAAATCAACCGATGATGGCAACTTAACTGATGTTTTTGTGTTGATGTCCTGTGTGTGTGTTGTTGGTAGGTCTATTCCATGTGTATCTACACCTGCTGTATTCCCCTGTTCTACTCCACTGTCAGGCAGACTCGAGGCACTGAGGACACAGTCACTTTCACACACAACACTTGCCTGCTTCTCTTTATGCTTTCGAGAGCGCTCAACATCTCGTCGTCTTTGAGAAAACGATTTTTTCCTGTAGTACTGTGCTTGTGTGCTGCGATTCACTGTTGGATTGGCCATGTTGGTTGACACTGTTGTGTCCACTGGTTTCAGTCGCAAGACAAAAACCACGCTGTCCCTTCTCCTGCCACTTTCCAGCTGGAAACTGCATTGTCAGTCAGCAGGGCGCCTAAGGTCCTCTCCAAAGCCGCTGGAAGTCCAGTAACTGGCATTTTTGACTGAATTTCTAGTTTTACTGCTGCTCACAGAAAATGTACGCCCTGTCCGCTTCACTTCTCGTGACCGCCCGAGAGAGAGAGAGAGAGAGAGAGAGAGAGAGAGAGGAGAGAGAGAGAGAGAGAGAGAGAGAGAGAGAGAGAACACTGAACACTGAACAGTTTTAATATGTACATCGGCCTTAGGCCACAATACACGGAGCTTGGGGGGAATGAGGAAAACCAGCAGATTG
>CM060328.1:27826309-27836309 GCA_030674155.1 Stramonita haemastoma
TGTAGTGTAGTGTAGTGTAGTGTAGTGTAGTGTAGTGTTGCGATGTTGTGTTGTGTCATGTCGTTTCGTGGTGTGCTATATTGTGGTGTGGTGTGCGCGCGCGTGTGCAGACGCGCGCGCGTGCGTGCGTGTGTGCGTGTATGGTTGTGTGTATGTGTGTGTGTGTAGTGTAGTGTAGTGTAGTGTAGTGTAGTGTAGTGTAGTGTAGTGTAGTGTAGTGTAGTGTAGTGTAGTGTAGTGTAGTGTAGTGCTGCGTTGTGTTGGTGTCGTGTCGTGGTGTGCTATGCTGTGGTGTGGTTTGCGCGCGCTTGTGCGTGTGTGTGTGTGTGCGCGCGCGCGCGCGCGCTGGGATTAATAGCGGGAAGTGCTGGCTCACATCACACTGTAGGGGTCTCTCGTCATAACTTTGATGCTTCATTTCAACTATTGTTATTGCTCAGGTATCCTGTTTGAAGATTCTGATGCACCCGATTGACAGTGGCCTTATATGTTTGAGAGTATGTTTGCTTACGTGCTTACGAGTGTGTGTGTGCACGTGTACCTATGCAAGCTTTGGTGTGGACATGGTATAATGTCACAGAGAAAGTGAGAGTGTGTGTGTGTATTTCGTTTTTATTTTATTTTACTTTTTGTCATTTATTTCGAAGTTAATGGAATAAGCAGTCATGTGCTTTTTTACATCCAGTTCCCGCGTGTATGCAGTTTTGTCATCCTTTCCTTTCCCACCGGCACATGATGGCCTACACTTCCGAATAGCGGAACGGGTTTTAGCGTGTGCCCAAGATGTTCTGTGTGCGTTCGCATACGGGGCCTCGGTTTATAGTCTCATCCGAAGGACGTTTTGGGGGAGCGGAGTGGGTACTGATGTTAACTCTGTGTGTGTGTGTGTGTGTGTGTGTGTGTGTGTGTGTGTGTGTGTGTGTGTGTGTTGTGTGTGGCGTGCGTGATTCCAAAAGTTATTCTGACCAATCGTTCTCTTTTCTGTATTGTAAGAGCCATTTTTTATTTTCCTACACGCGTATTGTCACACATTTTCCCGACATAGGCTACTGTCTTTATTTTACTGGGCCTGTCTGTGTTCCTGAATGATAGCGCTTTGGGCTTCTTCAGAGTGGGGAGATGTACACGTTTCCGCTTGCATTATGCTATATCATATTAGTGCGTTTGTGTAGTGATTGTATTATGTTGTGAAGAATTTCACATGTCAACATGTGTGAATTATTATGGCATTGTTAAGTTTTATGTAACCCCAGGTAGGTTGGGGGGGGGGGGGGGGGGAGGGCATGAACGCATGTACGCATATATACACCTTCAGAAACATTAATTCAGACATATACACTTCGTACACTATGCAACCCTCCCCCTCCCCTTCCCACCTCTCTCTCTCTCTTTCCGCACGCGCGCGCGCGCACACACACACACACACACACACACACACACACACACACACACACACACACACACACACACAAACAAACACCCACACACGGCCACGCATATCCACACCAACAACTGAGTGGTGTAATCCAAAGTATGAAACAAAAATAATGCACTGTTGTCCCCCTTGAAAATAGATCTAGTCAACAAATCGTCCTTATTTCTTTTAAAGCTGCATTATTTTGATAAGCATGTGTTGTTGTTTTTTCCTAGAACTGGACAATTCCTGGAACTTAATAGCATACGACTTTTAAGATAGTATTTTCAGATGAATTTGTTTCTTAGCCGCACAAAAAAATTGCACTTGAACAAACACGAAACTCGTCTCCATGCTCACTTACGTCATACATATCACAGACTCTCCCTGCGCTGGGGTATTTCATAATTTTACCTAATGGAATAGAAAGTCTGCGACTTTAAGTTCGAAAATGAACATTAGTTCTTAAGTTACAAGGATAGACAACAGACAATCTTCAAAGCAAAACCGACTTTTTAAACAGTTCTATGATTAAGGAAGAAGAAAAGGCAGATTTCAGAGCAGGACAGAGCACTGCAACACAGCAGAGTGAATTTTGAGAAAATACTTGCAACACCAGCAAGATCTTTACCACGTCTTTGTGGACTTACAAGAAGACGTTGGACAGTCTGGCATGCAGGTCTGTGGGCTACCATGAGGCTGTATACCATCAATGCCATCCTGATCAGAAGCATAGAATGCCTCTATAACAAGGTAAGTCAGCGCAGTCTACTATGCTAGTGACACAGGAGATCGGTTTCGAGCCACAGTTAGAATACGCAAAGAATGACAATTCTTTCCCCACCATTTTCAACATCTTCTTAGGTGTGTGTGTGTTATATATATATATATATTTTATATATATATATATATATATATTATATATATATATATATATATATATATATATATATAATATTAACATATAATATATGTATATATATATTTGTGTTTGTGCATGTGTGAATGCGTGCATGCGTGTGTGTGTGTACACGTGTATATACAACCTACATGTGTGCATATCTACATGCTCACAAGCTTGTCCAGGCTTGATTGTACACTTTCACAATTAATATGGAAATGCTAGTTTTGCTCTGACGTGATTTCTTCTGCAGTGGTATATGACAAGTTGTTTCGTATCGGATGATTTAGCGAATAGAAATCATCACTGCAGGTCCTGGTATAAACCTTCTCTCAGTCTCTAGATAATCCAGACACAAGAAAAGTCGGACATGAAAAGTTGTTTGTCTTTTCCGTACGCTGTTCAAGTCTATCTCTGTGTTCATTCCATTCCCTGATCCTTTTCCTATCCACAGAAAATTCACGGGCACACTCCGAAACATTCCCACCTGCTTCGTTATCCAGATACTGGAGGGTTTCCAATTTGAAAGATACAGTGTAAGACTGTCGTGGGAGTGAGGAGAGGGGACAAAGAATAAGAAAAAAGGAAAGAAACACGAAAAGGTAAAGAAGGGGAAAAAGATTACTTTTAGAACAGTCTGCACAAATCCTAGTGAAAGTGAGCATAGTCGCTTTGAAAAAAGCAGGGTGGGCGTTTGCTAGGTAGTTACCCCTGTGCACAACTTTTGGCCCAAAGTGGGGGGTGGGTGTTTGCTAGATGGTGGGCTTATGCTAGGGATTTTACAGTACTACTACTTTCCCATTATGCAGACATTGAAAATGTTGACAGGAATTCCCTGCTGACACGAAAGTAGTAGTAACTTGAAAATCAGCCAACCATGAGGACAGGATACAACACCTATTTTCCTGTTTTAAATGATCTGTAATGATACGGGTGCTAGTAATGGTGAGATCCACTTTGATTTCACTGACCTTACTTGAGGGCAACTAAGTAATGGGGCCCATAAGTCACAACGTGTGTACACAGCCCTGTGACTTAGTGGCCCTGTGACTTAGCGGCCCTGTGACTTAGGGGCCCTGTGACTTGGCGGCCCTGTAACTTAGCAACCCTGTGACTTAGCGGCCCTGTGACTTGGCAGCCCTGTGACTTAGTGACCTACTTCAGAACAGAACAGAACAGAACATTGTTTACTGCAAAGGAAACCTAAAAGGCATAAGAATACACATAAGTAAAAAAAAATTGGCCTGATAAAAAGTTGCAGATGATTCATGCAACCAATAACACTTGCGAATGATCTTTGAAGCTCATCAAAGTGTACTACACAGTCTTTCTGCTCTTTGGGGGCCTGTGTATGGACCCTGCTCAATGTTTAAATTGTGTATACTGACTGAGTAGGCAAAGAGCTTGTTTATGGGATGGGTCAATATCTTCAGGTAGATACTGTTCTAGTTGATAATCAGTCTTTGATTTTATTGTAAAATTCTAATTACTAGTTTCAGATCTTTGATGTTTCCAGATTGACATATTTGTTCTAACTTTTGGCCTAAAACAACTTAAAACCTGTTCTTACTGAGTCTTGTTTGGTTGTTCCAAACGTGTGCCAGCTCTCTAAGTCCTGAATATTGTTTTTAACAAACATTATCCAAGCATCTTTAGCTGTGTCATATTGGTTCAGTAGAGAATGTTAAAATCTGTCTATAATAAGTGGTATGATCTGCATGTAAGATGCAAGTCCAATAACCAACAACTCGACATGTAATATCAATATATATATATATATATATATATATATATATATATATTATATATATATATATATGTGTGTGTGTGTGTGTGTGTGTGTGTGTGTGTGTGTGTGTGTGTGTGTGTGTGTGTTTTCAAGGCCCAAGAATAAAGAGATGGACCAGAGCTGATGTATTGGGCAGCTCAAAGTTCCCAAGCCCAGACCTTCTGCCCTGTGACTGGAAGCCTGAAGCATGGAACAAACCCACCCGCTCATTGTGTTTTCTGGCCTGTGACACTACTGGTGATGATGGTGATGATGATATTGAGGGTAGTATTTCTTCTTCAACTTTAATTTGTAAGCAAGTAACAGACAGCACTAGCAGCCAGTTCGTCTCGTCACTGCCTCCAGAGGATGCACCATGCCTGAAACACTTCATCAATCAACACTGTTATGAAAAAGGCCATAAGATCCCAAGAGTGGTCCACTATGTCAGGTTTGGTACCTACCAACTGACACTGGAGGCTTTCTTTGGCATGTACAGCTCGGCAAGGTTTCTCCAGCCCTGCTTGATCCTGCTTCACGGGAAGACTGTGGCCCCAGGACCTTACTGGCGCATGCTGCTTCAGCTGGTGCCCAACATTGTGCACGTGCAGATGGACAGGCCACGTGAAATCTTTGGGCGGAAAGTAAATGTTGTACAGCACAGCTCTGATGTCGCCAGGCTGAAAATACTTCTGGGTAAGGATTGTCTTTTTACCACACTTCTTTTTGTAGCTGTCATATTGTTCAGTTTTCACACACAATAACTGAACACTTACACAATAGGTGAAAAAGAATTAATTTCAGAACATATTGCAACTTTTCTATACAACTGTGCACTTAAAAATACGTGTCAGTTTGTGTCATGCACACAACCCTGCAAGTTCATATTCTCATACACCCACCCCATACCCACATATTTACCCATACCATCATTGCACATGAATGCCATCAAAACTGTAGCTATGCTCTTAGGGAACAAAAATACATTTTCCTGCACCACAAGAACTATTTATAGAATTTGGCAATACCCCAGTTTCACTGTCTACCTTAGTGAAGTATCTAGGTGTTATTATTGACAGCACACTCTATGCAAACAAAAATTAGACCTGTCCAGAAACTATCGATTTTGACATTTTGGTGCAATTCACAAAGTATGAGTTCACTGATGCAACATCCAGTCTTGTCACATCTGTCATTATTTCACAATTGGACCACAGTCATTCTCTTTTGACTGGTCTACCAGTATCGTTCATCAACTCCCTTCAATGTATACAAAACTCTGTGGCTCGACTGGTCTTAAGATAAAAACCCTAGATGCACCACTTCTCTTTTGTGATCTCTTAACTGGTTTCCTATCTAACAAAGTTTGAATTACAAAGTCTGCCCTTTATATACAAATATATCCACAAAACTGCACCTTCCTATCTTTGTGGCTGTCTTCGCATATACACTCCACCTGGTTCCCTCCATTCTGTTGCAGAAACCTTCTACTTAAAAAGTCTGGATTCAACCCAAACTTTCTAATACCATGGATTCATGAAGTCATGGGTTTGAATCTTGGTGGTGACTGGTAAATTTAGGGTGGGAATTTTACTATCTTCTAGGTCAACTCCAAGTGCAGACCTGGTATAGCCTTAATTTCCCCTGTGTATATGTGCATACAGAAGATTAAATATGTAAGGTTACACGATCTTTAACGTGCGCATGTCATCTTCAGTATGCACATACACATGAGGGAAATAAAGGCTATGGCAGGTCTGCACTTGGAGTTGACCTGCGAGATTGTAAAATATCGAATGAGGTTAAAATAGCATGCAATCCTGTTCTGGTTCTTTGTTACTGGCAATATCATCAATGGCTTTGCTTGGTTCTTCGTAGGTGGGGTCAATATTCAGTTCACTAAGCACTGGCAAGTCTTTAATGCCGTAGCTGTAGATCCAGCGTTTTTTGAACGGCCACGTTTTCATGGGAGTAGAGTCCTCTCTCTCTCTCTCTCTCTCTCTCTCTCTCTCTCTCTCTCTCTCTCTCTCTCTCTCTCCTCTCTCTCTCTCTCTCTCTCGGCGATAGCCTAGTGGTCAGAACTTTGCGTGGCAATTTGAAGACCCGGGTTCGGGTCCGGTCGAGGAGATTTTTCTCCTGGAGTTAACATCAGTTCTGACTCCACTCTCCCCAAAAGTCCTTCGGATGAGACTTTAAACCAGGCCCCGTGTGCGAACGCACGCAGAACATCTTGCGCACACGTTAAATCCTGTTCCGCTTTCGTAAGAGTAGGCCATCGTGTGCAGGTGGGAACAGATGACATATACACAACTGCATACACACGGGGACTGGATGTAAAAACGCACAAGAGTGCTTATCCCATTATCCTCGATATAAAAGAATAAATCAAATCAAATCTCTCTCTCTTTCCCCTCTCTCCGTCTGTCTGTCTGTCTGTCTGTCTTTCTCTCTGTCTGTCTGTCTATCTGTCTTCCTATATTATATGTGTCTGTATGTGTGCAGAATACGGAGGGATCTACGCCGACTTTGATCAACTCTTCCTTAATTCTTTCGATGATCTTCTGGACAAGGACACAGTCTTAGGCCTCGAATCTCCAAACTTAAGCATCAACAACGCTCTGATGGTGGCCAAACCCAAATCTGAATTCCTTCAAATATGGTGTCAAATTACACCAGCTTCAACGACCGGAACTGGGCAGAGCACTCCACCCGTCTACCATTTCATCTGTACCTGGAGTATCCCCACCTCATGCACTTGGTGCATACCTTCTATCCTCCTGTGGCTGAAGATCGTTCACCACTCTACAAACAAAAACAAGTGCCTTATTTCAACTTGACCACCGGCAAACAGTACGGTCTACACTTGTATGTTCGAGACTACTTTAAGAAATTCATTAAAAGGAAGGCCCGACTTGATAAGCAACACAATGTCGTTGGAGACGCTATTCGACACATTCTGTATGGAGACCGGACTGCCTGCGTAAAACCCGCAAAATACAACTGTGTCACCTGATGAACAGAAAAAATCTCCTAAAACTAGAGCTGATGATGCAACCGTGAAGACATTACCTAAAACAGACAACAAGAAAAACAGAGGAAACAAGAACAAACAGGCAAAAAACAAAGGAAAGAAAGGAAGGTAGTGATCAACATTTAGAGAATAGAAAATAAAAAAAAAACAAGAAAAAAAAATGATGGAACAGGAGTGATCTTTGCTTTGTAATAATCTGTCTGCCATGTCAGTTTGGGGCAAGACAACCCAGCCTGGCCGGTGTTATTGTTGACATGTCATGTATGTTGATGTAGCATTTCAGTCTGCCTGTCCCTTGTTTTTTGTGTTTTTGTCTTCTGAAAGGCTCCTGTTCTACTGTTTTCTCGCTGCTCCTTCCAACTGTTCTGCTCAAGCTGGCCATTCCTAGACTCCTCGTGCCCTGAGTCCACACACACAAACAAACATACATACATACACAAAAAAATACACACACACAATCATACACACCACACACTCACACACACTCACACACAACTACACACACACACTCACACACACCACACACACACACACACACACACACACACACACACACACACACACACACACACACACACACACCTCCACAACCACACACACACACACACACACACATAGTCTGGGATAGCCTGGTGGTCAAAATGATGCACTTGTGATCTCCAGACCCGGGTTCAAATCTCGTTGAAGAGGATTTTTCCTCTGGGGTTAACATCAGTACCGACTACACTCCCCCCCCCAAAAGTCCTTGGATGAGACTTTAAACCGAGGACCCATGTGTGAACGTATGTAGAGCATCTTGCGCCCAGGTTGAGACCCGCTCTCCCTTTCGGAAGTGTAGGGCATTGTGTGCCGTTGAGAACAGATGACAAAATTGACAAAACTGTTTACACCTGGGAACTGAATGTACAAAAGCACACGAGTGCTTATTCCATTATCCTCGAAATAAATGAATGGAAACACACACACACACAGCACACGCACACGCACAGCACACACACACACACACACACACACACACGCACGCACGCACGCACGCACGCACGCACGCACGCACGCACGCACCACAACACACACACACACACACACACACACACACACACACACACACGTGTGATGAGTTCCAACCTTCAGTTTAATTATAGTGTTATTAGAATAAATGCAAAGTAACTGGCAAATACCAACGCACTGCTTTTGATGATTGTCGTTGATGATTAACTGAACTTTCATGCTAACACAAATCTTAAAAAAAAAAAAAAAAAAAAAAAAAAAAAAAAGCCACTCTCGCGTCTCTTTCCTTCCAAAACTCTTCTGCTTCCTTCAAAAATGTTTTCAAGTGTTTTTTTCAAGTCCCATAGAAGTTATATCGGTGCTTCATGGAGTCTGTCCTTTCCTTCTCTGTGATTTGTTGGTACAAAAGCCATTACCACGACAATTTGCAATTCTGCTTTGCTTAATTAAAGCATGACAACAAATCTGAACTTAACGAAAGCGAGAGAGAGAGAGAGAGAGAGAGAGAGAGAGAGAGAGAGAGAGAGAGAGAGAGAGAGAGAAGAGAGAGAGAGAGAGAGAGAGATTTGATTTGATTTGATTTGATTTGATGTTGATGTATTCTTTTATATCGAGGATTTATTTATTTATTTATTTATTTATTTATTTATTTATTAATTCTTTTATATCGAGGATAACAGAATAAGCAATCATGTGCTTTTTTTTCATCCGGATAATGGGATAAGCACTCTTGCGCTTTTTTCATCCAGTCCCCATGTGTTTGCTTTTGTAAATGTCATCTGTTCCTACCGGCACACGATGGCCTACTCTTACGAAAATCGGAACAGGATTTAACATGTGCGTAAGATGTTCTGCGTGCGTTCGCACACGGGGCCTCGGTTTAAAGTCTCATCTGATGGACTTTTTTTTTTTTGGGGGGGGGGAGAGAGAGAGAGAGAAGAGAGAGAGAGAAGGAGAGAGAGAGAGAGAGAGAGAGAGGAGAGAGAGAGAGAGAGAGAGAGGAGAAGTGGTGGGAGAAAGAGGGGAGGGGGGAGGCAAGGGAGATACAGAGCTCAAGCAGAAAAAGGGCGGAACATTCTAAAGCATGGGGAAAGGCTAGGTTTTATTTTGGGAGTGTGGGTGTAAGTGTTTTTTGTTTTTTTGTTTTAAACTGTCTTCAATACTTTCTTATCATACAACATGTCATAGCAATTTTGTTTTATGTCATAAAAATGTGTGCGCGTGTTGCTATTAAATCGCAACTGAATGTAGACTGTATTTAGACTGTGTTTGATATCTTGATAGACGAGTATTAATTCAACTGATTTTTGTCTTATTACACAGCATGTTATAACACAATGGTTTAATTACAAAATGTTGTATGTCATGAAAATGCGTGCGCAGTGTGTGTGTGTGTGTGTGTGTGTGTGTGTGTGTGTGTGTGGTGTGTTGTGTGTGTGGGGGGGGGGGGGGGGTGCGCGAGCGCGCGCGCGCACGCGAGCTGTGTTGAGTATGGATGCGTGGGCATACTGGTGGCACAGGAGTGTTTGAGATATTAGTCGAGTGAGTTTGTGACTGGCTGAGATATGTGGGTGCTTTTTATATTGTGATGGGTACGGGCTGATGTTTGAATACTATGTTGTGGTATTTCTCGTGATATTATAATTATTTACATATTTTGCTGTTTTTTATGTGTGGCTCGTAACCCGCGTGAATTTTTCTGTTTCTGAGATAGCAATAAAGTATTGGAATTGGAATTTGACAGTTAATGTGCAGGCATCAAAGCTGCTTTCACCTAGAAAAAAAACAAATGACTATAATGTATGTCACGTAACGTTT
The DNA here is from genome assembly GCA_030674155.1 of Stramonita haemastoma. NCBI lineage: Eukaryota > Metazoa > Mollusca > Gastropoda > Neogastropoda > Muricidae > Stramonita > Stramonita haemastoma. The sequence goes on from CM060328.1 coordinate 27,836,250, forward strand.
TGTTATACTTCATTTACACACAAATCAAAGACAGGCTTACGTATTCAGATTCCGTTTTCA
>CM060328.1:27841309-27843809 GCA_030674155.1 Stramonita haemastoma
CAACAGTACATCCTCATGTTCTAAAGTGTAAATGCAATCATATAACTGGCAATTATCCTCTTCAAGGCGATGGTACTTTTTGTTGGGTGATCCAACACATAGAATTATAAAGCATCTTTGTCAGAAGCGTGATCAGTTAAGGTAAACATTTTGTTTGTAATTCATAGCTGTCATTCTAGAAAGGCTTAAAATCCTGAAAGGGATCTAGTTTCATCAGTAGTATGTCCCCTTTACTTTTCTTGGCGGATTTCCGAGATAGGCGGTGGTGAGGGATGTGCATTGCACTCGCGATCTGCTGACCTGGATTCGAATCTCGCTTAAGAGGATTTTTCCTATGTAGTTTCGACTCCACCCCCCCCCCCCCAAAGTCCTTCGAATGAGACTATAAACCGTGGTCCTGAGTGCTAACACACGCAGAACATCTTGCGCATACGTTGAACCTGTTCTGCTTTGGGAAGAGTAGGCCAGATGACAAAATTGATAAAAGTGCAGACAGGCGGGGGCTTATTCCATTATCCTCGAAATAAAAGAATGAATAAAAAAAAAAAAACAAAACTAAATAGGGTAACCTGACATTTGGTACAAGTCAGAATCTTCTTCACTGAAACTCTTGTACCATTTACATTTTAAGACAGGAACTACTACAGCTCGTTACCTTGGAAACTCAGTTCAATCCAATCTTGCATATATAACACTGACCACAGAGGCTATAACAAGGCTGTCACCTTGTTCATTTCTAAAATCTCAGATTAAAGCTGTGCTACTATTTACAGATTGAAGCATAACTAAACCAACTCTACTGTTGTTTCTTGCATCAATGCTTAAGCCGAACACAAGGATCAACTCAGAATGGTCATTGCGTTGTTGGAGAAACCACATCAATGACTCACAGACTGAGTCAAAACCAAAGCCGTATTCCTGAAAACAACCTTGTCCTCAACGACTTATCATGACATCATCGCTTATATCAGTCAAGACCTTTCACTGGAAGTTAAAGTTAGAAGATCAGTGGTGAAATTTAATTTGTGTGGAGAGGAATGAATCCAATTAATTCCAACCTTCTAGTTAACAACCACTGTGGGTGTCAGGCTCCTTACAGAAATGGGTATAAACCCCGACCCATTCCCACTCTTCTGTCCCACAAAAATAAACGCAGATCGTAGAGGAACAAGGTCCAGACTGTACTGTTCACATTTCATAATAAAATCCAACACACACAATCCACTTCCAAACACACACTCTAAGTATATATCCTATATCCCCCTCCCCACTTGCCAACAAATCTAAACCATTTTATTTTATTCCCGAACCATCTCCTATTTATACAGGTTACCTGGGGGGAAAATGCAGATTCAAATGGTAAGAGGGAGTTCAGTGGCTTCGTTTTGCTTGTAAAATAGTGAGAAAGTTGGGGGAAGGGAGAAGGGAGTTGACTCGATCAAACAACACTGAAGGTAGGTTCTCAAAACCATCGATACAGCAAAACATTAGATGATTTGCAGGTTTTCATTTGTGAAAATCGATCCAAAACCAAAAGGGGGGGGGGGGGGGGGGAGAGAGGAAGGGACAGGTAAAGGGAGGTAACAAAATGGTTACATTCAAGCTTACCCAAATACCAACAACACAGAAACAAAAAAAAAAGTCATGGAAATTGTACTATTGGAAACCAAACACTTCAAAGACTCTGCTGTACCATTCTACATTACTGTGGACTAAGGTAGATAAAGAACGGGCAAAACAGGTCAAATTTTTAATCTGCACACACACACACACACACACACACACACACACACACACACACACACACACACACACACACACACACACACAGGGGACGGGATAGCCTAGTGGTCAGAACATTGTGCTCGCAATTTGACGACCCGTGTTGGATTCCCGCTCGAGGGGATTTTTCCCCTGGAGTTAACATCAGTGCTGACTCCACTCTCCCCACAAGTCTTCCGAATGAGACTGTAAACCGAGGTCCCGTATGCGAACGCCCGCAGAACATCTTGCGCACACATTAAATCCTGTTATGCTTTTTTGTAAGAGTAGGCCATTGTGTGCTGGTGGGAACAAATGACAAGATTGACAAAACTGCATACACACGGGGACTGGATGATAAAAAGCACAGGAGTGCTTATTCCATTATCCTCGATATAAAAGAATAAAATAAAAGTAAATAAATAAAAAAACACACACACACACTCGCACACTTGCCTCTGCACATGATATACAGAGAAATGCTTTTGAAGCCAATACTGCGCCTTTACATTTCTGTCCTCTTCAGGCTTGCCATTTTGTTACCTCCCTTTACCTGTCCCTTCCTTCCACCCCCCTTTTTTTTTTTATAGATTCCGTGTCACTACTATTTGAAAGATCAGCCACCACAGCGAGGTAGAAGACGACAGCCAGCAAGGACTGAATATGAGTTCCATCAACAGTAATCTGCGACGTTTTTTCATTGCTGTGGTTTTGATTTCGGTGCTGGTTCTAGCTGTCT
>CM060328.1:27846309-27848809 GCA_030674155.1 Stramonita haemastoma
GTTTTCAGTCATCTAACCTCATCATATTCTCATGTTTGATCTAGAATCATTGCGCCTTTTTTGTTTGTTTGGTTGGTTGGCTTTTTTTTTTGGTTTTGTTTTTTATTTTTATTTTTGTATTTATTTATTTTTTTTATTATTATTATTATTATTTTTTTTTAATTTTATTTTATTGCATTAAAAAAAATATTTATTTTTTTTTTTTTTTTGTTTCTTTGTTTGTTTGTTTGCTTGTTTATTATCCAAATCAAAATCATCTCTGATTCTTACTTCTTATTTTCGTTTCTGAATGAGTGCCTTTTTCTTTTTTTTTCTTTTTTATAACATTACCTTAATATTGTATCTCTGTCTTATTTCTTACCTGTTGTTTGATACTTGGTATGATTTGCTCTTGGTAATTGGATCATTATAATTGTTCTTGTTTTAGTTGAGGCTGTCTTTTTATCTTGATGTTATCCCTGAAAGGGGCGGGGACTGGATGTAAAAAAGCACATGTGTGCTTATCTATTATCCTCGAATAAAAGAATTTTGCCTTGCCTTGCCTTGCCTTGCCTTGCCTTGCCTTGTCTCTCTCTCTCTCTCTCTCTCTCTCCTCTCTCTCTCCTCTCTCTCTCTCTCTCTCTCTCTCTCTCTCTCTCTCTTCCTCTCTCTCTCTTGTTGTCTAAACATGTTACCATCCATATGAGAAATACATTATTCACTTTTTTGTACTATTTAATAATCACGTGTTGAATGCAGTTGATTTTGTATAACCTTTTAATCTTCAAGTAAGCTGAATAACTATGTCCATCATGATTACAAATGGTTATGAACGTGATTTTTATGACCATAATGCATAATCATAAGATTCAGGTACTAGATATGTATGTCCTAATATATATGCTTACAGCGGATGGATTCCTTTTGTGTTCCGTTACAGGATTTGATTAAAATTAGGCATATACCCGTAAAATCCCTAGCATAAGCCCACCATCTACCAAACGCCCACCCCCCACTTTGGGCCAAAAGTTGCGCACAGGGGTAACTACCTAGCAAACGCCCACCCTACTTTTTTCTAAGAGACTGATTACTTTCACTAGAATTTGTGCAGACTGTTCTAAAAGTCATCTTTTCCCCCTTCTCTACCTTTTCGTGTTTCTTTCCTTTTTTCTTATTCTTTGTCCCCTCTCCTAATTCCCACCCATCCCCAACAAAGTGATTAAAATTACGTCATGCTTTTTCCACTGACGTATTTGGTCTGTCAGTGACCTACTGGTACTTTGACAACGCTTCCTGATGGCCGTAAGTTGGTTCTTGAATCTCTCTGCCATTTTTGCAAAATGCCGAAGTGATAGTCTTAAACTGTAACTTTCAAATTGGAAGCCCTCCAGTATCTGGATAACGAAGCAGGTGGGAATATTTCGGAGTATGCCCGTGAATTTTCTGTGGATAGGAAGATCAGGGAATGGAGTGAAAACAGAGATAGACTTGAACAGCAGTACGGAAAAGACAAGCAAAAACAAGCAAAAACGGAAACTGTCAAAAGGACCAGCAGTTAGATCTGAACATGTCGACCAAGATGTGCTGCATTATCTTGAAGATGAAAGATCTGAAAGCAGGGTATTGGGAAACAAGGACCTACAATGGAAAGCCATGGAACTCGTTGGCCTTCTTTGCCTCAAAATCCTTTTTTTTCTATTTTCCTTCATATATACTCACAGGACCTAACTTACATGCTTTCGGGGTTTGTATTGACTCAATTACACGGTTGAGCACAAACATTATTTTGTGCAAAGGGGTCTATCCCTAGCAAACGCCCATCCCCCAATTTTGCCCTAAATCAGTGGACAGTGGGCGTATGCTAGGGATTTTACGGTACTTCCTCTAAAATGAAGTTTATTGATGACATGAGCGCCAACTTGTGTGTGTGTGTGTGTGTGTGTGTGTGTGTGTGTGTGTGTGTGTGTGTGTTGGTGGGTGTGTTGGGTGTGTGTGTGGTGTGGTGTGTGTGTGTGTGTGTGTGTGTGTGTGTGTGTGTGTGTGTGTGTGTGTGGATAATTGTTTTTATTTGTCGTCTCCCCTTGTATTAAAATATTATGATTTGCATGATTTTTGTTGTTGTTGATAAGTTGTACCTCAAGTTTTCGATGTTTTGTTCTTGTTTTTTTCTGTTTTAACTTTGCTGTTTGCTTTTGTTTTTTCTTTTTTATATGAAGTATGAATGTAAAAGAAAGGATAATATTGTCACCTGATATGATTGTTTGACTTTTTCATTCTTCTTTTTTCTATGACTAAAAAAAAATTATAACCCCCCCCCACCACCTCAGGTACATGTGCCCCTGCGGATATGTGCTTATATAAGTGTGAGTAAGTGTGTGTGTGTGTGTGTGTGTGTGTGTGTGTGTGTGTGTGTGTGTGTGTGTGTGTGTTTGTATGTGCATTTGCGTGCGAGCGTGCAGGCGTGAGTTGCATATATGTATGTGTGTATGTATGTATGTATGTATGTATGTATGTATGTATG
>CM060328.1:27853809-27856309 GCA_030674155.1 Stramonita haemastoma
TAGAAAAGACAACCACCTGAATAACTCACAGCAGTCTATTTATTCTCTCGTTGGCTTTACACTGTCAGATGTGTCTGGGAAAAATAATGGCATGTCCTATCCAGCTCCTCTCCAGAGTAGAAAAGGATGACTACCACCACCTCAAAAGAGAAGAACAAGTCATAATTCTAAGACTCTGCACTGGGCACAACAGACTAAACCACCACATGTCCACAAAGCTAAACCTTGCTCCTTCTCCCCTATGTGCCTGTGGTAAAGAAAACCAGACAGGCGAGCACATCCTTCAGAGGTGTACGCTATTCAATGACACGAGGAAGAAAGTGTGGCCGATGGAGATAACCTACAGACTTACAGCAGTCAAAATCAACTTGCTATCCAGGGGGGTACAGACACATCAGGCTGCATTGTTGTCTCCATGACTATCCCTAGCAGCAGGGTGGCACAAAGAGAACTTAGAGACTTATATGTACTACAGGCCGTGTCAGTGACATGAACAGCAGTACCAGCTACTATGGTATATCATTCGCACAAAGACTGTCTATGTACTATGATGTGCAGAGTAAATTTTGTCCTGGCCTATATTGGCATGTCCTGCGTTAAATTGAATTGCGCTGAGTTGCTTTGTTTTGAACTGTATGATAATGTTAATGCATTGAGTTACACTGTCGCTTGAGACTCTTGTCTCACAGAGGCAGCACCACTAACCAGACTTCAATTACATAATCTCTGATTATAGCTTTAAAAAAAACAACAACTCAAAATCTTACCAGTTCGTAAATGTAACGGTTAAGTTGGAAGCGAGTCATTTATGATAAACTAATGAGGAATAAAATGTATAGTGGGTTAATGTATGAAGCAGTAATTGTAGAGCTGTTATTCGAAACTGCAGGTGATTGAATGGTTTAGTTCATTTCAGTAAAGAGAAAATAGAGAGATGACCATTTCAGTCTGTTGTTGCTGAAGCAGTTTAGGGTGACAAACTATGACAGAGAACACATTGACACTGTTATTGCTGTTTGCCTGCAAACTTCCTTCTTGTGAGAGTCCCTTTTTACTACAGGTTTGCCTGAGACAACTCTATTGTTGCCTTTTATTCATTTTGCGTGCTGTGTGCTAAATGTACTTTCTGCACATTGGACCATGGTTGATCTTATCCAAAGTCTCACATTATGATCATCTCTCAATGTCTAACAAGTGGGGTGAAGTCTGGGTCCAGTCTGTGGGGCGAAGTCTGGGTCTTTGCCTCGTGCTGCTGAGCAAGTGTCTCTTCGAACTTGGAGAGACCTTTCTGCACAGTGTGTGTTCAGGCTGACCGTTTGAGGGCTGTTGCTTCCTAGTTGTTGTGGTCGACGTTCAGGACTTTTAAGTTCCTCTTGCACATGTCTTTGAAACGCAGCAGTGGTCTGCCTGAGGGACGTTTTCTCTGCACAAGTTGTCCATAGAAGAGGTCTTTAGGGATCCGTCCATCGTTCATGGGCACGAAATGGCCAAGCCAATGCATACGTCTCTGTTACAGCGGGGTGCACATGCTGGTGCATCCAGCTCTTTCCAGGACAGTGTTGTTTGGGACCTTGTCCTGCCAGGTGATGTTCAGGATACGTCTGAGGCAACACATGTGAAAAGCATTGAGCTTTCGCTCTTGTCAGACCCGTCAAGTCCAGGACTCGCTGCCATACAGAAGGGTTCTGAAGACACACGCTATGTAGATTTGGATCTTTGTGGGCTCAGTCCGCTTGCTGTTGTTCGGTTGTAGCTGCTTTGCCGACACGCTTGTTGAGTTCTGCGTCAAATGACAGGGTGTTTGAGATGGTTGAACCCAGGTATACGAAGTCGTTGACGACATCTAGTTCATGGTCATTGATACTTAAGGTTTGGGGATAGTCAACATCCTCTCCCATGACTTGTATTTTCGTCAGGCTAATAGTAAGCCCGAAGTCTTCGCATGCATTGCTGAAACAGTTATGAGCTGCTGTAGGTTCTCAGCGGAGTAGGCAGTTACTGCTGCATTGTCTGCAAAGAGGAAGTCACACAGCCACCTCAGCTGGACTTTAATTTTGGCTCCTAGTCTGGAGAGGTTGAAAAGCTTTCCATCTGACCTTGTTCGGAGGTAGATACCTTCAGTTGCAGGACCAAATGCGCGTTTCGGCATCACAGCAAAGAACATTCCATAGTGGGAGCCAGGACGCAACCCTGTTTCACTCTGACCCATATGTTGAAGACAACTGATGTTGAGCTGTCAAAGACGATTGATGTCAGCTAATGGCCAATGCCTACACTAAATTGTTGTTATATTGTAAAGTGTGTTCAGGTTGCCTTCAGCCATGACAAGCTCTTAACATAACAACCTGCACTCTCATTTAAAGGAGAAAAGATTCCCAGGTGGGATGAGTGAGTCAGAGTGCACATTCTGGGTGATTCTCAGTGTGTTCAGCTAGGGAACACAACAACAACAACAAACAACAACAACAACAGCAACAGCAACAGCAACATATAATGAAAG
>CM060328.1:27861309-27886309 GCA_030674155.1 Stramonita haemastoma
ACAAATAAGCTTCGAAATGTTTAATGTTTACTCAATGTCTGCAAGTTCAAGAGCATTGCTATGAAGGTTTCTGTAGTATCCGCCGACCTACCACCTGTTTATTTTGATTGACAGGTAGGTCCTCAACATTACATGGGAGTATTTGTTTTTCTTTCAGCTTGTGGGTAAGTAAGTCATCATGAGTGAGTGATAAGCTGTCTCAATTTTCTTAATCCTTCAGTCTAACCCAGACTCAGCTTTATATGTTACATTTGTCTATGAATCAACATGACATTCAGTTCTCTTTCTTGCCCACAATTTCTCTCCAAATGTCCATAAAATGGTGGTCCTCAAGTAACTGCCGGAAATGGAGACACCGGAAGTTCAATGCATGTTGCAAAATTTCTGACTTGCCCATTTTCCTTCTGTTTTTAGATCCATGTGTGAGTTTTGAATCTTTTGTACTTTGTCATGAGACAAGGTGACTGTTGTGTTCTCAGAATATTTTTAAAACACCCAGAGTTTTACACTCTTATGGTATAAGAAGAAATTTCTCTCTATGATTGACAAGCCTTAGAGATTTAAGAAGTTCTGCAGTTGTTGTTTTTTACATCTTCTTATCATTTGTTTGCAGATCTGCCCCTGCAAATATGAATCATCAATAAGTACTGCAAAATATAACCTTTTAAATGCAAGGCTTTGCACAGCCTTTCATAAACTCATAAAATACAGAGGACAGTTGCTAAGGCCATTTGGGGAGCAAGTGTACTAATATAGCTTGATCTTCCCACCGAATCTTAAGCACTTTCTGAATTGACATTTCACTGGCACGGAATAATATACTTGGCATAAATCTACAGTCACCGTGTTACAGTCTTCTGGTAGCACTTCTGCTGTTAAAGATAAGTTTTCCAACATTAAATGTTTGTACCAGACTGAGTTACTGAACTTTTGCAAATGTCGACTAATGCAATAAGTTTCACCTAATGTCTTGACCAGAAAACAAGGAAAAATAATTGCTTCTGCTTGGTGATCACACTCCTCAATAATGCACTGGGCATCACTCAAATCCGCACAAACCTTTCTGGTCTCAGAGGACCCCTTTCTAGCACACTGAACACAAAATTTGGCTAAGGCAAGTGTGGAATTGGTTTATTTTTTATATTGCTGTTTCTGAGTCCAATCTACCAATCTAGCAAAAGTGTTCATCACAACCCGGATTTTTTTTTTCACTCTTGGCATAGTGGTACTGTAGCTTTGTTGTTTGCTTATTTGGTTCGATTTTTTAGGGGGAGGTGTATTTTATTTCAATTTGCCGTCTGTCATATTTTTTTGCTTCATATGACTAAAATCGCTGCCAATTAATTTTTTATCAACTCAAAGCAGAGTTCTTCATTGTTTGCATAATCCTGAATTTGAACAATCTCGTCCTCATATAGTTCTACTGAATGCCACTTGCCATCTTCTGTTTTGAAATCTTGGTTATAAGTCACAAAAAATTGATCTCATGATCAATGTCTAATTTTTCCTTCCGAACTAGATGTTTTCTTTTGAACACATGTGGATCACGCTGATCATGGCTAGAGGTCTCTGACATCGAGTCTGTGTCTGAATTTTCCGCTTTAGTTTTCCTCTTGTCAACTTGTGGTTGCCCTTAGCTTTATTTTATATCGGTATCAAAAGACTTCTTGGCATAAAACAATGCCTTCAATCTTTCCAAATCCACGGACTGTGAAGTTCATTTGATTAAAATCTTTGTTCAGGCGTATTGGTTTTTTTCATGTAAGCTCAAAGCACCTCCAAGCAACAAATCATTCATCTTCTACTGAGAGGTTTTCATTTATCCAAATTTAAATAACAGCAGAGCTATAAAAGAAAACTCTTACAACACGAGAGGGAAAAGGATGGAAAAGGGTTGGGACCAACAAACCTTAGCAGACGTAGGGTAACTGAACTAGGAATGCTGATTGTCCAAAAGATGAAGGACTTCATGTGACATGCCCTCCATTGACATGACTGACATATGGCCGCCACGTGCATGTGCATCTTGTGTGTTAAGCCTTTCCCACAGAAACTATGGAATCAGTTCTGATTAATTTTTTATTTCATGGGTCTTACACCTGTAGACCTTACATACCTGTTGAGCACGAGTAACTGGCGTGATGTTTGTTTTTCAAGAAAATTGTACCACTACTTACCATATACTACATGGGCATTTCTCCTCTTCATGTGGGCCAGAAGGCACTGAAGAAACCATTATTGATGTGGTGAAAAGGTTTCAGTTAGGCCAGTTTACTAACCTTGATGATTTGGGGCAGTATGCAGTGCTCTCCTGTTGCCTTCTTATTTTTTGAATCATCATTCGCTTTGCTAGTTTTTTCCAATGTGGGCTTGGTGTCCAGTTTGTTTAGCACTGGCAGGTCTTTGATGCTGTTGATCAGGTGCTTTTTCAGAGAACACGTTTTCTTGGGAGCAGAGTCATAATATGGATTGGTGGTCTAAAGGTAACGCACCTTCCTCGAAAGCAAAAAGTTCGGGTCGGAAGTGTCCGGTGGTTTAATCCCCGTTTGGGCTCGAAACATTTTGCCTATCTATTAGACCATGACTAGTGGTCTTGGTGCTTGTGTTTCGGATGAGACAATAAATCGATGTCCCCGTGTGTTACACATAACTGTTAAGCGCACGTAAAAGAATCTGCGGCAACAAGAGAGTTGTCCCTGGCAAAATTCTTATAAAAAAAAAGTCACTCTGATAGGGAAAATAATATAGTTGCAGACAAGAAAAGAAAAACAGTGGGTGGTGCTGCTTTTGTGGCAATGCCGTCAACCCAGGGACAGCAGCCCGAATTTCACGCAGAGAAATCCATGACTTAAAGTGGTATTATATATATATATAAAATATATATATATATCTATATATATATATATATTATTATATATATTATATAATATATTGGTATAGGTATTTGTTAACGTTTATGCGTGTATCTATGTGTGCAGAATATGGAGGAGTCTACGCTGACTTTGATCAACTTTTTCTCCATTCTTTTGACGATCTCCTGGACAAGGACACAGTCTTAGGCCTCGAAACTCCAAAATTGAGCATCAACAATGCTCTGATCTTGGCCAAACCCAAATCTGAATTCCTTCAAATATGGCTGTCAAGATACAACACCTTCAATGACAGGAAATGGGTAGATCACTCCACACGTCTTCCGTTCCGCTTACACAAGCAGTATCCACACCTCATACATTTGGTGAAAACCTTCTTCCCCCCTCTTTCTCAAGCTCATATAAGACTCTTCAAAGAGAAGCAAGTGCCTAACTTCAACTTAACTTCCAGCACACAGTATGGTTTACACTTGTATATTCGAAACCTGAGGAGACACCCTGAAATTAAGGCACGACTTGATAAACAAAACAATGTTGCTGGAGATGCTATCCGACACATCTTGTATGGAGTCCACACTGCCTGCCCAGTACCCTCAACTGCAACTACAAATCCGACTGGTTTATTGTCCTATGAACAGGGAAATTCATCTCTACCCGAAGCTAAAGGCACGACAATAAAGACGTTACAGAAAAAAGAAACAAAAAAACAACGGAGAGAAAAAAACAAACAACAGAGAAAGAAAAAAGGAAAGAAAGGACGGTAATTATCAAATTTATCAGAGAAAAAGATAGAAAAAAAAAAGAATCAGTGCAACGCAGATTCTGTTTTGCTTGTATTCTGTCTGCCATGTCAATATAGGGCAAGAGAACACAGCAAGGTCAGTTTCACAATGGACATCAATATTAATGTCGCATTTCAGTCTGTCTGTCTCCCCAGCTGGCCTACCCAGGCTCCTTATTTCATCACACACACACACACCACACACACACACACACACACACACACACACACACACACACACACACACAAGATCCTAGGTCTGTTAATGGAATTGCTCCAGCCCTAATCTATAATTACAGAAGTGTGTGTTTGTGTGTGTGTGTGTGTGTGTGTGTGGTGTGAGTGTGAGTGTGTGAATGTGTGTGTGCGTGTCTGGTGTGAGTGTGAGTGTGTGAATGTGTGTGTGCGTGTGTGTGCGTGCGTGTGTGTGGTGTGTGTGTGTGTGTGTGTGTTGTGTGTGTGAGTGTGTGCATGTGTGTGTATGTGTAGTGTGTGTATGTGTATGTGTGTGTGAGTGAGTGTGAGTGTGTGAATGTGTGTGAATGTGTGTGTGCGTGTGTGTGTGTGCGTGTGGTGTGTGTGTGTGTGTGTGTGTGTGTGCGCGTGTGAGTGTGTGCATGTGTGTGTATGTGTATGTGTGTGTATGTGTTGTGTGTGTGTGAGTGAGTGTGTGTGAGTGTGAGTGAGTGTGGTGGCGCGCGTTATGTGTGTGTGTGTGGTGTGTGTGTGTGTGTGTTTGTGTGTGTGTGTGTGTGTGTGTGGGGTGTGTCGGTGGAGGTCATAAACACAAATGTGTTGATGCATGCATGTACACACCTCTGTAAGGGCATAATCACAAATGTGTTGATGCAAGTGATAAATGTGTTGATGCATGTATTTACACACCTAGACCTAGTATGTGATGATTTTCTTTTACCTAATGTTTTACGCGGTCAAATGAATTCATGAACCTTGTGGTTGGTGGATCCCCCCCCCCCCCCCCCTAAACTTCACCTTTCCACTCCTCACCCCGGTTTGTTCCCCCCCCCCCCCCCCAAACTTTACCTTTTCACTCCCCACCCCCACCCCCAAATGTTGTGCTATTTCACACAACATGACTTGACCAACAGATAGCCTACCCTTTTTAGCCTAAGACAAGTCTATCTCTGTCTGTACCATGCATAAACTAGTCTTATCTTCTCCTATAACAGGCTTCTCTCTCCTCTCTCTCCACTCTCTCTCCTCTCTCTCTCTCTCTCTCTCTCCTCATCTCTCTCACTCTCTCCTCTCTCTCTCTCTCTCTCTGAAATGTTAATGGTGTCATGCTGCAGTGACTCTGCTAAGTTTACACAGTGAAGTTGCTTTACTTTATATCTGTTCATCTAGCAGAACCCTGATCATCATTGATTGATCTATTGAGAATTTTGGGTGATAACAGCTGAAATTCGTGTGTGTTGTGTATTTTTGCTTTGCTTATTACTTTTTTGTTTACAGAACTTTGTCATATTCATATTTGTTATCCTAGTTTGAGTGTGATTATACTCTTTTTTGTGATTACACTTCTATTAGGCTTACGTGTTTGTTATTTGAGATTTTAGTCATTATCTGTTCATTTTGTTTTTCCCTTTTGTAATTGTTTTGGTTATTTGATTTTGGTTTTTGGTTTTTCTTCTACTTGTGTGAAAACTCATAGACACCCAAAGATCTAACACAGCATTACTATCTGCACTCATCCTTAAATGTCATGCCTCTTACCTCAGACAAGTGGCCATTAAAACAGGGTCTCCGAGTAGGCTACCTCAACATAAACAATGCAATGAATAAAACAGATGATATTGCTAGCATACTATTTAATGAGGGGAATGAGTTTCATCTGTTTGGCTTTGCTGAATCTCGTCTTTCCTCAAATATAACTGATGCAGACATGCACATTCCAGGATACCAAATATTTCGTCAAGATCCCTACAAACCAAACACTACAGGCTTGTTAACATATTTTGCATCTTCATTATGCTGTAAAAGGCTACATAACTTTGATGTCTATGATATTGAATCGATATGGGTAGAAATCAAACTAAAACACAGTAGTCCGCTATTGATAGGATTTATATACAGAAATCCGTCGGAACCCACGGACTGGATTGATCGATTCAATTCTTTAATGGATGAAGTTACACTTTTAAACTATGAAACAGTTATCCTTGGTGATTTTAACATAGATTTACTCAAACCTAAGCCTAAATGGAATCACAACTACACTATGTTTGGACTAGACCAACTAGTAGATAAACCCACACGTATAACAGAAAACTCAGAGACATTAATTGATCATATATATACTAATGCAAAACAACACATAACTGAAGTATGTACTCCATCGTGTGGATGCAGTGATCATAATCCTGTCTGCTTTACTTGGTTTAAACATCGTATAAAAATTCCTAAAGTTGGCATAAAACCATATATTACAGAAGATTCAAAAACTTTAGTGAGAAACATTTTCTTTCAGACTTGATGAATTCACCTTTACATGATATTTATCAAATAAGAGATCCCAATGAAGCTGCTGATTTTTGGGTTAATACATTTATCTCAGTGTATGACAAACATGCTCCCTTCATAAGAAAAAGAGTTAAAGAAAAAATGAAACCTCCTTGGATAACAAAGGACATAGATTCCGAGATAAACCTACGAAACTATCTGAAAACCCATGGCACAAATGACCAATTTAGAGAACAAAGAAATAAAGTAAATTCTCTAAAACGCAGATCGAAGAGAAACTACTTCCAACAGTTGTTAACTACCACAACTGACTCTCGCCAAATTTGGAAAGCCATTAATACATTATGTAATAAACATATTTCAAAGAGCCAACAATCCATTAAAGAAATATCAGCTGATGAATTAAACAACCATTTTTCAAATGTAGCTGATAAAGTTATAACATGCGACAAGTCAAGCGAAAATGATCTTATTTACTTAGAACAACATGTTAATTCTAAACACATTAAAATTCCATTCGATCTCCAGCCAATGACAATCTTTGATGTATTAAATAGTCTAAAATTACAAACAAATTCAAGGACACGTGATTTAGACAATTTGGATGGACGGATAATAAAACTATCTAGTCCAGTCATTGCTGAAACACTAACATATCTATACAACTTGTGTATTGAAAAAAGGTGTTTTCCTCTCAAGTTTAAACAAGCAAAAACCATTCCAGTACATAAATCAGGGGAATACTCTTCTCCTTCGAATTATAGGCCAATTTCAATTCTCTCAATATTATCTAAACCCATAGAAAAACACATACAAACATCGCTAAGTTCTTACTTTATTAACAACAGTCTAATAAATGAAGATCAATCGGGGTTTCGTAAAAACTATTCCTGCCACACTGCTCTAAGTCAGCTTACTGAAAGTCTCTTACACAACATAAATAACAATAAATTTACAGGTCTCCTTTTTGTTGACTTTGAAAAAGCATTTGATGTGATTGATCATTCTCTGTTATTACGCAAATTAGAAATGTACAAACTGACACCTGAAATTATTCAGCTTCTAAAAAGTTTTCTGTCAAATAGGCAACAGCTCGTAACTGTTAATAATCAAACATCAGCACTACTACCTATTAGCTATGGGGTACCACAAGGCTCAGTATTGGGACCTCTCTTGTTTTCAATCTTTGTAAATGACTTACCCTGTTTTATTCAATGTAGCTGTGAAATGTTTGCTGACGATACCACTCTACTTTGTAGTGATTCAGACCCTTGCAGCTTATCTCGCAAACTTCAATTTAGCATTGACAAATTGATTACTTGGACTCAGTTAAACCATATGTCCTTAAATGCACAAAAAACAAAGTGCATGTATGTATCAGCAAGACAGAAAAGACAGAAAATGAGAGATAAGTTCCTACCTCTGTTACTTGATAGCAGAATAATTGAAGAAGTTGACTCTCATAAACTTTTAGGTGTCACCATTGACAAAAATATGACTTGGACTGATCACATTGTGTCACTAGGAAAGCGCATTGCTCACAGGTTACGTCAATTATCGAAAATCAAACACTTTTTGAATCATCACTCTCGAAAACTGTTTTTTGTTGTTGTCATATTCTACCTATTATTGACTATGCATCAACTATATGGGATACCTGTAGTGAAACGAACTTGAAATTCATTCATCGTTTATATAAAAGAGCAGTAAAACTTGTCCTGTTAAAATCAAGTTCCCTGACAGTTGAGGATTATAAGAAAATAAACGTCCTGACTTTTCGAAACAGACTTTCCTTCAATAAAGCCATGTTTATGCAAAAAGTTGTTAACCAAACTGCACCTCCCAAAATTACCAATACTTTCAAAATCAATCAACACAGACACAACCATTTGCTAACATTTCCAAGACCCAGAAATAATCTATATAAATCAAGCCTACTATGTTCAGGTAGCGACCTATGAAAGCTACCAAAAAATTTGAAATGTATCAAAAACAAAGACAATTTTAAAGCACATCTAAAAAAATATTTCATAGATAAGTGTATAGAACAAGACTTGTAAACGTGTACATTTGCTTGTGATATAACATCACTCTTTACTGTTTCATTCCAACGTACTTGTATTGTGGCATAGTGTTACAACTGAATTAAAAATGTTACATGTAGCATGTGTGCGAGGGACAGAGAGATGAATGTATCACTGATAGTCATTATTATCATTATAAATATGGTATGACCACAGTTTATATGGTCATTTATATTCATCTCTTGATGTTACTTTTAAGGGATACTGATCTGCTGATGACTTGATAAGATATTAGACCTTGATGGTTGATTTTACTCTGTGTGTGTGTGTGTGTGTGTGTGTGTGTGTGTGTGTGTGTGTGTGTGTGTGTGTGTGTGTGTGTGTGTGTGAGTTGGTGTGGTGGTTATTGTTCTTGTTGATGCTGATGTTGTTTGGTTAGGCTTTAACATTTTATAGGGGGGGGGGGGGGTTGCCTGATTTTATCTGTTTGATTTCTCTTTGGTTTGGATGTTTGTTCTGGTGTGTGTGTGTGTGTGTGTGTGTGTGTGTGTGGTGTGTGTGTGTGTGTGTGTGTTGATACAGTACATGAGATATTTAGTTATAGGAAATGTTGCTTTTTTTTTTTTTTTTTTTGCTTTTTTTTCCCTTTTTTTTCTTGTATGTGCCTTTTGTGGGATAATTTTTTGTTGTTTGTTTTTTTTTTGTTTTTTTGTTTTTTGTTTTTTTATAATTATTTTGTTTGTTTGTTTGTTTGTTTGTTTGTTATATTTTTTATTTTATTATTTTTATATATTTTTTTAATTAAAAAAAAATATTGATTGATTTTTTAATTATACAATTGATGAGCTGGTGCTCAAGTTAGTTGCGATTTTTTTATGTACCTGAATGCACTTATTTGTTAGAACGCTGACATGTTTTGTGTAAATCTATAAACACAAGTGTTTGGGAGTGAAGGACTGAGAAAAAGGAAGGCAATTAATGTGATTGTCTTTCCTTTCTGCTTTGAATCCATTGCTTTGTAATGTATTGTTTTTCTTTGTATGCACCGTACTTGTTTTGGAGGAGGGAATTGATATAGGTTTGTATGTGTGTGTGTAAAACGATTTTTAAGGAACCATGCATTATTTTCCTTGTGTGATATATATATATATATATATATATATATATATATATATATATATATATATATATATATATATATATATATATATATATATATGTGTGTGTGTGTGTGTGTGTGTGTGTGTGTGTGTGTGTGTGTGTGTGTGTGTGGTGTAATTTCTTCTTTTGGTGTGCATATTTTTCAAGTTCATTTTTAATCTTTTCATTTGTACCACATATCTTCTTTAAGTTTTTCCTTGTTCAAATATGATTATTCTCTCTTTTTTTTCTCCTTTTTTATTTTAATTTTATTTTTTTATTTTTTATTTTTTTAGATGGATGGCTTGATGAAAAAAAGCAATTGGACTGCTTACTCAATGTACCATCTGGAAATAAAAGTTTGACTTGACTTGACTTGATTGACTTCACACACACACACACACACACACACACACACACACACACACACACACACACACACACACACTCACACACACACTCACACACACACGCACGCATGCACGCACGCACGCACGCGTTCGTGTGTGTTTAATCTTTCAATGTTCTAAAAAGAAAAAAAAAGACAAACAAATAATCAGTTAATGTACATGTTTTAGGAAATTTTTCTCCTGAAGTTAACATCAGTGCTGACTCCACTCTCCCCAAAACTCTTTCGGATGAGACTATAAACCAAGGCCCCGTGTGCGAACGCACGCAGAATATCTTGTGCACACGTTAAATCCTATTCCGCTTTTCGTAAGAGTAGGCCTTTGTGTGCCATTGGGAACAGATGACAATATTTACAAAAACTGCATACACACAGGGACTGGATGTAAAAAAGCACATGGGTGCTTATTCCAATATCCTCGACATACAAGGAAAAAAAAAGAAATAAAACACACGCACGCGTGTGCGTGTGTTTAAACTTTCAATGTTTTAAAACGAAAAAAAAAGCAAAAGTGACGCTCCACTACATAAGGAGTCGCATTGCACCTGAGGTCAATTTTTAGTTATTGACATGCCATTAATTTGCAATGAAATGGCTATACAATACAAAACACAGACTGAACATTGAACAGTTCTATAAAAGTTATTACAAATTGAAATGATAGACTGCAGGAAATGTCACAATGAGAAATTGACAAGTTTAGCATCCTAATAGATGGTCAGAATGAGGGCTTCGCAATTTCCAAAGCACGTTTAAAGACAAAAGGAAACACAATTATGCCTTGATATTTCACTACAAGGTAAAATAAGTGCTATAGTTTTATGATTAATCAAAATCTTAAAATCGACAGCCTCATCCCCACCTGCCTTTAATGGCTCCCAGCGGAAAAGTGGGTTAGGTGCTAAGCGACTCATTTCGTGGTGGAGAGTCACAAATAATCAGTTAATGAACACATTTTAGCAAGCCTCTTTGCCCAACTATATCACATTCATACGTAGCCATAAACACTTTTGAAAATGTCCTCCTTTGATTTAGGGGGGGGGGGGGGGGGGGGAGGCGAGATAACCTGGTGGTCAGAGTGATGTGCTCATGATCTGCTGACCCAGGTTCGAATCTCGTTCAAGAGGATTTTTCCTCTGGTGTTAACATCAGTGCCGACTCCACTCCCAGCAAAAGTCCTTCCGATGAGACTATAAACCGAAGCCCCGTTGGCGAACGCAGGCATTCATGACTCATGGATCATTTTCTTATTGACCGCAACTGATACGTTATGTGTTGATACGACTATGTGGTAAAACTGTTTACAGCGAACTTGTCATAAAACAATTAAGAATCGACAGCCCTATGCAAAACAGCGAAAACAAAGCAGAACAGACTTGCTTGCTTACGTAGTTATCAGGGAATTGAATTGATAAGCCCGTGGGTCCATGTATATGTATGGTTGATTGTGTTTTTCTGTGCCTGTTCCTATGTGTCTGAATGTTCAGTGTATTAACTTACCTTGATGCAAAATATTTTTGATTGGTTACTTGTTCCTTTGATACTTAGTACCACCTAGAACTCATGAACAAATGCACAAATTACTGTAGTAAGTTTGAAAAATCGTGTAAGTAGTAATGTATGCTAATGTGCGTTTATGCATTAAAAATAGTAGGGACGAGGGTTTAAAATGATATTTTTAGTGCTTGATATAATTATATACATAGTATTAAGTTTATATGCAAAACTGGAATAAAAGGTTAAAATGACATTTTTAGTGCTTGATATAATTATATACATAGTGTTAAGTTTATATGCAAAACTGGAATAAAAGGTAAAGGTAAAGGTGTCCCATAACCTATGTGGTCGTTGGGGAGCAAGGCGCCAGAGACCTCGGCTTCTCTAGGGTCAGCATATTGAGGGCGGTGCCCATTTAATCTCCCTCACTGCTTTACCTTCCCTGACCCTAAAGAGGCCAGGTACCCCTTTACAGCTGGGTGAACTGGGGGACTGTACTGAAGGCAAGGCGCGAATGGTCGTCCATCCAACTGGTAACCATGCTCGATGCTAAAACTTGAATATTTTCTTTAAACAATCCCTTCCTGCCACTAGGCACACGGGATGAGGGTCAAAGCTTAGCATGGCACAATGCCACACACGCATTGCTCTTTTTATCCATTAGTACCTGGGAATTTTGTTTAATTTAAAAGCATATTTTTTACCACACTCTCCCGTACTCTTCTTCCGTTTGACAACGTCCATCCTTAAAGCAGCAAAACTTCAATGCAGCCTCATCTGCATTTGGCAACTGCCGTGCTGTAATATCTGGTTAACTTTTTATTTTATTTTACAAACACCCTGCCTCCCAAGGAAGAAAGGGGTAAGTGTCGGCTTGTGTTAATTCATTCTCTCTGGCAAATCCATGTTATTTATGACAAACGTTGGAGGTTTGACGAAAAAATAAAGAATGAGACTGTTCTCTTTTGCACGTGCGTTTTGTTTCATATGAGTCTTCTATTTTATGTTCTGTTAAAATATCTGAGGTAGCATGCTTCTTCTAGTACTTTAGTAAGCCCAGGTCGTTTGGGGACGTGTTTTGCCCTTGTGAGTTTTAGTGGAGCGAGATTTGTTTATTTTATAGAAATCAGTAAATGTTTTTATTAAAAACTCAATGGCGGAGAATGGAACAGTAATGTTGAATATTTCCGGAAGCATGGAGTTACTTTGTTCTGGAAGGAAAAGATGCTCATTAAATTAAATTTGGCAAAGCAGTGAGGGGTTATAGTTTTGTGGCCAGCTTTGGAGATTGTGGTATTCATTTTCGCCATTGTAGTACACACTGGGTGATGATCACTGGAGTCATAGACTGAGATACACGTTGTAATGATGTTTTGGGGATTGATACGTACTTGTGATCAATTATGCTTGAATTTGGTGTGACTCTCTTAGGTGAGTTAGGTATTTGATGAAAGTTGTGTCAATTCATAATTAAGTGGGTTACAATTACATTACAATTGGTGAGACAGAACTGAAGACAGTCCAGCAGTTTACCTACCTGGGATGCACAATCTCCTCTGACGCAAAGATTGATAAAGATGTAGACAACAGACTGGCAAAGGCAAACGGTGCTTTTGGCAGACTCTACCACCGTGTCTGGAAAAACAAACACCTGAAGAAAGACACCAAGATCAGTGTCTACAGAGCCGTGGTACTGACCACCCTCCTGTACGGCTCTGAGTCATGGGTCACATACAGACACCACCTGCGAATTCTGGAACGCTTCCACCAACGCTGTCTCCGCTCCATCCTCGACATCCACTGGAGCGACTTCACCACGAATGCTGAGGTGCTGGAGCAAGCAGGGATCACCAGCATTGAGGCCATGTTGCTGAAAACGCAGCTACGCTGGGCAGGGCATGTCTCTAGAATGGAGGACCATCGCCTACCGAAGATGGTTCTCTACGGTGAACTTTCCACCGGACACCGCTACAGAGGCGCACCAAAGAAGAGATTTAAAGACTCTCTGAAGAAATCTCTGTCAGCCTGTCTCATAGACCATAACCAGTGGTCAGTCCTTGCTGCTGACCGGCAGGCCTGGCGACACACTGTGCATCAGTCGGTCTCCTCCTTTGAGGATAATCGCAGAGCGGCCCTTGAGGAGAGGCGAATGAGGAGGAAGAACCGCGTCCGCTCTACATCAACCCCAGAATCGACTTTCCCCTGCAGCCGCTGCGGCCGGGTTTGTTTGTCACGCATTGGACTGAACAGCCACCAGCGAGCCTGCAACAGACGTGGACAGTGCCCTTAATCTTCGTTCGCGAAGCCAAGCCATGATGATGGGATGATGGGTTAATTAACTATTTACTTTTTCTAAATCAAAATTAGAATTACCTGATACGATCACGTTCATCATGGATTCAAATATGTCAAATCAAATATTTATTTCCTCTGGATTCCTGTAGCAAAACCCCAGTTCCACAGGTGGCAATTTTTTTTTTATAAAGATTTCAATCCCGATCAACTTTACATCATAATTTTCTATATGGAATAGACACTTAAAGCTACAGACTCGCTAGTATAGATAATACATCGATTAGACCATTTCGTTTGGCGTTTTGTCAATTACATAAACCAAACGTTTTCAAGCATATAGATAGATTCATTGAACTTATTCAAACTTTTGAGACACCCAGATCTCTTTCTCGAATAAGAATGCTGGAACTACTTGATTTTCAAGCAATTTAAAAAATATTTCAGCTGAATTCCACTCATTTCTGGTCTATGTTCTTAGGATCTCTAACGTACTTTTCTAACCATTACGTCTTCTATTACTGCCCTGAAACAAAATCTGGTGGAGAAAATCAAAGCCAAATATGTGTATGAATTGGCAATTTTCAGCTGTTTTCCATTCAGTTCTTACCTTTCCCTTTGACCCAGAAATCTACACATCCTTGGAGTTTTTTCAAATGACTGTTAAGTCTAACTTATATTCAAGTTATTGAATATCTAATTGATGTTGTAGCCCAACAACTGCTGTTGTTAGAAAAAAGTAAGATCATTACAAACAGTAATAGAAATATACCAGTATCTGACAAGTTAAAGGACACCCATGCCTTTTATTTCCTCTCATCATAATTATTTGCAATATCATTGATTCATAGGGAATACATAGTTGGGATCAAAATGCATCCTTGTTTTAAGCCTTGTTTGCAACTGAAGTTTCAGAAAATCTATTCTTACTCATTACACATGACTGTGTTGTTTGCACAGGACTTGAATCATTTGTATTATTGTTTCCATAACTCCTGATTTCAGAAGTACAGACCTTGAAATCTGTCTATTTACTATGGCATACGCTTTCTTGACATCTACAAGGGCAAAATTATAGTTCTGAGTTTCTTCAAAAGTGTTTTTCAATACTAGCATACACGGTGAAAATGTAGTCAGTTGTAGGTCGGCCTTTTCAAAAACATGCCAGTGCATCATTTAACAGGGAATTTTCTTCAGCTGGGATACCAACTTCTTATTTATTACATTTGTGAATACCTTACTTATCTGGGTTGTTTATGTTGCTTTCCTTGTGCAGTAGCAACTTTATTGGTTTGGTTCATTCCTCAGGAAATACCTCATCAGCAATTGATGTAGAGAGAATGATGAATGAATGAATGAATGAATGAATGAATGAATGAATGAATGAATGAATGAATGAATGAATGAATGAATGAATAATCTTTATTTTTCAGGTTCTACGAAGTAATTATTACATACTTTTTTCATCCAGCCCTTGCCCTGATTAGGGATATGGCAAAGGGAGAGAGAGAGAGAGGAGAGAGAGAGAGAGAGAGAGAGAGAGAGAGAGAGAGAGAGAGAGACAGAGACAGAGACAGAGACAGAGACAGAGACAGAAAGACAGAGATACAGACAGAGACAGAGACAGAGAGAGATTTGTGTGTGTAAGTGTGTGTGCGTGTGTTGTGTGTGTGTGTGTGTGTGTGTGTGTGTGTGTGTGTGTGTGTGTGTGTGTGTGTGTGTGTGTGTGTGTGTGTGTGTGTGTGTGTGTGGATGCTCACAGGCACCTGGGCATAATGTATGTGGGGTTTGTGTATGATAAAATATTCATGCTTCAACTAAGCCTTATTTTGGGTTTGTTTTTTGTTTCTTTCTTTCAAAGTGAGACCTATGCTTTAAAACTTTGCCACACAATATCATCAGTGTCGAATATGTATATGTAAAAGTCGTGATCAGTCAATGTGTGCTACTGCATATTGTAGATGATTATAATTTTACTTCTAAATTATTCTTAGTATTTGTTTTGAATGATTTATTGGTCCTCTTTTAGTCTGATGCACCTGCAAGAATTTTTCTCTAGGAGATAATAAAGCTGTACTGAATCTTGAATGTGTGTGTGTGTGTGTGTGTGTGTGTGTGTGTGTGTGTGTGTGTGTGTGTGTGTGTGTGTGTGTGTGTAATTATATTACGGTGCTTAGATTTCATTGTTAGCATTTTTTCTATGCCACTGGTCAAATTATTAGGCCATTTACATACAGTTTGTCTCCTTGGGAGCAGTTTTTGAAAAAGGCAGTAGAGAAAGATCAGAGTATTTTAAACTTGCTGGACTGTAAACTGTTGTTTGACCTTGTTAGTTATACTGCTACAGGCCTATGCAATGAGATAGCTGTGTGAGAGCGTGTGAATGTCATCTCCTCCCTCGTTGCTTCACCTTCCCTGTGCCAAAAAAGGGGGCAAGTATCCATTTACAGCTGGGTAAACTGGGGGACTATACTGAAGCCAACCCGTAAACGGTGATCTACCCAACTGGTTAACCTTAGCTTGGTGGAAGGGAGTATTCTAACCACTGAGCTATCCGTCCCCCAGGGCGGTATACAAATATATCTTTAAGATTCAACATTCAGCTTAATATATTCTGTACTGTATGGTGTTGAGACAGACCTGTGATGTCCGCAAAATGATGCAACAAGAACCAGTAGCATTTTCTGACCCATCTATGGGACTGCTGGAGGGTAGTCATCACTATAATTATTTCTGTTGATAATTTCCACTATCCACCCTTCTCTCCACCCATCCTCCCTTTCCCCAAATAAGGTAACAAAAAACTTGGAGGAAGACAAAGACTTAATCAGTGGCTGTAAATGTCTTCTGCTCTGTTACACTTGAACTGTTTAGTGTTTTATTATTTTTATTTCTTATTGTATTATTCTTTTATTACTAGGATAATGGAATAAGCACACTTGTGCTTTCTTCATCCAGTCCCCGTGTGTATGTAGTTTTGTTAATGTTGTCATCCGTAAAACATAGACCATAACAGCAGACATTGAAAGAGGGACAGGGCAATGGAGATGAAATACTTTCGCAAACTCCTTGGCATTTCACACAGAGATCACATCACTAATGAAGAGGTAAAAACTGTAATAAACCATGCCATTAGTCCATATGAAGAGCTCTTGACTGCAGTTAAAAAACGCAAACTAAAGTGGTACGGCACGTCACACGAACATCTGGACTGGCCAAGACAGTCTTACAGGGAACAGTAAGGGGAGGGAGACGAAGAGGCAGACAGAGGAAACGATGGGAAGCCAACATCAAAAAGTGGACAGGCCTAGGGTGGAACGATGTGCTACAGTGGGCGGAGGACCGTGAGGAGTGGAGGAAGCTGGTTGCAAAATATTCAGTGGTGCCCCCATGGTCCCCGAGACTATGGGACAGGTGAATGTTTGGTGAAGTGGAGTCGGCACTGATATCAACTCCAGAGGAAAAATGTTATTGAACGAGATTCGAACCCGGGTCAGCAGATCGGGAGCGCGTCACCCTGATCACCCGGCTATCCCGTCCTCCCATAGTGTGATAGTGTGTGCTATCATGTGTAAGCTTAACATTTTAAACTTCTCGTAAGTCCTACGAAGCGTTTTTTTTATATGCATGCAGAGATATTATTTTGGACTAAGATACTACTTCGACATTTTGTATGACCCTGGACTAAAGTAGCCCAATAATTTTGCAGACAGGTCATGTCTTTGACCTACCCTTACTCTCTTCTCTCTCTCTCTCTCCTCTCTCTCTCTCTCTCTCTCTCCTCTCTCTCTCTCTCTCTCTCTCTCTCTCTCTCTCTCTCTTCTCTCTCTCTGTTTTTTTGTTCGGAAACATATGTTTTATGGGACTTGTTTTGGTGGTGGATGGTGGTGGACTGACGTTTTCGGTCATTTGACCTCATCATATTCTCATGTTTGCTCTTTCTTTTTGTTTGTTTGTTTGTTTTGTTTTGTTTTGTCTTTTATCTAATTTATATATATATATATATTTTTTTTTTTTCTTTTTTTTTTTTTTTTTTTTAAAATTCAAATCAAAATCATCATTGATTCTTGCTTCATGCTTTCGTTTCTGAATGGGTGCCTTTTGCAACGTTGCCTCGGTAGTGTATCTCTGTATTATTTCTTACCTGTTGTTGTTGTTCTTTCTCCCCTTATATCAAGGTCTTACGTTTTGTGGGACTTGTTTTGATGATGGATGGTGGTCGATTGATGTTTTCAGTCATCTGTCCTCATCATTTTCTCATGTTTGATCCTTAGTTGTTGCGCTGTCGTTTGTTTGCTTTGTTTGTTTGTTTGTGCTTTTTTTGTTTGTTTGTTTTTGTTGTTGTTTTTTTATATTCAAATCGAAATCGTCATTGAGTCTCGCTTCTTGTTTTCGTTTCTGGGTGAGTGCCTTTTTATAACATTGCCTTAATACTGTATCTCTGTTTTGTTTCTCGCCTGCTGTTTGATGCTTGGTATGGCTATTTTGCTCTTGGTGTTTGAACCTTTGTAGTTGTTGTTGTTTTGGCTGGGGCTGTCTTTTTATCATGATGTTGTCCCTGGGGGGAGCGGGGACTGGATGTGAAAGAGGCACACGAGTGCTTGTCTGTTGTCCTCAAGTGGAGGAATTTTGCCTTGCCTTGCCTTGCCTTGCCTTGCTCTCTCTCTCTCTCTCTCTCTCTCTCTCTCTCTCTCTCTCTCTCTCTCTCTCTCTCTCTCTCTCTCTCTCTCTCTCTCTCTCTCTCTCTCTCTCTCTCTCTCTCTCTCATAAGTGTGTGAGAGAGCATTATTTTCTAAATCCGAATGCCAAATTTCTGATAAACGCAGACTCTGTGAGGCGCTAAGTGTGTTTAAAGGCATTGCTGATATGAATTCTGTTGCAAATATTCTATCTGTCAGCAGTGAAGAGAAAATAGAAAGTCTAGCTAAATTCATTGGAGAAGCAATGAATATTAGGAAAAAGATAACGGAACAGAGAAACCAGTCCTTAGATGGTCCTTTATTGATTCTGTTAGTGTGTGTGTGTGGGGGGGGGGGGGGGGGGGGGGGGGAGGGAGGGGGGAGAGAGAGAAAAGTGTGTGTGTGTGTGTGTGTGTGTGTGTGTGTGTGTGTGTGTGTGTGTGTGTGTGTGTGTGTGTGTGTCACCTGCGTGGCAATTAGAATGTGCAGTAGTATATGTAAGTGCGAAGTGAGAGGACAATTTGAAAAAATGTTATTATGTTACACAAATTTATCTGAACTTGTTATTCCCCCTTGTCTACAGGGCTGTAATGCTGTATGGACAATAAAACTGTCAGTGTCAGTGTCAGTGTCAGTGTCAGTGTCAGTGTCTCTCTCTCTCTCTCTCTCTTCTCTCTCTCCTCTCTCTCTCTCTCTCTCTCTCTCTCTCTCTCTCTCTCTCTCTCCCCTACTACCTACCTATCTACCTACCGACCTACCTATGCAGACGTGTGTACTCGTGCTCTCAAGAAAATATTCATTTGTGAGAATCTGGCTTCCAAACATATTCAATCTTGTACCTCTTCTATCATGTGGACTGCACCTGTGCAGCACCCTCTCCACGCCACTGGAAAGATCCATTGGAAAGGCAGTCGCCCACATGAATGGTTTCAGTACCATCGCAGGAGCCCCCAGAACGTTGCCGTATACAGCCCAAGCCGCCCTGGGACTCCAACTCCCCGATTTTTCCTCAGGAATGGTGTCTAAACACGACACCTGTGTGCATGTTGGTTTTATAATTTTGTCATCCGTTCCTACCGGCACACGATGGCCTGCTCTTCCAAAAGGCGAAACGGGGTTTTAACGTGTGCACAAGATGTTCTGCGTGCGTTCGCACACGGGGCCTCGTTTATAGTCTCATCCGAATGACCGAACTACCTCTGACTACTTCCATGTAAATGGAACAGTAATCAGCAGAGTGTGTCATATTTTAATTAAAGATGAAAACTGTGGGACTAGGGGCCATGGGTTAGAAACATAATCACCAATCTCCTTCATTTTCACCTCCATTCCATCCCAGTCTCTTTCCCCTGCCCCTCTCCCACCCCCCCAATATGTCTGCTGTCACCAACAATACCCAATGTGACTGGGCCCCCCAAACACATATCAAAATTGACACAAAATAGTCAACTTTTAGAGTCCCTTTTCCTTTACTTCCATTAACCAGAAAAATTGTCTATAAACGTTACACATGTGTAGTGTTAATAATCGACCATCATTTAGTGTGTATTGGAATGACTTTGCAAAGCCCAATAAACCTTCTTTTAGTGACAATGGTGACCTCTCCAGTATTCCCACTACCCTACCCAGTGACAAACTGTACAAGACAAAAATACAAGTGAACTGTGCAGACAAAAAGCTGGTAACTATCACGGCATTCTATACCACGGGCACCGTATTGATTCAAGGAGACTATGCAGGAGATGACTCAAAAAAGAATTCCAGTCACTGGTTCAAGGTGATTAGAACCATCTTCAGTCTGACACAGAAAGATGCCCCACCAAACTTGGACAAGGCTGTGTGCGGCCTGTCTGAGCTACCTTCACCCCAACCCAAATCTTCTCCCTCCGGCGGAATAATTCCCCAAGACATCCCCTTCCCATCCAGAAGTCCTCACCTCCTAAAATTGGTTTCAATGACCACCCCAACCCCTGCCCAACACCCAGTCCTGATGTCCAGCTGTCACCATCATTAGCCACACCCCCACCAGTCCAGCAACCAGCCCAGGTAACTCCAGCAGTGGGGAACACAACACAAACCACTCCACAAAGCACACCAGGAACATAACATCCACACCCATTACAGACACAGGTTCTCTCTTACTTAAAAGAAAACACACAGAGATCAAAACAGGCAGTAAATCTAACATTCAATCCAAAACCAGATCACAAAATTCACTCATTTATTCTGTGCAATATGTTTCACCATCAGCCACTCACCCTCATCAAAAAACACATCACGGTTCTTCGTTTCTTGTGCAAATATGCAATTACCCACTCATCACAACCACAGACACAAAAGATACATTCAATATTTTGTTTAGTCAAAAAAGCCACAAAGCATTAGGGTCCCTCACCAAGAATGTTCTCAAACTACAAAAAGAAAACCATTACTTGAAGTCAGAACTCAAGCAACTGACACACATACTATCAAAAGTACACACACAAAAACACCCAGCCTTGCAGTCAAATGATAAACAGGATTCCTTTCTATCATCTTTCCCGACCACCAACAGATTCTCTCTTCTCTACCGCGATGACGAAAACAAAAAACGATGTACACATGCCAACACTGACCTACAGCCAACTCCATCTGACTCTACAACTCCACAACAAGCCACAGTCAACACTACCAAAGACCACACTGACCTGAAGCAAACCCCATCTGACTCTACAACTCCACAACAAAGCCACAGTCAACACTATCAAAGACCACACTGACCTGAAGCAAACCCCATCTGACTCTACAACTCCACAACAAGCCACAGTCAACACTACAAAACCACACTGACCTGAAGCAAACCCCATCTGACTCTACAACTCCCAACAGCAACAATCAAACACTATCAAAGACCACACTGACCTGAAGCAAACCCATCTGACTCTACAACTTCACAACAAGCCACAGTCAACACTATCAAAGACCACACTGACCTGAAGCAAACCCCATCTGACTCTACAACTCCACAACAAGCCACAGTCAACACTATCAAAGACCACACTGACCTGAAGCAAACCCCATCTGACTCTACAACTTCACAACAAGCCACAGTCAACACTATCAAAGACCACACTGACCTGATGGTGGGCTTAGTGGTGGTGATGTTGATGGTGCTGGTGATGTAATTGTTGGAGAGGATGATGCCGGTGATGTAAATGCTGAAGAGGATGATGCTGGTGATGTAAATGTTGAAGAGGATGATGCTGGTGATGTAAATGTTGAAGATGATGGTGCTGGTAATGTGGATGTTGAAAGTGCTGGTGCTGGTGATGTAAATGTTGAAGATGATGGTGCTGATGATGTAAATATTGAAGACCATGCTGATGCAAATGTTGAAGATGATGGTGATGTAAATGTTGGAGATGATGGCGCTGGTGATATAAATGGTGAAGACGATAGTGGTGCAAATGTTGAAGAGGATGATGCTGGTGATGTGAATGCTGAAGATGATGGTGCTGGTGATGTGAATGCTGAAGATGATGGTGATGTAAATGTTGAAGAGGATGATGCTGGTGATGTAAATGCTGAGGATGATGGTGCTGGTGATGTAAATGCTGAAGATGATGGTGCTGGTGATGTAAATGCTGAAGATGATGGTGGTGTGGATGCTGAGGATGCTGGTGATGTTAATGTTCAGGGTGATGGTGATGGCGATGTAAATGCTGAAAATGATGGTGATAGTGATGTACATGCTGAACATGATGGTGATGTAAATGTCGAAGAGGATGGTGCAGGTGATGTAAATGTTGAAGATGATGGTGATGCAAAAGTTGAGGATGATGGTGATGTAAATGTTGAAGATGATGGTGATGTAATTTCTGAAGATGATGGTGATGTAAAGCCTGAAGATGATGGTGATATAAAGGCTGAAGATGATGGTGCTGATGATATAAATGTTGAAGATGATAGTGATGCAAATGTTGAAGAGGATGATGCTGGTGATGTAAATACTGAAGGTGATGGTGATATAAATGCTGAAGGTGATGGTGATGATGTAAATGCTGAAGACGATGGTGATGTAAATGTTGAGGGTGATGGTGATGGTGATGTAAATGCTGAAGATGATGGTGATAGTGATGGAAATGCTGAACATGATGGTGATGTAAATATTGAAGGTGATGGTAATGTAAATGTTGAAGAGGATGGTGCTGGTGATGTAAATGCTGAAGATGATGGTGATGTAAATGCTGATGATGATGGGGAAGTAAATGCTGAAGATGGTGAGGTAAATGCAAAAGATGATGGTGATGTAAATTTGAAAATCATGGTAATGTGAATGTTGAAGATGATGGTGATGTAAATGGTGAAGATGATGGTGATGTAAATGTTGAAGATGATGGTGATGTAAATGTTGGAGATCATGGTGATGAAAATACTGAAGATGATAGTGATGGTGATGTAAATGCTGAAGATGATGGTGATGTAAATGCTGAAGATGAGGGTAATGTAAATGTTGAAGATGATGGTGATGCTGATGTAAATGCTGAAGATGATGGTGATGTAAATGCTGAAGATGATGGTGATGTAAATGCTGATGGTGATGGTGATGTAAATGCTGATGGTGATGGTGATGATGATGCAAATGCTGAAGGTGATGGTGATGTAAATGTAGAGGGTGATGGTGATGTAAATGTTGAAGATGATGGTGATGTAAATGTCGAAGAGGATGGTGATGTAAATGCTGAAGATGATCAGTGATGGTGATGTAAATGCTGAAGATGATGGTGATGTAAATGCTGAAGATGAGGGTGATGTAAATGTTGAAGATGATGGTGATGCTGATGTAAATGCTGAAGATGATTGTTATGGTGATGTAAATGCTGAAGATGATGGTGATGTAAATGCTGAAGGTGATGGTGATGTAAATGCTGATAGTGATGGTGATGATGATGTAAATGCTGAAGTTGATGGTTATGTAAATGTAGAGGGTGATGGTGATGTAAATGCTGAAGATGATGGTGATGTAAATGTTGAGGGTGATAGTGATGTAAATGCTGAAGATGATGGTGATAGTGATGTAAATGCTGAACATAATGGTGATGTAAATGTTGAAGGTGATGGTAATGCAAATGTTGAAGAGGATGGTGCTGGTGATGTAAATGCTGAAGATGATGTAAATGCTGAAGATGATGGTGATGTAAATGTTGAGGGTGATGGTGATGCAAATGTTGAAGAGGATGGTGCTGGTGATGTAAATGCTGAAGATGATGGTGATGTAAATACTGATGATGATGGGGAGTCAAATGCTGAAGATAATGGTGATGTAAATGCTGAAAATCATGGTAATATAAGTGTCGAAGATGATGGTGATATAAATATTGGAGATGATGGTGATGTAAATGCTGAAGATGATAGTGATGGTGATGTAAATGCTGAAGATGATGGTGATGTAAATGCTGAAGATGAGCGTGATGTAAATGCTGAAGATGATGGTGATGCTGATGTAAATGCTGAAGATGATTGTTATGGTGATGTAAATGCTGAAGATGATGATGCTGGTGATGGAAATGTTGAAGATGATGGGGAAGTAAATGCTGAAGATGATGGTGATGTAAATGTTGAGGATAAAGATGATGATGATGTAAATGCTGAAGATGATGGTAATGTAAATGTTGAAGTTGATGGTGATACAAATGTTGAAGATGATGGTAATGGTGATGTAAATGCTGAGGATGATGGGGATGTAAATGTTGAGGATGATGGTGATGGTGATGTAAATGTTGAAGGTGATGGTTATGTGGATGTGAAGATGATGGTGATGGTGATGTAAATGCTGAAGATGATGTTGATGGTGATGTAAATGCTGAAGGTGATGATTATGGAGGAGGATGTAGATGGTAGAACCGCTGAAAAAGGTGCTGGTTAGGATGATGTGAATTCTAATGTGATGATGATGATGATGATGATGATGATGGTAATGATGATGTGATCTCTAATGGTGATGATGGGTATGATGATGTGATTACTAAAGGTGATGAAGGTAACGTTGGTGTAGGTGTTGAAAGTGATAGTGGTAACGAAGACTATGACGAAGAAGTTAAAGATGACGATGGAAACAGTGATGAAAACGAGGATTGTGATCGTGACTATTGTGTAGAGTCACTGAAGATGATCATCGTGACGATGATAATTATATAGGTTGAAGAGGTGGATGATAGTGCAGGTGATGAAGAGAATGAGTTTGATGATGAAGACGTAAATGATGAAAGTAATGATGGTGATGGTGATATACTTGGTGCAGATATAGATAATGAAGATGCTGATGGCAGTGATTATGTAAATGATAAAAAGGTTAACGGGGTTGATGATAACTAGAAGGCATTGAGTGTGACTTTATGTACTTGCAGAATTGGAAATGTAAAATGGATGGAAATGTTTTACGCTCTGATGTTTATCTTCCCCCTGCCTTAATCATGTTTTGTATAGTGGCCTAAGGCCGATGTACAATAAAACTTTTCAGTGTTCAGTGTTCTCTCTCATCAGCCAAGCTTCCTTTTCATGCTTTACTCAATAGTGTGTGAGTGTGTAGATTTAGTGAATTAATCCCCTTCCCCACTTCCAAACCTCCTCCTCCTACCCTCGCCCCCCTCCCCACATACTCACACACACTCAAACACTTTTTTTATTAATGTCTAATATCACATTTTGCGAAAAGACGCACACACACACACACACACGCACACACGCACACACGCACACACAGACACACAGACACACAGACACAGACACAGACACACACACACACACACACACACACACACACACACACACACACACACACACACACA
>CM060328.1:27888809-27903809 GCA_030674155.1 Stramonita haemastoma
TTCTAACTGTCTGCAGCCCAACCATCATGTGTCAGTATGTGTAAACGAGGTGGTCTGTCGTGAGTGTAAACAGCCAGGGCATAAAAGAGGAGATGCCTGCTGTGAAGTCAGACCTGATGCCAGTGTGGACAGACAGCTGGCTACAAGGGAACTGCAGGGGCAGAGTTCCGGAGAGGTGGTGACCGGCCAGATCAAGGAGCAGAGGAAGCAAGGAGAACAGATGTCCCCTAGTACTCCTGCTGGAACGAGGACAGTGGGCGGAGAGAAATCGGGAGGGAAAGGGAAAGGAGGAAAGTCAGTGACCACTGCTTCTGGGGAGCTAGATAGGGGAAGGCCCGCTACAGCAAGCGGAAGGGTAGCCTCCAAGAAGCAAACCACCCTGCACTCCAGCATAGCCCCCCGTGACGACCGTCAACGTCATCGCTCAGAGACCCCCAAAAGACGTCGCTCTGGGGAACAAGAAAGTCCACAAGCTGGTGCAGCAGGGAAACTGCCACGACGTGACTCCAGGGATCTGGAGGGAGAAGAGGATGGAATGTCAGACTGTTTCAGAGAATGACCAGTGTTGACCGAGATGATGAAACTTTTGCTCTTTCTCCACCCTCCTCCCCACCCATTATTCCCCTTCTTTTGACAGCCCAGTGTTTTGTTTTTCTTTTTCGCTTTGTCTGTCTCTTTTTTTTTTTTTTTTTTTTTTCCAAATCAACTGCCTGGCGTCCTACCCAGGTTCTTGGATGCTGGTTATATATGAATAGCGCTATAAGCTAAACATATGATATAATTATTAACGGTGCAGATGGACAAACTTAGAATATGTTCCTTGAACTGTAGGGGTTTAAAAAATAAATGGAAGCGTAAAACTTTGTTCAGGTACTTTAAATTACAAAACTTTGATATTATATGTATGCAAGAGACTCATATTTCAAACAAAGATAAACCAGCTTGGGAGAAAGAATGGGGAGGTAGAATCTTTAGTCAAGAGGGAACATCACACAGTAAAGGCCAAGTTATTTTGATTTCTAGACATTTTAGGGAAGAAGTTGAACAAGTAAAAGCGGAGGAACGTATACTGGTAGTCAAGATAAACTACAAAGGATATCCTTTAAATATAGTTAACGTTTATGGCCCTAATGACACGGTAGAAAAAAAAACTTTTTTCCACTCTCTGCATTGGAAACTCGAGGATCTAAACGAAGAAAGTCTGATTTTGTGTGGTGATTTTAATTGTGGGTTGAATAATAACCTTGACATTATATCTGGAAATCCTCATAATAGGACTGAAGTAAAAGCTTTTCAATCTGCATTGCAGGAGCTCTCATGCACAGATGTGTGGAGGTTTTTCCACCCAGAGGAAAGGGACTTTACCTGGAATAGGTACTGTCCATTTATTGCCCGTCGTCTTGACTATTGCCTTATGTCTGACGATCTTCTGCACCTGTGTTCATCCGTTGAACACTACCCTGTTCCTAACTCTGATCACAAAGCTGTGATCATAGAACTAGAAGAAAGTCAGTTTGAGCGAGGCCCAGGATATTGGAAATTTAATAACAGCTTGCTTAGAAATGAACACTTTGTTAAAGCAATGAATGATTTTTTACAGGAAGAATTGGAAAAAGATGAAGGTCAATCAGGCTCTCTTAACAAATGGGAGGTACTAAAAGCAAAAATAAGAAACTTTTGTAGAAATTTTGGTAGATGTCTAGCCTGTTATAAAAGAAATGAAAAAGCGGATTTACAAAACCAATTAAAACACATAGAGACCAATATTATAAAAGAACCTCAGAGTATTAAGTTACAACGAGAATTACAAAAAGTAAAACACAAGCTAGAAATCTTAGAAATGCAAGAAGCCAAAGGTGCCCAGATTAGAGCCAGGATTAAGTGGATAGAAGATGGAGAGAAAAACTCTAGATATTTTTGTCATCTGGAGAAAGTAAGAAAACAAAAAAATGTAATGACCCGTCTAGTCACAGAATCAGGGCAAGTATTGACTACTCCCACAGATATAATGTCTGCACAAGTGTCTTTTTACAAAAACTTGTATGATCAGAAAGCTGATGATGAAAACGTTAAAGAGGCCACAGATGAATTTATAACTGGTATTAATGTTCCCCGTCTTAATGACACAGATGCAAAACTATGTGAAGGACTTGTGTCAGTTGGTGAAGCATCACAGGCTCTAGCAAGAATGAAAAATGGTTCAGCTCCAGGGATGGATGGAATTACTATAGAATTCTTAAAGTTTTTCTGGTCAAAATTAAACAAAATACTAACTGCATCTTTTAACGAATCATTTGAGAAAGGCGAGCTGTCATACACGCAGTACCAAGGGATAATATCTTTGATCCACAAAGGGAAAGACTTAGACAGAGAACATCTAACAAACTGGAGACCTATAACTCTAACTAATACTGACTATAAAATTTTAGCTAAAATAATTGGGATCCGATTAGGTCAAGTTATACCAAAATTAGTAAGTGAAGATCAAGTTGGTTACATCAAAGGAAGAAACATAGCGACAATAATTCGTACTATTGATGACACTATTAACTTTCTCAATGAATCAGGCAAAGCAGGTTATTTACTGGCTCTAGACTACTCTAAAGCATTTGACTCTATATCAAAATCGTATTTGCTCCAAACATTTGACGTGTTTGGCTTTGGACAAGATTTTAAGAGGTGGGTAATGGTTTTGATGAAAAACCCTGTAAGTCACATAAGCTATGGAGGATGGGTATCAGAGAGCTTCAAAATTAATTGTGGAATTAGGCAAGGATGTCCTTTTTCCCCTCTTGCATTTGTTTTAGCTGTAGAATTGCTAGCTATCAAAATAAGAAACTCTCGGATAGAAGGAATACAATTACCAGATGTAGGTAGAAGAAGCACTAATCATCTTAAGATATTGCAATTAGCTGATGACACGACATTATTCTTGAAGAATAAAAATGAGATAACCTTTGCAACTGAAATAATAAAACAATTTGCCTGCTTCTCTGGATTACAGTTAAATAGGAATAAAACAAAGTTATTAGTAATGGGAAAAGGCTGTGTAGTTGACAATGATCTGCCATTTGATATTGTTAATAAAATTAAAATATTGGGAATAGTTTTTACACATGGAAAAATGGCTAAAGAGATAGAAGACAACTGGGAAAAAAGATTAACGAGCTTACTTACCATGATTAAAGAATGGTGTAAAAGGGATCTAAGTCTACAAGGCAAAATTGTAGTAATAAAAACTTTTCTGATCAGTCAGTTCACATATGTTATGTAGTCAGTAGGTCTTCCAAAACCCATTCTTATAAAAATCAATACAATCTTGTACAAATTTCTTTGGCAAAGGAAGTATAGCAATAGACGGGCGTTCGAAAAAGTCAAACGGAAAGTAATGAAAACGGATTATAAAGACGGGGGTTTGAATATGGTTGATATGGTCGAAATGCAGGAGATATATAATTTGCAGTGGATAGGAAGACTGCATAATAGAAACACAGGCACCTGGTGTGCCATCCCTCTTTGGTATTTAGATAAAATTGCCCCAGGTCAACATGTGTTTGAAGTTAATTGTTATAGCAATGAAATGCAAGGACTTTCAGTTGTGAAGAACGGATTCTGGAGAGAAGTATATGCAACATTTTTAGACAAAACGTCAAAAGCTAGTTTGGAAAACGTATTAGCAGAACATATCGGACAGCAGCATCTCTTTAATAACAGACTTGTCAAGTATAAACATAGAATAATCAACTTTCAAAAATGGAAAGAAAAAGGGTTTTTACGAGTTAAAGATATTTGCAAACCACAGGAAAAACGTGTCCTGTCATTGTATGAAGTGACTGAGGTGCTGAACCAAAATAACGCAATAACTCTATTTCAGTATTATGCAATAATAAACGCAATCCCTAGACCATGGATTGAAACAATTACCGAGGGAACGGTTGATCTGTCAGTGGAAGAGCATGGAACTTTAGAAGCAAGCAAATTTGACGCCAAACCAAAGCAAATTAAGCACTATCTGATGACAAAAAATGTAAATGAATCATTAACACCTCATGCAGTTGACTTCTGGCAAAGAAAACTGGACTACACCGTTGACAAACATGTTTGGCTGATGCCAAGATTGGCTACAAATGAAGTAAGACTGAGAGAGCTGCAATGGAAAATATTGCACAATCTGTATCCAACTAATATTTTGCTACATAAAATGGGTGTAACTGATTCCGTGTATTGTGACAACTGCTTAAACACAGTCGATTCCATGGACCATTTCTTTTATGAATGTCCGTCTGTAAAACGGTTTTGGACATATATTGACTCCACTGTCTTGTCTGTAACTGGGAAACACCTTCATCTTTCAGTAACTGACATTTTGTTTGGCTATAATCCAAAGAACCTAACTGCAACAAATTGCTGGATCAACAAAATGATTTTGCTTGGAAAAATGTGTATTAGTAAGATTAAAAAGACCAAATCTATGCTACAATACCAGGTGGTTTTTGAACAAGAAGCACACCTGAGAAAAGTACTGTCAACCTGATTATCTGTAACTATGAAAATATGTCTATTGTGTAAAATCTAGCAGATAAGTTCTTAACCTTTTTCTTTTTCAGACATGTATATAAACATTCTTTGCTTGTAAAAAAATTTAGTTAAGTGTACCCAGTTTCTATGAAAGATAGAGATTGTGAAAGAAAGAATTTACCTGGTTTTTGTGGAAGAAAGAGTTTTTATGGTTTATGTGGAAAAAAAAAAAGTTTACCTGCTTTATGTGGAAGAAAGAGACTACCTGCTTTTTGCGGAAGAAAGAGTTCACCTGCTTTGTGGAAAAAAAAATCTTTGAATTGATGTCATAATCTTTGAATTGATGTGTTATAATCTTTGAATTGATGTGTTATGATCTTTGAAAAAAAAAAAAAAAAAAAAAACTCGAGGAAAAATCCCCTCTACCGGGAATCGAACCCGGGTCGTCAGATTGCGATCGCAATGTTCTGACCACTAGGCTATCCCGTCCCCTGTCCCCCGGCCTCTGTCTTACGAAGTAAGAAAGAAAGAACTGCAATAGAAAATAATATTGCACAATCTGTATCCAGCTACTATTTTGCTACATGAAATATCTGATTATGTGATTGTGTCTACTGCTTAAACATAGTCGATTTCATCGATCATTTCTTTCATGAATGTCCGTGTGTAAAACGTTTTTGGACGTAGCCTATATTGACTCCACTCTCTTGACTTTTCACTGGGAAACACCTTCATCTTTCAGTAACTGACATTTTGTTTGGCTATGATCCAAATGAACTAACTGAAACAAATCGTTGGATCAAGAAAATGTAGGGCCTACTTGCTTGGAAAGATGTGTATTAGTCAGATTAAAAAGATTAAATCTATGCACAATACCAGGTGGTTTTTGAACAAGAAGCACAGCTGAGTAAATTACCGTCAACCTAATTATCTGTAACTATGAAAAGAGGTCAATAGTGTAAAATCTAGCAGAAAAGTTGTTAACTTTGGGTTTGTTTTCTTCAGATATGTATATATACATTTCTTGATCATTTGTAACATTCTCTATATTTTCATGTGTGTATGTGTATATGTATGTATGTATGTATGTATGTATGTATGTATGTATGTATGTATGTATGTATGTATGTATGTAGGTAGGTAGGTAGGTAGGTAGGTAGGTAGGTAGGTGGTAGGTGGGGGGGTGGGTAGGTAGGTAGGTTGGTTGGTTGGTTGGTTTGCATATATGTAAGTATACATGTATCATGTATGTAAGCAGTTATGAGATCGTGTGTGTAGTTATAGGTATATATGTGAGTATGCTTGTATGTAGCCTATGTGTGTGCATGTATTGACTGATGGGTGGATAAATGGATGGTTGGCTTGATGCAAGCAGTGTGTGCATTGACTGTTCACTGGGACAGTTTCCGTGATCTGTAAAAATAAGAATTTTAATTTAAAAAAAGAAAAAAGAAAGTGTGAAAAAGAAGCTAAGGGAAAGGAGAAAAAAAAAACAAAAAAAAAAAAAAAAAAAAAAAAAAACGATACGCAGTACCAAACAACATGGAAGAAATAAGTACACTATATATAATAAGGTAAGAAAAATGCATTCATTCAGAAGACTAGAATCAGAAGTCACAATAAACTGATTTTGAGACTTTCTACCCGGATATAAATCCGCACCACATGATCATCTCCCCTGGACGGTACGGATTAATCCGTACCACAGCAGGTACTTTCACTTTCGCCCTCCCATTCTGTTCTATTCTCACATCGTTGTTTTAGCTTGTTGGCTTTAGCTGCCACGTTGGTCACACATGGTTCACAGCTAATTTGCATATAAATTGAGCGTGTTTTTGTTGTGTTTATTGTTGTTTTAGGTGTCATATGCTTGTAGTATGGCTTTGGTACATCATACTTTCACTGCTGATGAAGTAACAGAAGTTTTAAACGAGTTATTACGTTGCCGATAAAGATCGTATTTTGGATAGAGATCGTGAGAGCTTCGAGTCTCGCGATACTAGACTGTGTGCCGCTTGAGGAGCGAGATAGGCCAGCTAAAAGGGGGGGGGGAAGGGGGGGAAGGGGGGGGAGGGTGACTGGGGAGGGGCGTGGCCTTGGTACTGTGAGTACTGCTACAATAAACACCAAGTGTTTACATGAAAATGAACTACAAGCCATCTGGTGAAGTGCAAACATTCTGTACATAATGAATAAAGTAGTGTAGAAAAGTTCAGGAACTTACCTGGACTAGGGAAGAAATTTTATCTGTATATTCCATGATCGTTATTGTGACAGTGTCATGTGTACAGTTCAGTTGTTCCCTTTGATTATATTACATTTGATGTGATGCTGGAAGAAAACTTGTATAGTACCTATGTTTGTCCCTGTTTATTTGAGATTCTTGTATAGTTTTGTTGTTGTTGTGTTGTATTTGTTGCATACATTGCGTAAAAATCATAAGCCCATCAGTGGGATCACCACTTAAAATCAGAGCAATTACGTAATTTGACACCATAATTAACATACTCTTTTTTATGCAATATAAATTTTTATGCACGCATATAATGGGCAGTCATCTACCCACACAATGCCATAGTTTCATAAGAAATGGGCTTCAAACAAAAAAGATATGAGGATTTTACTATGATGACCCAGTACACACTGCACTCAGCTGCTGCAGGGCTGGTCCACAGAGACTGCAGTGCAGCTGCACCCTTGGGGTACAAAGTGTTAAAGAAAAAAGAGGCTAATACATAAAGAGCAAACAAGAGAACATAATGAATAAACAACTGAAAACATCAATCTACCACCATCTGTCAAAGTTATACAAGTCATATAAATCATACATTTGGATAAAAGGGGAAAAAATAACTGATATCCTTATTGGAGGGGGGGGATACTACCAAACAAAAATACATAAAGCATCCCAGATGTTTAAAGAATTAGCAAAACATTTTATAAATTGGATAATGATTTACACACACTCACATACACTCACACCCAGACACATACACCCACAGACACATAGAAAACAATTACACCCACACCCACACACATATACACACAGTGGTAGAGAAGGGGGGAGAGGGGGGAGTGTGGTTTGTTGTTTTTAATGCATCAAGTGGTTTAGAAGGTGATTTTTAAAGGTTGTTAATATTGGTGCTGTTTAATTGAATCAGGAAGGGAGTTCCACAGCGTAAGGCCTGAGTATAGTAAACTAGATTTGAACAGGTCTATTCTTGGTATTGGGACACTTGGCTTTTCCATATTTCTGAAATGATTTATTGGGAATTTAACTTTTAAGGGTGTGAGGATATTTCCTGTCATTATCTTAAACATCATGATGCCTTAGTTATATTTTAGTGGTTGGTGTAGGGAAAGAATATTTAACTGAGTATAGTCCACTTCTAGCAAGGTTGTTTTCTTCATAAGGACCAGTTTAAGACCACGTTTATACAGACTAAGTAAGGTTTCATGGTATTTGCACTGGCACAATCCCACAGGGTTGCTGCATAGTCTATTGAGGATTGTATATAAGCTTGAAAGAACAGTTTCCTTGAATGGAA
Source organism: Stramonita haemastoma (assembly GCA_030674155.1). Taxonomy (NCBI): domain Eukaryota; kingdom Metazoa; phylum Mollusca; class Gastropoda; order Neogastropoda; family Muricidae; genus Stramonita; species Stramonita haemastoma. The sequence continues at coordinate 27,896,876 of CM060328.1, forward strand.
GTCAAGAAAGTGTTTGATTTTAGTCAACTGGTAAACTTTTTGGGACAAGTATTTGCATAGACGAGATATGTGGTAGAACCAGCTGAGATCTTCATCGATTGTCATTACTAGAACTTTGTGGTGAGAGGTTTGTTCAATTGCTTCCTTTTTGATGTAAATTGTAAACAGTTTATGTGATAAATTTTGTCGCTTTTGTCTGGTGGTGATAAGCATGCGTTTCGTTTTTTGGAGATAAATAGACGTGATTTTCTTCTGTCCATTTGACAAGTTTGTCAGAGCTTTTTTGTAATATGGTTGCAAGATAGTCAATGTCGTTATGGCTCGTATGTATGGTTGTGTCATCAGCAAATAGTTCACATTTGGATGCAATATGTAGAGGAAGGTCATTAATGTATAATGAAAAGAGAATTGGTCCTAGTATAGATCCCTGTGGTACTCCATTAATGGATGGGTTTTAGATTGGATGTGGATGTAGTTGTTGAAACACACTGTTGTCTGTTCTTGAGATAAGAAGCGAGTAGTTCTAGACTATTTGATGATATATTGTACAGGTCTAGCTTTCTGACGAGAAGTGTGTGGTCAATTGTACCAAATGCTTTTTTGAAATCTACAAATAATACTCGAAGAGAGAGAGAGAGAGAGAGGAGAGAGAGAGAGAGAGAGGGAGAGGGAGAGAGAGAGAGAGAGAGAGAGAGAGAGAGAGAGAGAGAGAGAGAGAGAGAGATGCCAACTATTTATTCCAGGAGACAATATCCCAAGGCAATACCGGTTTGGTGGCTTTTTCTAATCTATCAGAAGACGTATAGTCTTACACCCATATAATGTGTTATATGGGTATGTTGTGTGAATGTCTGAGGGGCTGGCTATGAACCAGTCAAACTGAACGTAATGTTTGTGTGTGTGTGTGTGTTGTGTGTGTGTTGTGTGTTTGTGTGTGTGTGTGTGTGTGTGTGTGTGTGTGTTGTGTGTGTGTGTGTGTGTGTGAGAGAGAGAGAGAGAGAGAGAGAGAGAGAGAGAGAGAAGAGAGAGAGAGAGAGAGAGAGAGAGAGAGAGAGAGAGAGGAGCGTGTGTGTGTGTGTGTGTGTGTGTGTGTGTGTGTGTGTGTGTGTGTGTGTGTGTGTGTGTGTGTGTGTGTGTGTGTGTGTGTGTGTGTGTGTGTGTGTGTGTGTGTGTGTGTGTGTTCTCGTGTTGTTTTTTAAAAAATACCTTTCTGTTCTTTCAAGGATAGTGTAGTATCCACTCATGCCATCTATCTATCTATATCTATCTATCTATCTATCTATCTATCTATCTATCTATCTATCTATCTATCTATCTATCTATCTATCTATCTATCTATCTCCCTATCTACCTATCTATCTGTCTACCTACCTACCTACCTACCTACCTACCTACCTACCTACCTACCTATGTATGTATGTACCTATCCATTCATCTATCTATTTTTTTATATGTCGGTCTATCTGTCTGTTTGTCTTAATATAAATCACTGAAAAGTTAAATGCAGCACACATACACATATATACGTGTCCTCATATGCATAAACGCATACATACAGTAAGTGTGTTGGTAGGTAGGTGTATAGGTACATCTATATATCTATCTAAATCCTGTTCCATTTTTCTTAAGAGTAGGCCGTCGTTTGCCGGTGGGAACAGATGACAAAATTTACAAAACTGCATACACGGGGACTGAATGTAAAAAGCAGATGAGTGCTTATTCCATTATCATCGATATAAATGATAAATAAATAAATAAATAAATATCTGTGTGTGTGTCTCTCTATGTATGTATGTATGTATGTATTTGTATTATGTATGTATGTATGTATGTATGTATGTATGTATGTATGTATGTATGTATGTATGTATCTTATCTATCTATCTATCTATCTATCTATCTATCTATCTATCTATATTTATCTGTCTGTCTGTCTGTCTGTCTGTCTGTCTGTCTATCTACCTACCTATCCCCTTGTCTGGCGACCGTGGGGACACCCCCAAAGACGACGGATAGCCTAGTGGTCAGAACATTACGCTGGCAATTTGACGACCCGGCTTCGAGTCCGGTCGAAGAGATTTTTTCTCCTGGAGTTAACATCAGTGCTGACTCCACTCTCCCCAAAAGTCCTTCGGATGAGACTTTAAACCGAGGCCCCGTGTGCGAACGCACGCAGAACACCTTGCGCACACGTTAAACCCTGTTCCGCTTTTCATAAGAGTAGGCCATCGTGTGCCGGTGGGAACAGATGACATTTACAAAACTGCATACACACGGGGACTGGATGAAAAAAACACAAGAGTGCTTGTTCCATTATCCTCGATATAAAAGAATAAATCAAATCAAATCTCTGTTCCGTCTTTCTCAGGGTTTTGTTGAGTTCTAGGCCTATCCATTCGCTGATGTTGTCCTCCCATCTCTTCCTTGGTCTGCCTCTTTTTCTTCCTTCTTGGACAGTGCCTTGTATTATTGCTTTTATAAGTCCTTTTGATCTTGTGACATGCCCTTACCATTAATTATTTAAAGTTACGTTTCTTAACGATTGTTAGAAGGTTTTTGTAGGACCCAATAGTACTCTGGACTCTGTTAACTCTACGCTTACTATCATAATACATCCCGACGTCAACCGGCCCGAGAGATACAGACACCTGCAGTGTCCACTCATGCGCATTTTAAAAATCTAGTTTTCCGTTTGGTCAATTTTGCTGTTTTCTCACCGGCAGAAGAAGCCTCCACCTCTGAAAGGTTGAGCAGGTTTTAAGGTGTGCTCAATATGTTCTGCGTGTGTTTGCACGAGGTAGCTGGGTTTAAAGTTTCATTCGAAGGACTCTGTGTGTGTGTGTGTGTGTGTGTGTGTGTGTGTGTGTGTGTGTGTGTGTGTGTGTGTGTGTGTGTGTGTTTATGTGTATGTGTGTATGTGTGTGTATGTGTGTGTGCTTGGTGTCATTAATCTGTTCTAAAATCTTTTTATTTTTATTTTTATCTTACTTGTCATGTGTTCGACCACACTTTTACGCATCAGCATAAACTCTGTTGATCTGTTCATCTGTTTCTCTATCTGACTGTCTGTATGTGTAGCGTGGTTCGTTTATGGCCTTTTTGTTTGTATCGCGTCCGTTCGGTAAGAAGACCGACATACGGGGAAACTGGGGCTCTGGCTCCACCGGGTTGGCAACTCACCCACATGAAAGATTAGCGTAGGTAAATAAGTGAAACTTTATACCGTGTTCAGTCTAGTATCTGATGCTGAGAACGTTTGGGTATGAACCTAGATTAATAACTGGTGTAAGAAAACACTACAGTATGTCTGTTTGTCTGTCTAATTGTCTGTCTTACATGTCCTTCGACCAACCTGCTGAAAACTAAATAAATGGTTAGCAATGCTTGAAACTACTTTTAAAAGAATGAGAGTGATACGATCTACTACTGAACATCATAACGTGTATTCCATTTATTTTTGCGGTTTGGGGAATTAGGTGATGGAAAACTTGTTTTTCTGAGGTAACTTGCAAGTATATTTTTCAAGCCACTCATCTAATATGCAACGGATAACAACGTTTTTAGTGAGAAACTGGAATAGAAATCGACATTGTTTACACAGGTAATGGAAAAAGGTTATAGTTGTCATCAGAGAGAGTGGTGAGTAGGCCTACTGTCTGAGACCAGAAGCTTTTAGTTTTGTTGGTATTAAATAAAACAGCAGGGGTCCCTGAGGGGTTGAGCGGACACACAAAGCTCTTTTCTACACCCTTTAATTTAAAACCTTTTCCACTCAGGAACATTACATAACAATAAATCATGTTTGTAATGCGCTAAAGATTACAGCACTAACATGGGGGTTTACCAGAGAGAAGGAGACAAGCTACCTATCTAAGGGTTGTACCGGGGAGAAAGAGACAGGCTGCCTAGCTGAACTACCCTCAGCAATCAAAATCCATTTACTCTCCCGCGGAGTACAGACTCACAAGGGCTGTATTGTTGTCTTCATGACAGTCCCTGCCTCTGTATGACATAGAGGACTGGATAGCCGTGTGCACAACAGGCCGTGTCAGTAACTTGAACAGCAGTACCAGTTATTGTGTTGTGGGATTTCTACACGGATGGTTATTGCATTGTGGCGAGCTGAGTAAATTTTGTCCTGACCCACAAGGTTCCGCCCTGCATTATATTATTGCATTGCATTCTTGGGTACTGTGCTACAATGTCTTGTCTCACAACAAAACTAGCAACAACAATTCTCAAGGACACAGTCATGATTATATATTTTCTTTGTTAAGTTATGAGGAATATAATTTTCTAGTCCCGGCCCTTTTCATGGTAAAACTGCGCGCGCACACACACACACACATGGGCGCACGCACGCACACACGTACGCACACACACACACACATACACGAACGTGCGCGCGGACAGGACAGGGGGACAGAATAGCTTGGTGGTTCAAGCGTTGCACATTGCGCTCGCTATCTGCTGACTTAGGTTCGAATCCCAGCTAAGGGTTCTTTTTCCCCCTGTATTTAACATAAGTGCCGACTCCGCTCCCCTTAAAAGTACCTTCCGATGAGACTTTAAACCGAAATTCCATGTGTGAACGCACGCAGAATATCTTGAGCAAACGTTAAAACCTGTTCCGCTTTTAGAAAGAGTGGGCCACAGTGTGGTGTTGAGAACGGATGACAACATTTACAAAAAACAACAACAACGGCAAACATAAGGGGACTGGATGTGAAAAAGCACATGAATGCTTATTCCAATATCTTCGATATAAAATGATAATAAAGAGATAGACAAATAAAAGATTTTAATCAGAAAGCACTCGCGCGTGTCCGCGCTCACACCACCTCCTTTGAGCTGCATACAAAACACAAGGCGAGAGGACTTTGAAGCATAGCCTATTTTTTGACCTCCACTACCTTCGCATTCTATTCTTTGCCCCGCTAGCAAGATCATGTGTCTAAGCGAAGTGGCAGATAACAGCAGAGACTGAACATGGGTGGCTGGAAAAGTGATCTCGGACAGAGTTTCATTGCGTTGTGTTTGGTTTCTGTGCTTCTGCTAGCTGCTCTTTATTTTAGTGTGGCGAAAGGGATCCTGAAGTCCTCAGGTAACACACACACACCTCTCTCTCTCTCTCTCTCTCTCTCTCTCTCTCTCTCTCTCTCTCTCTCTCTCTCTCTCTCTCTCTCTCTCTCTCTCTCTCTCTCTCTCTCAGGCCCTACGCTATGGAACTCCCTCCCTGACTCATTAAACAGCATCAATCATTAACAACCTTCAAAAATCACCTTCTAATCTACTTGATGAATCAAAAATAACAAACCACACTTCCCCCCTCTCCAACTATCTGCCCTCTCCCTCCTCACTTCTCTCTGATTATGATGATCTTATGACTATAATCATGACTAAGTGAGGTGTGTGTGTGTGTGTGTGTGTGTGTGTGTGTGTGTGTGTTGTGTGTGTGTGTGTGTGTTGTGTGTGTGTGTGTGTGTGTGTGTGTGTGTGTGTGTGTGTGTGTGGTGTGTGAGTGTGAGTTGGGTTTTTTTGTGTTCAAAAACTTGTGCTTTATGGACTTATTTTGAAAATAGATGGTGGGATTGATGTTTTCAGTCATTTAACCTCATCATATTCTCATGTTTGCTCTTTAATCTTGCGCCTTTTTGTTGTTGTTGTGTTGTTGTTGTTGTTGCTTTGATTGGTTTTTGTTTGTTTTTTTGTACTCAAATCAAATTGTTCATTGATTCTTACTTCATATTTTCGTTTCTGAATGAGTGCCTTTTTATAACATTACCTTAATATTGTATCTCTGTCTTATTTCTTACCTGTTGTTGTTCTTTCTCACCCTTTATCAAAATCCTATGTTTTATGAGACATATTTTGATGATAGATGGTGCTGGATTGATGTTTTCAGTCATCTAACCTCATCATATTCTCATGTTTGATCTATAATCATTGCGCCTTTTTGTTTGTTTGTTTGGTGGTGGTTTTTTTTTTTAAAATTAATTTTATTATTATTATTATTATTATTATTATTATTATTATTATTATTATTATTATTATTATCATTATTTTTTTGTTTCTTTGTTTCTTTGTTTGCTTGTTTATTACTCAAATAAAAATCATCACTGATTCTTACTTCTTATTTTCGTTTCTGAATGAGTGCCTTTTTTTTATAACATTACCTCAATATTGTATCTCTGTCTTATTTCTTACCTGTTGTTTGATATTTGGTATGATTTGCTCTTGGTAATTGGATCATTATAATTGTTCTTGTTTTAGTTGAGGCTGTCTTTTTATCTTGATGTTATCCCTGAAAGGGGCGGGGACTGGATGTAAAAAGCACATGAGTGCTTATCTATTATCCTCGAATAAAAAAATTTTGTCTTGCCTTGCCTTGCCTTGCCTTGGCTTCTCTCTCTCTCTCTCTCTCTCTCTCCTCTCTCTCTCTCTCTCTCTCCTCTCTCTCTCTCTCTCTCCTCTCTCTCTCTCTCTCTCTCTCTCTCTCTCTCTCTTGGAATAATTATGGTAAAGACTATTGCTCACTCTCTCACAGATGCACAGGCACACAACACACACACACACACACACACACACACACACACACACACACACACACACACACACACACACACACACACACCATTGACAAAACTATGACTTGGACTGAACACATTGTGTCACTAGGAAAGCGCGTTGCTCACAGGTTACGTCAATTATCGAAAATAAAACACTTTTTGAATCATCATTCTCGAAAACTTTTTTGTTGTTGTTGTCATATTCTACCTATTATTGACTATGCATCAACTATATGGGATACTTGCAGTGAAACGAACTTGAAATTCATTCATTGTTTATATAAAAGAGCAGTAAAACTTGTCTCGTTAAAATCAAGTTCCCTGACAGTTGAGGATTATAAGAAAATAAACGTCCTGACTTTTCG
>CM060328.1:27908809-27928809 GCA_030674155.1 Stramonita haemastoma
GAAGCAACAACATCAGCTTCTGCACCAAATACCACCTTTACAAATCCCTCGTGATATCTATCCTCCTATATGGCTGTGAATCATGGACTCTGACAGCAGAGTTAGAGAGGAGAATCCAAGCGTTCGAGAACAAGTGCCACAGAAGACTCCTCAGAATATCATACAAAGAACACAAGACCAATAACTATGTGAAAGAAGAAACCAAAAAGCGTGTGGGCCCCCAAGAGCCTTTGCTCTCCACCATAAAGAGGAGAAAGCTGATGTGGTTTGGTCACACCACAAGACACAACACCCTAGCAAAAACCATCCTGCAAGGAACAGTCGAGGGCAAGAGAAGAAGAGGCCGCCAAAAGAAATCATGGGTTGACAACATCAAAGACTGGACCGCCCAACCCCTGCAACATCTCCTACTAGCCACACAGGATCGTGAAGCATGGAAAAAGATCGCTGTTGCGTCTTCTCTCATGTCCCCCCTACGTCCTTTGGGACATGGGACTGAGTGAGTGAGTGAGTGAGTTGTGAAACACCCATCCTGAATTGAGCCACGATATTTCTATCTCCTTCAACGTACAAAATTTCAACATACTGTTCTATAACAAATAGCTGTTTAGTTTTACCATATAGTGAAAATCGTACATTTGAATCCATACGGTTTCGCCAATTGTAACAGAAATTGCTATGTAAACTCCCTTTCAGCTCTTTCATAAAAGCGTTTTCATTAGCACACCCAAAGAGCCACACTTGTTCAAAACCAATCTCATAAAGGATATTCTTCAGGTGGGATACCTACGTCACATTGCTTTTCTCATGCATAGCTAATAACATCCTACATGCTTTTTTTTTAGAATACCTCTCTTCAGGTTGCTTTAACAGTCTTAGCCAGTATTTCACACATCTGGTAATAGCAGTAATCCATAGCGGAAAACGGCCTGGTGAGAGAGAGACGCAAACGCAAACGCAATTTTATTTTACGAGGGTAATAGATTAAGTCACAAGACTTTTTTTCATCCAGCCCTCAGAAAAAAAAGGAAAAACAAAGCAATTGATACAAATGAACACACACAAACATGGATACCAATAGATGCAAAAAGAGAGAGAGAGAGAGAAGAGAGAGAGAGAGAGAGAGAGAGAGAGAGAGAGAGAGAGAGAGAGAGAGAGAGAGAGAGAGAGAGAGAGAGAGAAGAAGAAGAAGAAGAAGCAGCAGCAGAAGCAGAAGAAGAAGAAGAAGAAGAAGAGGAAGAAGACAAAGAAGTAAGGGGAACAGGATATACATGTTGTACTAATACATCTTGGGAAGGAGATATGTTATATCACATTGTTTCATCAAAAGATTATGATACATTGTTTTAATGTTTTTCAGATTAGTTTCATTTTTTTTAATTGGGATGGAAGCCTATTCCACGGCCATCCCCCAGAATATGCCAGGCTTGATTTAAATAGGATAACCTTAGGCAGAGGTAGATTGATCAAATGAGAGTGTCGAAAATTATTTACTGTAAAAATGCTTTGTAATAAGGATGGGGCGTTTCCATGCAAGATCTTATGCATCAAAACTCCTTTGTTGAAAAGAAGCTTGGATTTAAGGGGAAGAATATTATTCTCTGAATGGTCACCTACTGTTAAAGAAGATGTTTTGTTTATGATAAGCTTTGTGGCGCGTTTATGCACTCTCCCTATTAATTTAAGCAGATTGTTGCTGGCCATATCCCACAATGTAGATGCATAATCAATAGAAGTTTGAATGTAAGAATAAAAGAATATTTTTCTGGCGTGCAGAGTTAGGAAATTTTTTATCTTACCGAGTTGGTATACCTTTGAGGCAATGGTTTTTGACAGTTTTTGGATGTGGGCAGACCATAGTAGGTTGTTATCAATGGTTATCCCTAAAATTTTGTGATTTGAGACTTCTTCAACTTTTTCATTGCCAATATAGAGGGATGGTAGATCAATATTAAGGTTCTGTCGTTTCTGTCTTGTAGATACAAGCATAAATTTGGTTTTCTTTGGATGAAGAGCCATATGGTTTATATGAGTCCATTCCAGAAGCACATTAATATCTTCTTGCAAGTTGCGAAAGACTTGACACGAGTTAACATGGTTAGTGTCAACAGTGGTGTCATCTGCAAATAAGTCACAGGAAGCTTTTGTAAATAAAGGGAGATCATTAATGTAAACCGAAAATAATGCGGGACCTAGAATAGAACCTTGTGGTACACCAAATTCATTTGGTAGAAAAGTTAAAAAATTTTTGTTAACATAAACTTGTTGTTGTCTGTTAGAAAGGAAGGAAGATAAAAGCTTTAAGGCATCAGAAGATAGTTTATAATATACAAGTTTCCTTATTAGCAGATTGTGGTCAATAACATCAAAGGCCTTTGCAAAATCTATAAATAGAACTCCTGTAAATTCTTTTTTATTTACATTAACTAACCATCTGTCTATAAGTTTAACAAGCGCAGTGTGGCATGAATGATTCGCTCTGAACCCAGACTGATTGGGGTGTATAAGGCTATTTTCATTGAAATGATTAAGTAGGCATTTATTGATGTGTTTTGCTAATGGTTTTGAAAGTATAGATAGAATTGAGATGGGTCTGTAATTAGAGGGATCGGTTCGATCTCCTGATTTATACAAAGGAATAATTTTACTGTGTTTGAACATATTTGGAAAGGTATTTTTTGTTTATGCAAAGATTATAGATGTAAGTGAGAGTCTCTGCTATAACTGGTGCAGCTAATTTAAGAATTTTGCTGTTCAAACCATCTAAGCCACAAGTTGCCGTCTGCTTCAAACTTTTCAAAGCCGTAAATACTTCGTGTACACTAATACATGGAATACTTAGTTCGGAATTAATGTTTTTGTTGCTGCAAAAGGCTTCTAAAACTTTCAAGTTATTAGTTTTTGATTTATCATTAGTTATTATTCTATCTGAAATAGTTGCAAAATGAAGGTTTAAGTCATCAGCAGAGATATCATCTAAAACGTTTGTTGTTTTATTACAGTTCTTATTGGTAAGTAGGTTGACAGCTTTCCATACTGACTTACTGTCTTTCTTTTTACCGATTAGGTCTTCAAAATATTTCTTTTTTCAGCACGTAGGAGGAAGGTTACAAAATTTCTTTGCTTTTTATATTCTTGATGGCTTGATGAGAGAGAGAGAGAGAGAGAGAGAGAGAGAGAGAGAGAGAGGAGAGAGAGAGAGAGAGAGAGAGAGAGAGAACACTGAACACTGAAATGGTTTAATTGTACCTTGGTCTTGGACCACAATACACCAGGTGAGGGGGGCAGGGGTGTGAGTGTAATGCAAAATGAAAGTCTCATTGATAAATTTATCACTTACTATGGCAATAAAAAAAAAATGAAAGCATGGATAAAGTTCACACCTACTATACAATGAAAAATCAGAGCAAGGATACATCTCCTACATATAGCAATGAAAAATGACAGCAATATCATAGTTCGCACAGACCACTGCAATGAAAAATTCAATCATGAATAGATTTTTCACCTACTATAGCAATGAAAAAATGAAATCCGAGATAAATGTCATATATAATATAGCAATGAAAAATGAAAGCATGGATACAATTCACACCTACTATAGCAATGTAAAATGAAAGGATGGGTAAATTCCACATACACTAGAGAGAGAGAGAGAGACAGAGAGAGAGAGAGAGAGAGAGAGAGAGAGAGAGAGAGAGAGAGAGAGAGAGAGAGAGAGAGAGAGAGAGAGAGAGAGAGAGAGAGAAATACTAGGTAGATAAGACAGTCACTGTGATTAGACGTCGCAGAATGTGTTGGCTTATTGAGCTCAGAAGACTTAAAGAAAAAAACAAACTATTTTTATACATTTTATTCTTTCATATCGAGGATGATGGAATAAGCACTCATGTGGGTTTTTTCATTAGTTTACATTAGTCTACAGTAGTTTATTCTGCTTTTGCCAAGCATGGAAACAGAAATTCAATTAAAAGGGCAAAATAAAGAATGTGATAATGCCTCATAGGACAATCTTCAAGATGCTTTTAAATGATGTTTGGACTTGATTGCCTTATGCTAATTAACGTATGTGCTTTCGCGTGTGTCAGTGTCTATTTTACTTCTCTGTTCGACTGCTTGATACTCGACAAAGTATTTTCCTCTTGTGTGTGTGTGTGTGTGTGTGTGTGTGTTGTGTGTGTGTGTGTGTGTTAGCTTGTGGCAATGCTTCTCATGCATAGGTCGATGCTTCAATAGTTTTATGAATCTTTTTCACCTGACAGTCCTTCGTCTGGTGAGGCGGATCGTTAGTCTTCAGTGTGTCGTATCCCTTTTTTCATACACCCTGCTTTGTATTGTGTGCTCTTTAGAAGAACACTCACCAGTGACAACAGTTCCGAGTGAGTGGTCTTCTAAAGATACCACCTCCTCTCGCTGGCTGAACCTGTACAGCAGAGAGATTTTTTATAATTTTTTTTTTCATATTCTTTATTCTATTCTTTTATATCGAGGATAATGGGACAAGCATTCATGTGCTTTTTTTTTCATCCAGTCCCCGTGTGTATGCAGTTGTGTAAATATTTTAATCTGTTCCCACCGGCACACAATGGCCTACTATTACGAAAAGCGGAACAGGATTTAACGTGTGCGCAGGATGTTCTGCGTGCGTTCGCACACGGGGCCTCGGTTTACAGTCTCACCCGAAAGACTTTTGTTGAGAGTGGAATCAGCACTGATGTTAACTCCCGGGAAAAAGTCCCCTCCAAGGGGAATGAAACTCGGGTCGTCAAATTGCCAGCCCAATGTTGTGACTACTTGGCTATCCCGTCCAAGAGAGAGAGAGAGAGAGAGAGAGAGAGAGAGAGAGAGAGAGAGAGAGAGAGAGAGGGGAGAGAGACTTCAGACTTTTACTGTACATCGGCCTTCTTATACAAAAGAAAATTGGGCATAGGGAATGGGCTCATGACAAGTGTTGTAAACATACTACTACCGACATGATTATAGTGAAAGTTGAAGTGTCACATTGTGTATGAAAACAAGCATATTGCATCAGCCATGACATGAATATTCACTGTTGACACAAATACACATCACAATATTCATAGACCACAATGTTCTATGAACCTTGGGTACTCATCAACATGAAAATAATGTTAACAAACTTATTTTACTTCTTTTAATTGCATGAAACATATATCGCGATAGATTATATCTGTGCGATTGTATTGCAGCTTTCAGTCGCAGGGGCAAAGGCAGTCTTAAGAGAGTGGTTTCAAACAACAGTTGGAGTAAGGCAGGGCTGTGTACTCTCACCCACTCTTTTCAACATCTTCCTAGAAAGAATCATGGCTGATGCACTGGAACACCATAAACGATCAGTCAGCATTTGTGGCAAAACGATCACAAACCTTCGTTTCGCAGATGACATTGACGGACTAGCAGGATGAGAACAGGAGCTTGCCAGCCTAACAGAACACCTGAACAAGGCCTTTAAAACATATGGCATAGAAATCAGTGCAGAGAAGACCAAACTGATGACCAACAACACCAAATGCATCAGCACTGATATCAGGGTCAGTGACCAGAAGCTGGAAACATTCAAAGCTTCAAGTACTTGGGAGCTGTTGTATCAGACATGGGGTCAAAGCCAGAGGTAGTATGCAGGATTGCACATACAATAACAGCACTGTCAAAACTGAACACCATCTGGAAAAATAACAATATCTCACTCTACTCCAAGATCAGACTAATGTGCTCCCTGTCATATCCACATTCCTGTATGCTTGTGAATCGTGGACCCTGACAACAGATTTGGATAGAAGAATAAAGGCGGTAGAGATGAGATGCTTCCGGAGACTCCTTGGCATCTCATACAGAGATCACATAAGCAACGAAGACGAGCATAACAGAATCCAGAAAACCATTGGTCCCTATGAAAATCATATATCAACAGTAAAGAAGCGTAAACTTAAATGGTACCGGCATGCCACAAGAACAAAATGACTTGCAAAATCAATACTGCAAGGCACTGTCCAAGGAAAAAGACACAGAGGCAGACCAAGGAAGAGATGGGAAGACAACATCAGCGAATGGACAGGCCTAGAACTCAACAAAATGTTGAGAGAGGCAGAACAGAGAGAGGAATGGATGGAACTGGTCAAGTCTTCAGGGTTGCCCCCACGGTCGCCAGACTAAGGATAGATAGATAGATAGATAGATAGATAGATAGATAGATAGATAGATAGATAGATAGATAGATAGATAGATAGATAGATAGATAGTGGAAACAGGCTTTGTCTATCAACGGGACGAAACGATCATTTCACTCCATTTTCTCTTATGAGTGCGTGTGTGTGTGTGTGTGTGTGTAAGTAGGTAAAGTAAGTCTTCAATTTTAACGTCCTTCCACTTTAAGTGATACCAGAGACCCTAAGATAGAAGACTGGATAGGTGAGAGAGAGAGAGAGAGAGAGAGAGAGAGAGAGAGAGAGAGAGAGAGAGAGAGAGAGAGAGAGAGAGAGAGAGAGAGAGAGAGAGAGAGAGAGAGAGAATCTGTGCGCTCGCGCACGCGCGCGTGTGTGTGTGTGTGTAAAAAAAAGTAACAGCAAATGAAAAGGTATTCTTAACATTAACAAATCAAGAAAAATTACTGAAAATGTAAAAATCCCAAAGGAACTACAAGAACTACAATAAATGCCCTTTAAGGCTTAATAACAAACCTTTCAGAATGTCAATGTTCAATTTACATTTTTCAAAACTTCGTCAATGGAATTCTCAGAAAAGGCAGGGAGATGAGGTTTCAAACTCTGACATTCAAGTAGAATATGGGTATTTGAAATATATCCACCCCATCAGCATTTACCTTGCTAAATTTTGTCATGAAACCATTTAATTTTTTCCTAAAAATAAATGCCTTGAGTTGTCTCTCTTTGACAGCATTTGTATGACTCTCTAAAGGATCAATATATTAAACTACACTCTTCCCACTTGGAGTTCAATGTTGAAGCCACTTGTTTTGCCGATTTGTGTGTGTGTGTGTGTGTGTGTGTGTGTGTGTGTGTGTGTGTGTGTGTGTGTGTGTGTGTATATATATATATGTATACATGTGTGTGTGTGTGTGTGTGTGTGTGTGTGTGTGTGTGTGCAAATGTGCATGCCTTCTTCAATTTATTGTCATTCCACTTAAGCTCTGTGTGTGTGTGTGTGTGTGTGTGTGTGTGTGTGTGTGTGTGTGTGTGTGTGTGTGTGTGTGTGTGTGTGTTCTGTTTTTCTTTAGGCCCAATGATACAGACCAGAGTTGATGTACTAGCCAACACAAAGTTCAAAGATGTACTGAACAACTCAAAATTCAACGATGTGCTGAACAACTCAAAGTTCCCAAGCCCAGACCTTCTGCCCTGTGACTGGAAGCCTGAAGCATGGAACAAACCCACCCGCTCATTGTGTTTTCTGGCCTGTGACACTACCAGTGATGATGCCATCCACAAAAATATTTATTCTTCTGCCTTGGTCTGTAAGCAAGTAGCAGACCACAGAGATAATCAGTTCATCTCTTCACTGTCTCCAGAGGAAGCACCATGCCTGAAACACTTCATCAATCAACACTGTTATGGAAAAGGCCATAAGATCCCAAGAGTGATCCACTATGTCAGGTTTGGTACCTACCAACTGACACTGGAGGCTTTCTTTGGCATGTACAGCTCGGCAAGGTTTCTCCAGCCCTGTTTGATCCTGCTTCACGGGAAGACTGTGGCCCCAGGACCTTACTGGCGCATGCTGCTTCACCTCGTGCCCAACATTGTGCACGTGCAGATGGACAGGCCACTTGAAATCTTTGGGCGGAAAATAGATGTTGTACAGCACAGTTCTGATGTGGCCAGGCTGAAAATACTCCTGGGTATGGATTTTTAAAAATTACATATGCTTTTTTGCAGCACTATTGGATTATAGACACAATCTTGATCCTAGAACTATAACTACAGCTAATGTACTGGAATCTCTAGATACAACTGCATACTAAAATACATGCCCATTTGGTTTTTTGCACATGTCCATGTATGTGGGTATGCCATGCATGTGCTATCTCTCCCTCTCTCTCTCTCACTCTTTCACGCTCTCTCTCTCTCTCTCTCTCTCTCCTCTCTCTCTCTCTCTCTCTCTCTCTCTCTCTCTCTTCTCTCTCTCTCTCTCTCTCTATCTCTCTCTCCTCTCTCTCTCTCTCTCTCTCCTCTCTCTCTCTCTCTGTCTGTGTCTCCCTCTGTAACACACGCACACGCACACGCATACACACACATACACACACACATACACACACATACACACACACACACATACACACACACACACAGTGAGTTTGTGTATATATGTGTGCATATGACATGTGCGCCTGCCTTGCAACTAAACTGTTTACTAGATTGTTTGATTGATTTTTGATAGCTTTGTTCCTTCCTCTGCTCTAGAAGAATCATGGCTGATGCATTGGAACACCATAAAGGATCAGTCAACATTGGTGGCAGAACATTCACAAATCTTCGCTTCCAGATGACATTGACGGACTAGCAGGATCAGAGCAAAAGCTTGCCAGCCTGACAGAACACCTGAACAAGGCCTCTAAAACATAATGGAAATCAGTGCAGAGAAGACCAAACTGATGACCAACAACGCCAAGGGCATGAGCACTGATATCAGAATCAATGACCAGAAGCTGGAAATGGTTCAAAGCTTCAAGTACTTTGGAGCCGTTGTATCAGACAAAGGGTCCAAGCCAGAGGTAGTATGCAGGATTGCACAGACAATAACAGCACTGTCCAAACTGAAAACCGTCTGGAAAGATTAAAATATTCTCATTTAACTCCAAGATCAGACTAATGCTCTCCCTTGTCATATCCATATTCCTGTATGTAAACCCTGGACCCTGACTGCTGATTGGAGAGAAGCGTACAGGCGGTAGAGATGAGATGCTTCTGGAGACTTGTAGGCAATTCTTACAAAGACCACATAAGCAACGAAGAATCCAGCAAACCATTGGCACCTACGAAATTTTCCATCAATTGTAAAGAAGTGTAAACTTAATTGTTACGGGCATGTCACAAGATCGAATGGACTTGCAATAACAATACTGCAAGGCTCTGTCCAAGTAGCAAGAAAAAGAGGCAGACCAAGAAAGAGATGAAAGGACATCATTAGCGAATGGACAGGCCTAGAACTCGACAAAATTTTGAGAAAGGCAGAACAGAGAGAGGAATGGAGTGAGCTGGTTGTCAAGTCTTCAGGTGTGCCCCCACAGTCGCCAGACTAAGGGATATTGATCTATATCTATATCTGATTATCTATCTATCTATCTATCTATCTATCTATCTATCTATCTATCTATCTATCTATCTATCTATCTATCTATCTATCTATTTGTCTGCCTGCCTGCCTGCCTGCCTGCCTCCCTGTCTGTCTGTCTGTCTGTCTGTCTGTCTGTCTGTCTGTCTGTCTATCTATCTATCTATCTATCTATCTATCTATCTATCTATCTATCTATCTATCTATCTATCTATCTATCTATATAGTAGTAGGCACCCATCAGTCTCGGAAGACTATGGAGTTGCGCTCTAGTCTTTAGAGTGCAAAGCCTGGGTACAATTAATTCACACCAACTCATTCTAACACTTTTAGTTCGGCAGTGGGAGAGAAAAGAAGGCAGAGGCCGAAAAACTTAACAAACCAGCATCACTTTTCACCTCCACTCATCCCCCAGTGTCAGAGTCAAAAGCCAGTTGCACCAATGTCAACATTTGCAACGCGAGAATAGCTAAACGTCTCTCTTAGTCCCAGTCAAACAGCGCTATTTTTGCACCAAGGTCAATAGTTCCTTACAGAGTAGCCTACCAGACTTACAGGCCTAAAGGCAGTAGCCTGGCATGGAACGGCCTGATTTCAGGGGGATGTGATATAACACAGATGTCTACCATATGCGGCCGTCTACTAAATAGCCTATCTGTAGGTCTAAAGGTCTATGCATTCTACTTATTTTGCTGCTGTTATGTTACTGAGTGTCAGTGCACAAAGTACGTGTAAATCTCTTTATGTACTTTTCTTTTAAAGATATAACTAACATTACTTTTCAACACAAAGATTTAAGGCAGTAATTATTCAACAAAACCAAAAAGAAGCTCAACATTTTAGGTAGGTGTGTGTGTGTGCGCGTGCGTGCGCGCGCACGCACGCACACGCACGCACGCACACACACACACACCAGAGAGAGAGAGAGAGAGAGAGAGAGAGAGAGAGAGAGAGAGAGAGAGAGAGAGAGAGAGAATGCTGTCATTGAAATTTAATTTTAGACACAAGGACATACCTATAGCAATGTGCTTTTCCTAAGATTTTTTCTTTCTTTTTTTTTCTTTCGTTTTGTTTGTTTGTTAATTTGTTCTTCACTATATGAATAGAAAAGTGACCAGATGATGGAAGATAATCACAAAAAATCTCTAAACCACTCTTACACTGAACG
Organism: Stramonita haemastoma; assembly: GCA_030674155.1. Classification (NCBI taxonomy): domain Eukaryota; kingdom Metazoa; phylum Mollusca; class Gastropoda; order Neogastropoda; family Muricidae; genus Stramonita; species Stramonita haemastoma. The sequence goes on from CM060328.1 coordinate 27,919,287, forward strand.
TGGTATGCGCGCACACACACACACACACACACACACACACACACACACACACACACACACACACACACGCACGCACACACGCACGCGCGCAGGCACGCACGCACACACATACACACTCACTCACTCACACACACACACACACACACACACACACACACACACACACACACACACACACACACACACACACACACTTACACTAACACAACACATACTAGCCTAGTAAGCTACACACGAAGCAGAAGCAGACAACGAACACTGAATAATACAAATGAGGAACTTCAAAATGTTGCATTTATTACTTACAGATCGTTTTACAGCACCATTCTTTCACAGATTAATCCATGCATATTGAGCAACTCGCAGCACTTTTTCACATTCACATAGCAACTCTAGTTTACGTTTTATGAAAACTTTTGTCACATTAATGGGAAAGCTGGGTTTCTCAACTACAGAGAAATAGTAGGGAGCCTGAGCCAGCCTGCCTGCTGTGCTGTGGAATTTCGCTTACGGTGTAGCCGAAAGGATAGGGTCCGCCACAGAATAACAGAGCCAGCATTGCGCTAACTAAAGAGATTTTGGGAAGGGTAAACTGCCGTACGTAAGTAAGTACTGAGGGCAAACTGTTACTCATGCAGCAGAACCCCCCCCCCCCCCCTCTCTCCGAGCCACCGGAATGATCCATTGAAAAGGCAATGGCCGATACAAATGGTTCCAATACCGTTACAGGAGCCACCAGAACGTTGCCATATACAGCCCCGAGCCGCCCTGAGACGCCAACTCCCCGATTTTTCCTCAGGGATGGTGTCTAAACACGACACCTGTGTGCATGCTGAGGTGTTTTTTTTTAATTTTGTCATCCGCTCCTACCGGCACACGATGGCCTGCTCTTTTGAAAGGCGGAACGGGGTTTTAACGTGTGCGCAATATGTTCTGCGCGCGTTCGCACACGGGGCCTCGGTTTATAGTCTCATCCGAATGACTTTGACATTCAGTTCGATGTTTTCGTCAAACTGGGAAGTAAGGGTGAGGTTGGGTACGAACCCAGAACATCACGGTTTACTTGTTGGCTGGCGAACCTCTTAACCATCTTGCCGCCTTCCTTCACACACACACCACACACACACACACACACACACACACAGAGATAATTTTTTGCATGTCTAACACACAAAAGGAATTAAGGTATTGGCAGAACTGTACTTACACATGCATTTGACATATCGTAGAATGGTATAGTTTTCTTTGTCAGTGCGTGTATATTTACACCTGCATGTCTGTATGTGTGCAGAATATGGAGGGATCTACGCTGACTTTGATCAACTCTTTCTCCATTCATTCGATGATCTCCTGGACAAGGACACAGTCCTAGGCCTTGAATACCCAAACTTAAGCATCAACAACGCTCTGATGGTGGCCAAACCCAAATCTGAATTCGTTCAAATATGGCTGTCAAGATACAACACCTTCAACGATAGGAAGTGGGCAGAGCACTCCACACGTTTACCATTCCGCTTACACCAGCAGTATCCACATCTCGTGCATGTCGTGGACACGTTCTTCCCCCCTCTTCACCCTAACCGCAAAGTACTCTATCAACAAAAAATGGTGCCTCATTTCAACTGGGCTACCCAGCATGGTTTACACCTGTATGTTCGAGACAATCGCATATTAATTAAAAGAATGGGCCGACTTGATAGACAAAACAGTCTTGCTGGAGATGTCATGCGATACATTTTGCATGGAAAACAGACTGGCTGCATGGAATCTGGAACTGGTCATACAAGGGTTAAGAAATTTAGATAGAAGAGAAACAATGCCAGTGGAGTGAAGAAAAGAAACAGAGAAGAAGAAAGAAAGAAAGAAAGGTTATTCTTAGAGTTTAAAAAAAATCTGTGAACACAACTTGTCTCTCCTTTGTAGTCTGTCTTCTATGTCAGAATGGAAAAAAAAAGTTTCTTCTTTAGGGCACCTTCTTTCTAGTTTTCTTTGAACCAATGATTGCATCCCAGCCACTAGACATTGAGGCGTTTGTTAATGGGTGTGCTGATGGATAGGGTTGTCCTATGCTAAATGACAGCCAGGTTGTATTTCTAATCCACCAATGAGGCTCTTGTTTTCCTTTTACGGATAAAACCTTACAAGCTTCAGTGTGGCCTTTACTGGTTTAAGATTTTCGTTTTTTCATTTATTGTCTTTAAAACAGAGACCTCCATGGTGTTTATAGAATAGCTGCAATTAGCTGCCAGGTTATATGTGTCAACATGCACATTGTAACTGGAATTTTGCTCAATGATCCTCTATAAACTTTTTTTTATTGTGGCCGTTTTGGTGGTAATCTGATGTCGTATTTCCTGAATCCAAACAAAGCCCACATTTCATCTTTTTCTTTGGTTTTGAAACAGATTGTTTCAGGCATAACAACACAGTGATCTGAAAAGCTGATCTATATGATCTGTTTTCTGGGCATTCTTGATAAGTATGTCTCGGCAAGTAAGAATCCTCAAGAAATGATAGCGATAAAAAGCATCTTGATCTAAGGCCTTACACTGGTTTCACAAGCGTTATAAAAAAAAAAAATCCTGGATAACAGGAAAAAAAACATTCAGTAAACGACTGTATGCATACAGTTTTCCCTCCCCATTTAAATTTCAAGCATTTTAATTTTTGTGTGTTGAGGTGCATCCTGCGTGTCATGCCTACTATAGAAGCTATGTTAGTGCTCTGTCGTCAGTCCTGTGTCCTTGGGAAGGTTTTCTGTTCTAAAGTGTTCGTAAGGAATATCTTCATTGAACTTCTTGAGAATGAAGATCGTTATAAGTAGACTAATTTTGGTACAGCCTGATTTCGTTAGATATTGTGATACACACTATCTTCTTGCTTGGAAGAAAGGTGGTAGGATGATTAAGATTTTTAAGACTAAAATGCATTTTGACGCTTTTATTTTTAAACTGAAAAGCAAAACTTTATCATCTCTAAAAGAGAAACTCTTGCAGGTGCAACACGCCGAAGATAAAGCAATAAACGGAAATAACTCTACCATTTCCCAAAGTAGGCATGAGTAGTATCTCACCAGCCAAGTTCCAAAGACAGGTTTACAATTGAAAGCAGGAACTTCTAGATACCGACGTTTTTGACAGGCTCAGTCAAAGCCAGAAACAAGCAAGGAACATCGTTACATTGACACTCACTCTACTTAAGCTGAGATAACTTAAAATGTAAGTCGCGCACACACTCACTCACTCACACACACACACACACACACACACACACACACACACACACACACACACACACACACACACACACACACACACACAACACACAAACACACACACACACACACTCACTTTCACACACATACATACACACACACACTCATACACACACATATACATATACATATATGTATATATATGTATATATGATATATATAATATATATCATATATATATATATATATATATATATATATATATATATATATATATATATATATATATATATATATATATATATATATATATAGCCTATCAGCTGGGTGTGGACTTTTTATGATCTCCCGTGCATCCTTTCTTATAAAGGATCCCTGAACGTAAGGCACAAAGATTCATTAGGTGCATATTTTTTTGTATATTCAGTTTTTTTTACAACCTTTTTTGGAACATATTTTCTTTCTCTTTCTATTTTCATCTTTTACTGGCAGCAGTGGTAAGCCACAGGAATATTTACCTATTCCTAGAGCTGCAATGGACACTTCTGAATTCTAAAAAGTGTCCTGCTCTTACCACAGAGGGTGAGTGAGGTTGCAATCACTGCTGGGACCTCTGAAGAGTGCTCAACCAGGAGCCGAAACTCAGTCAGGTCAGGCCCAAAACATGGTCCTTACTCAATAATTCCCCAAATGCTGCCTTCAAAGACTTTTATCTTATAGGTTGTTTTTTGTTGTTGTTGTTGTTGTTGTTTTTAATCTTTGAATAACATCAATTCTATGATGAGAGTGAAGTTGTATTGGTTACCTGCACTTGTTTTTCTCCACTATATTTTCTCAATTATATGATTGGTTAAGTGGAGAATAGTATCTTTCGAGATCCAAGTAAAGGCCATTTTTCTTCTACTGCCTGTGCCAGTACTGAAAGTGACTGGTAATGTTTGGGTTATCATTTTATTCAGCTGGGATTAGCCTATCAGCTGGGTGTGGACTTTTTATGATCTCCTTTGCATCCTTTCTTATAAAGGATCCCGGAACATAAGGCACAAAGACTCATTAGGTGCATATTTTCTTGTATATTCAGTTTTTTACAACATTTTTTCCGAACATATTCTCTTTCTATTTTCATCTTTTACTGGCAGCAGTGGTAAGCCACAGGAATATTTACCTATTCCTAGAGCTGCAATGGACACTTCTGAATTCTAAAAAGTGTCCTGCTCTTACCACAGAGGGTGAGTGAGGTTGCAATCACTGCTGGGACCTCTGAAGAGTGCTCAGCCAGGAACCGAAACTCGAGTCAGGTCAGGCCCAAAACATGGTCCTTACTCAATAATTCCCCAAATGCTGCCTTCAAAGACTTTTATCTTATAGGTTTTTTTTTTTTCTATTTGAATCTTTGAATAACATCAATTCTATGATGAGAATGAAGTTGTATTGGTTACCTGCACTTGTTTTACTCCACTATATTTTCTCAATTATATATATATATATATATATATATATATATATATATATATATAAAATATATATATATATATATATATATATATATATATATATATGTATATATATATATATATATATTGTATGTGTGTTAAAATATCTCGTTAAAGAATTTGAACACACAAGGAAAGAAAAGCAACACCTCTAAGACAGGCGCAGGTATACATGCATGTGCCTCACACACATGCCCCCCCACCATCCCCACTCACCCGTCTACACACACAGGCGTGCATGCACACACTCACTCACACACACACAACACACACACACACACACACACACACACACACACACACACACACACACACACACACACACACACACAGGCACACCAATAAATGCAATGTTTAAAAACCATTGGCTAGAAAGACAATGAATTTACAAACAAATAAAAAAATCAATAAAGCCAAAAATAAGACATACTTTTTATTGGTACATGTGCATGTATATTCACACCTATATACTTTGACTACATTCATAACAGAGACTATCAGGTAAGTAATTCAGAGAAGAAAAAAAAAGGAATGGTAGTCAAAATTATTATGAGTTAAGAACTCCAATGGCTACTGGCACAAAGGAATTTCTTTCTTTGTTCGCTTTGTTGTTGTGGCATTGGAAACGGGTCCTGAAGGCAACACTTGAAATTTGGAAAAAAAAAAAAAAAGCTTGGGAAGGATCAGCCAAAATGTCAGTGGCTTTGCTTACAAGCTGCTGATTGCAAAAGGACTTGAGATCTCTTTGTTCTTCTCCAATCATTTTTTTAAAGCATATTCTCACAATTATCTGAAGACCTCTTGTTCTTAATATTAAGGTTTATTGTACCAACAAATGAAAGCAAAACTTAGAATGCTCTTTATGCAAGACTTGTAAAACAAGGAAAGAATTTTTTGTCAGCAAGAAAATAAGTTGAGCTTCCTCAGAAAATACACAAGTTGTTGCCCCTTTTTGACAATAGCGTCACTGTTAGCATATCAATTCAACTTGTGGTTAAAAAAAACAACAACCAAAAAACAGTTCCCAGATATGTGTATTTCAAAACGTTTTCAACTTCTTGATTATGGATGTTGATATTCTCAGCTCAGAAGTGTGCTCCAATCTTCTGAAATCAATAGGACTATCTTTAGATCTGAATGGTTCAGTCTAGAGTCAAATGTCTCAGAGTTAAATTTTGAGAACAGTTTGAATAAATTCAACCAGTAAAGCCAGTAAAACAAGTAACACTGTGAAAAAAACCCCCAACCTGCCAACATACGCACTCCTGATGTATTAGAAATTAAGGTTTTGACTCCCTCGATTTCACGCTGATGGCCAGCATACGCACTCGTGCTGTGTCAGAAATTGAGGTCTTGACTCTGAATTTTGAGGACTATTGAAATCTAACTGGGGTAACAGGCGCAAATAGATATTGATTTGTGATGCTCCACCACATAATAAGTCGGAGTGCACCAGAGGTCAATTTTAGATAATGAGATATTATTAATGTGCAATAAAATGGCTATCCAATACAAAAAAAAAAAACAGATTGAAAATTGGACAAATCTGTGCAAAGTTATTACAAATTGAAATGATAGACTGCAGGATGTGACAAAATGAGAAACGGGCAAGTTTATTTTCGTTACAGGTTGTTAGAATGAGGGTTTGGGTATTTTCAAAACACGTTTAAAAGCAAAAGGAATAAAAAAAAAATTATGCCTTGATATTTCATTGTAAGGTAGATAAACCGAAATAGTTTAATAATCAATCAATCAAAATCTCAAAATTGACAACTTGACCACCACTTGCCTTTAATGGCTCCTAGCGCAAAATTGGGTAATGTGCTAAGCGACTCATTTCGTGGTGGAGCGCCACATTTCTGTTTGATTGTGGACTTTCTTGCACTCTTTGTGCACAAACGGCTATTGAGGAAGGTGGCATAGAGGCAAAGACTCGAGTACCTGACGTCAGAACGTACAGGCCTTTGCTGTTTCCCATGTCCCTTCACCTTCCACCTGTCAGTTATTGTAATTGCCTGCTACCTCTTCAAAAGGCAGTCACACAAGAGAAGTAGAAGCCGACAGGTGAGGGAGACTATGAACATGTTCACCAATTGCCTACGCTGGTTCTTTGGGGTACTTTTGATCTCTGAGAGCCTGGAGTTTTCAGGTAATCTCTCTCTCTCTCCTCCTCTCCTCTCTCTCTCTCTCTCTCTCTCTCTCTCTCTCTCTCTCTCCTCTCTCTCTCTCTCTCTCTCTCTCTCTCTCAACATCCAAACTAAAAACCATTCATTATGGAATACCACAGGGATCCATATTGGGACCAATTCTCTTTTCATTATACATAAATGACCTCCCTTTACATATCCATTCCAAATGTGAACTATTTGCTGACGACACAACCATACATACGAGCCATAACAACATTGACTATCTTGCAACCATATTACAAAAAAGCACTGACGAACTTGTCAAATGGACAGAACAAAACCACATGTCAATTCATCCCCAAAAAACAAAATGCATGCTTATCACCACCAGACAAAAGCGACAAAATTTATCACATAAACTGTTTAAAATCTACATAAAAAATGAAGCAATTGAACAAACCTCTCACCACAAAGTACTAGGAGTAACAATTGATGAAAATCTCAGCTGGTTCTACCACATATCTCATCTATGCAAATACTTGTCCCAAAAAGTTTACCAGTTGACTAAAATTAAACACTTTCTTGACTTCAACTCAAGGAAACTGTTCTTTCAAGCTTATATACAATCCTCAATAGACTATGCAGCAATCCTGTGGGATTCTGCCAGTGCAAATACCATGAAACCGTTACTTAGCCTGTATAAACGTGGTCTTAAACTGGTCCTTTTGAAGAAAACAACCTTGCAAGAAGTGGACTATAATCAGTTGAATATTCTTCCCCTACACCAACGACTAAAATATAACAAAGGCATTATGATGTTTAAGATAATGACAGGAAATGTCCCCACACACCCTTAAAAGATAATTTCCCAATAAATCATTCCAGAAATATGGAAAAGCCAAGAGTCCCAATCCCAAGAATAGACTTGTTCAAATCTAGTTTACTATACTCAGGTCCTACCCTGTGGAACTCCCTTCCTGATTCAATTAAACAGCACCAATCATTAACAACCTTCAAAAATCACCTCCTAAACCACTTAAAACATCAAAAATGACAAACCACACTCCCCCCTCTCCCCCCCCTCTGTGTGTGTTAGTGTGTGTGTGTGTGTGTGTGTGTGTGTGTGTGTGTGTGTGTGTGTGTGTGTGTGTGTGTGTGTGTGTGCGTTTAAATGTTTCACATGTATCTTACCATTGTATCATTGTAGCTGATTTTTAAGACTGAGTTTCACTATCCCACTTGTTATATAATAAAGATATTTAGCATCCTTATCAGTAGCCTACACTTACAATCTCTCCTCTCTCTCTCTCTCTCTTCTCTCTCTCTCTCTCTCTCTCTCTCCTCTCTCTCTCTCTCTCTCTCTCCTCTCCTCTCCTCTCTCTCTCTCTCTCTCTCCCCCCGAATGTCTCACCTATTACCATCCATTTTTAGTCATATTTTGTACTTCCTTTTTGATAATCATGTGTGACGAATGTAATCGATTTTATGTAAAATTTTAATTAATGATCGTTAAAAAAATAATTTAAAAAAACCCTGAATAACTTTGTCCATTATCACATATATAATTAAAAACATAAATTTTATGATGTAATCATAAGATTGATATGATATTAGGGTTATATATTTTTAAATATGTGCCTGACAGCGGATAGAGTATTCGTGTATTTTTTATGATTTTATTCAGAATTCAAGGCATATATTTTCCTTAGAATGCAGTTTATTGATGAAATGTGTCAGAACCGATGAAAATGTGTGTGTGGTGTGTGTGTGTGTGTGTGTGTGTGTGTGTGTGTGTGTGTGTGTGTGTGTGTGTGTGTGTGTGTGTGTGCGTGCGTGCGTGTGTGTGTGAGAGTGTGTGTATGTGCGTGTGTGTGTGTGTGCGAGCGTGCGTGTGTGTATGTGTGTGTGTGTGAGTGTGTGTGTGTATGTATGTGTGTGTGTGTGTGTGTGTGTGTGTGTCAGTGTGTGTGTATGTGTGTGTTTGTGTGTGCATGTGTATGTGTGTGTTTGTGTGTGTGTGTGTGTTTGTGTGTGTGTGTGTATGTGTGTGTGTATGTGAGTATATGTTTGTGTGTATATGTGTGTGTGAGAGTGTGCTTGTGTGTCTGTGTGTCTGTGTGTGTGTGTGTGAGTGTGTGAGTGTGTGAGTGTGTGAGTGTGTGAGTGTGAGTGTATATTTGTGTGTGTATGTGTGTGTGAGAGTGTGTTGTGAGTCTGTGTATGTGTCTGTGTGTGTGTCTGTGTGTGTGTCTGTGTGTGAGTGAGTGTGAGTGTGTGTAAAACATTATCCGATTGAAAAAAAATGATATGCCTATTTCTTTTAAACATCTAGGATGTTTTATGTTGTTGTTGTTGTTGTTGTTGTTGTTTTTATTGTTGTTGTTTTTTTTTTTATTGTTTTTTTATAATTATAATTCTATTGGTAGTATGACTCCCCCCCCCTCCAATAAGGATGCTAGTTTTAAAAAAAAAATCCCCTTCTATCCAAATGTATGATTTATATTACATGTACAATTTTTGATAGATAGTGGTGGATTGATGTTTTCGGTTGTCTAATTCATTTTGTTCTCTTGTTTGCTCCTTATCTACTAACGCTTTTCTTTTTTTTTCCATAATCAAAAATTTTTTTTATTGTGACTTCTGATTTTTGTCTTCTGAAAGAGTGCATTTTAATACCTTATCATATA
>CM060328.1:27933809-27941309 GCA_030674155.1 Stramonita haemastoma
TTAAAAAGCATCATATGTGATTTGTCTGGAGATAGCATTAATCCATTTTCTGTCATAAATTCATTTATTTTATTTAACTCATTTTGATAAACCTTTCTAATGTAATTAAGAGATCTTACTGGAGTATGCCTTTTCATAGTAACTTTCATCCAAATGCACAGATCGTCTGCAAATTGTACCAATTCAATTTTATTGGATACTGTATTGGGAAGGTCATATGTTAAGATATTAAAGAGCATAGGTGCCACTACTGCTCCCTGGGGTATCCCCATATCTATGAATCTTGGATTAGAGTAAGTATTTCCAATTTTTGTTTGAATAGATCTATTACTTAAAAAAGTTTTAAGATAATTATACATGCATCCAGACAGACCTATCTGTTTAATTTTATGAAGCAATCGTAAGTGCCATACCTGATCATACGCTTTCCTGATATCAAAGAAAGTAGAAAGAACATTTTTTCTTCTAGCAAATTGATGTTTTACATGGGTGGTAAGTTTTATCAGATGATCTGTGGTTGATCTATTTTTTCTAAAACCCGCTTGGGCTACGGGATGATGTTCCTTTTTTCACAGTAATGAATAAGCCTGTTCAATATTATTTTTTCCATCAATTTTCCAACATGGGAAGTCAGTGAGATAGGCCTATAGCTGTTTATATCTGATTTTTGTTTACCCGGTTTACAAATAGGAACAACTATAGACTGTTTCCATAAGGAAGGCATTGTTCCCTCTGACCAACATTTTTGAAAATATTTATGAAGAAATCTAACAAAATTTTCAGGCAAGTGTTTTATCATTTCATTTGAAATAGCATCAAGACCTACAGAAGACTTCTTGGAGCTAAGAGTAGAAATGGCATCCTTTAGTTCTTGAAAAGTGATAGGAGCATTTGTATAGTGTTCTTTATCCTCTGGAGGATCCCTGTAATTTCCTAGTCTAGCTTCATTTTCTCTATAGATTCTGTCTTTTTCAGATAACCCTTCTGAACAACTCGTCTCAGAAAACATTTCTGCAAAAGCTTCAGCCTTTTCAAATTGTGTTGGGAATTCTTTGTCTAATTTTATGGGATAATCTGGTAAATTGACACCCTGTTTCATCTCTTTCAATTTCTTCCAAACTTTATGCTGATCTTTTGAACATAATATGCCTTCTTTACAAAAAGATGACCAATACTGAAGCTTAGCCTGTGCTATTACTTTGTTACAATAATTTTTTGCCCTTTTTATTTCCATCATTTTCGTAACGTTGTTCCTATCTTTAAGATAGAGATTAAATGCTTTCTTTTTGTTTTGCCTTGCTTTTTCACATGATTCATTCCACCAAATATTACCCAAGTGCTTATTTGACTTTAGTGAACTACATTTTGAGATGGACTTATCTGCTGCATTTAGAACAGTTTTTACAAATTTGGTATATGCTTCGTTTACGTTACTAGCTAAAAATTCATCAATATTACACATAGAGAGAATACTATGAAACATATTCCAATTAGCAGTATTATAATTGAATTTTGGAACTTTATCCTTTGCCAAATTGCAATTGATCACCCTGTCATTTATTGTAATTTCAATTGGTAAGTGATCGCTCCCTAAAGTATCTTTAATAGTTTTCCATTCACAGCTAGGAGCAATTATGGGAGAAATTAGAGACAGGTCAATAGCAGATGCTCTGTGGTTTGCAGAATCAGGGATTCGTGTTATACTACCATCATTTAATAAACATAAGGAAGAATCCACAATATTTTCAACAAAACGATTATTTATATTTATTGTACAATCCCTATCCCAGAATGGTGAGTGGGCATTAAAGTCGCCACCCACTAGCCATTTTTCATTCTGGTCTTGCAACAAACGTAACCATTCCATGTTCTCATTATCTGGACCTTTTGGCAAGTAGACAGATATCACATTTAGTATAAGATATTTATCAAACTTAATTTTATGTGTGTGTGTGTGTGTGTGTGTGTGTGTGTGTGTGTGTGTGTGTGTGTGTGTGTGTGTGTGTGTGTGTGTGTGTGTGTGTGTGTGTGTGTGTGTATGTGTGTGTGTGAGTGAGTGTGAGTTGGGGTTTTTTTTTGTTCAAAAACTTGTGCTTTATGAGACTTATTTTGATAATTGATGGTGGGATTGATGTTTTCAGTCATGTAACCTCATCATATTCTCATGTTTGCTCTTTAATTATTGCGCCTTTTTTTGTTGTTGCTTTGATTGGTTTTTGTTTGTTTTTTTGTACTCAAATCAAATTCTTTATTGATTCACTTCATATTTACGTTTCTGAATGAGTGCCTTTTTATAACATTACCTTAATATTGTATTTCTGTCTTATTTCTTACCTGTTGTTGTTCTTTCTCACCCTTTATCAAAATCTTATGTTTTATGGGACATATTTTGATGATAGATGGTGGTGGATTGATGTTTTCAGTCATCTAACCTCATCATATTCTCATGTTTGATCTATAATCATTGCGCCTTTTTTTTGTTTTTTTTTGTTTGTTTTTGTTCTTGTTTTGTTTTGTTTGTTTTGTTTTTTGTTTTTGTATTTTTGTTTTTTGTTGGGTTTTTTTTTTGGTTTCTTTGTTTGTTTGTTTGCTTGTTTATTATTCAAATCAAAATCATCATTGATTCTTACTTCTTATTTTCGTTTCTGAATGAGTGCCTTTTTTTTTATAACATTACCTTAATATTGTATCTCTGTCTTATTTCTTACCTGTTGTTTGATACTTGGTATGGTCTACTCTTGGTAATTGGATCATTATAATTGTTCTTGTTTTAGTTGAGGCTGTCTTTTTATCTTGATGTTATCCCTGAAAGGGGCGGGGACTGGATGTAAAAAAGCACATGAGTGCTTATCTATTATCCTCGAATAAAAGAATTTTGCCTTGCCTTGCCTTGCCTTGCCTTGCCTTGCCTTGCCTTGCCTTCTCTCTCTCTCTCTCTCTCTCTCTCTCTCTCTCTCTTCTCTCTCTCTTCTCTCTCTCTCTCTCTCTCTCTCTCTCTCTCTCCTCTCTCTCTCTCTCTCTCTCTTCTCTCTCTCTCTCAGTTTTTATGTTTGCATTTTATGGTGTACGTGTCTTTTCCCTTTTGCCTTCTTTGCTTGTCTTCCCCTTCACACACTCACACACACACACACACACACACACACACACACACACACACACACACACACACACACACACACACACACACACAAACACAAACACACACACACACACGCACGCACAGACGCACGCGCGCGCGCGCGCGCGTGCACACACACACACACATATGGAATGTATTATTTGTATATGAATGGTTTGGCTTATAGATTTTGTAATACCTTCTGTTTCATGGTTCTGAATATTTGTTATTTTTCATTTTCATTAGTATATATATATATATATTTTTTTTTAATGCATAGAGTTTGATTTAAAACTGGTTTGCATTTATAACCTTAAATGTTGTTTCGCTCCTATTTGATTTTTTAAAAATATTTTGTATACAATCTTGCTTTTTTATTTGTTGTTTGCCTTTTGGGGTTTTCTTTTCCTTGTAAGGACTGGCCACATTATGAGTTTATAGATAATTGATGATAATTATTTTTTACAGAAGTGAGAGTGATTTGAAATATTGACTAGTTTGTTTTGATGTAATTTGACGATGCTCTCCTCTCTCTCTCTCTCTCTCTCTCTCTCTCTCTCTCTCTCTCTCTCTCTCTCTCTCTCTCTCTCTCTCTCTCTCTCTCTCTCTCTCTCTCTCTCTCTCTCTCTCTCTCTCTCCACAGTTAGTTATCTTGAATTGTTGTTTAGGGAAATATGAAGATTTATAATTTGAATATGCTCTTCACATTTAGATGGGTTTTTTTTTCTCTTGTTCTTTGAAAAATGTTGTAGTTTGGTTGGGTTCTTTTTTGCTGTTGGTGCTGATGTGTTTTGTGTGTGTGTGTGTGTGTTAGTGGGGTTTTTTTTTGGTCCAGAGGGCTAGTTGTAAAAAAGTATGGGTGCTTATGTCATTACCCTCTCTAGATAAAATTAATTCAATTCATTCAATTCTCTCTGTGTGTCTCTGTCGCAAACTCTTTGTCACTGTCTCTGTCTGTCTGTCTGTCTGTGTGTCTCTCTGTGGCACACACACACACACACACACACACACACACACACACACACACACACACACACACACACACACACACACACACACACACACACACACACACACACACATACACACACACAAGTCCTGCGAGCGAATGCACGCGGAACATCTTGGGCAAACGTTAAATCCTGTTTCGCTTTTCGTAAACCTAGGCCGTTGTGTGCCAGTAGGAACAGATGACAAGATTGACAAAACTGCATACACACGGGGACTAGATGTGAAACAAAAAGCATATGAGTTCTTATTCCATTATTATCGATATAAAAGAATAAACAAACAATTCAATAAATCAATAAGCAAACAAACGCATGGTCCAACAACATTTGCATGATCATTGGATTTAACTCCGCTGCCCATAAACTTGGCCATATGTGTTCAATGCAAGATGTCATTGAGTTGACAAAACAGATTGGTTGGAAAGGGGTTGATAGGAAAGGGCGTTGAAGCCTGTCACCTATCTCTCAGCCCGGTCGAGGAGATTTTTCCCATTGAGTTAACATCAGTGCTGACTCCACTCTCTGCAAAAGTCCTTCGGATGAGACTATAAACCGAGGCCCCGTGTGCGAACACATGCAGAACATCTTGCGCACATGTTAAATCCTGTTCCGCTTCACGTAAGTGTAGGCCATTGTGTGCTCGTGGGAACAGATGACAATATTTACAAATTATAAATTGTTTAATGTGATTCTTCGCTCTGGAAAAACTCCAAATGCCTGGTCCTTAGGAATTATAAAGCCAGTTTTCAAATGTAAAGGAAGTCCAGAAGATCCTAATAATTACAGAGGAATAACAATTTTAAGTTGCTTTGGAAAGTTATTTACTTCAGTGATTAACAGCAGGCTGACAAAATATTTCAATGAACACAAGACTATTGGCCAAGAACAAGCAGGTTTTAGAGCAGGTTTCTCCACCACTGATCACTTATTTACACTTCATTGCATGATTGATGTGTTTCTTGCCAAGAGAAAACGACTCTATTGTCTTTTTGTTGATTTCGAAAAGGCATTTGACCGTGTTAACAGAGCTTTTCTATGGCGGAAGCTGGTCGGTCATGGGGTGAATGGAAATATTTTAAAGGTTATCAAAGATATTTATACTAAAGCCAAATCACGTGTTGGTGGTGGGAATGAGCGTTCTGATTTTTTTCAATCCACATCTGGGGTCCGTCAGGGCAAAAACTTGTCACCTTTACTCTTTGCTTTGTATTTGAATGATATGCAATTTTATATTATTGAAAAAATGAATGGTTTACCAACAATGGCAAAGGAAGCCAGAGAACTTGGGTGGGAAAGTGAAAAAGAAAATCTTTTGTTGAAAATGTTTTTGTTATTGTATGCAGATGATAGGCAATTTGTGCCGAATCGTAAGAAGATTTACAGGAAGCTATAAATGCTATGTGTAATTATTGCCATAAATGGAAACTTAACATGAATGTAGAAAAAACAAAAGTTTTGGTATCTCTCGAGGAAAGATCAAGAAATTGCCTTGTTTTACATGTTGTGGTGAAGAAATTAAAGTGTTTTTTTCTTTCAAGTATCTGGAGCTAAAACTTAATTATAATAACAGATTTAACCTGGCACAAAAACATTTATATGACCAAGCACGGCGTAGTGTGTTTCTTTGTTAAAAAATGTAGAAGACTCTTTCTTCCTATTGATATTCAGATAGAGTTATTTAACAGAGTGGTTGTCCCAGTTTTGCTCTATGGGTGTGAAATTTGGACACCATCAATGTGTGAATTAGCTTCAAAATTACAGCTTAATTTCTTTAAAATAATACTTAAACTTGGAAAATCTACTCCAAGTAAAATGATTTATGGAGAATTGGGTCAGTTTCCTGTGGAAATAACAGCAAAAGTAAGGATGCTATGTTGCTGGTTTAAACTAGTGGATGCAGGAAGTAAGTCCAAGTTTTCATATATTGTATACAGACTTCTACATGATATGTATATTGCTAATTCCCACAAATCACCTTCTTTATTTACTGTAGAACGTACATTAAACGAATTGGATTAAGTGGTATATGTCAGAATCAGTTTGATATCCGAGTTTCATCAGAATGGTTTAAAGCCAAAGTTACAGGCAGCTTGCAAGATCAGTATTTACAGCAATGGTATTCTCATGTGGACAATGACGACATCTTCCTCAATTATAGACTATTTAAAAAGTGTTTCTGCTTTGAACATTATTTATCCATTCTTTCTCGTACCTCATTATTAACTTTTATTCATTTTCGAACGTTAAATCATAAACTTCCCATCCAAACAGGCAGAATAAGTAGTATTCCCAGAGCAGAGAGAGTCTGTGATAAATGTGAAGATAGCGAGTTAGGAGATGAGTTCATTGCTTGTTCCAATGTAAATTTTTTGTGCAGTTAAGAAACAAATGTATCCCAAAATATTATCATAAAAATCCAAATGTTATCAAGTTCCATGAACTGTATAGTTCTAGGAGGAAATCTTTGCTTTATTAAAGTTACACAGTTTCTCAAAGAAATAATGAAAAACCACTAATTTGATATTTTTTCATAAATAAATTGTTTTATGCCATAGACAATTTCGTGTGTGTGTGTGTGTGTGTGTGTGTGTGTGTGTGTGTGTGTGTGTGTGTGTGTGTGTGTGTGTGTGTGTGTGTGTGTGTGTGTGTGTGTGTGTGAGTGAGTGAGTGAGTGAGTGTCCCCGCTCTCTTGGGTGCGCGTGTGTGTGCGTATGCGCTTAAAATTAATTGGAAGGAGTTCAAACTATAATTGTGCAATACATCCGTCATGTGAGAACTTTGGTATTTTCATATGAATATTGGTTCTTTGGATTGTATTGTATTGTTTTTTTTGTGGTGCACTTATTGTATTTTTTTATGCTTATGTGAGTGCACGCGTGGGTTTTTGGGCAGGTGTGCCCTTGAGGGTTGACCTGCAGACATTAAAGTGCCTTTCTGCATGCATGTTCAGTGTTACCCCCTCTCTCTCTCTCTCTCTCTCTTCTCTCTCTCCTCTCTCTCTCTCTCTCTCTCTCTCTCTCTCTCTCTCTCTCTCTCTCTCTCTCTCTCTCTCTCTCTCTCTCTCTCTCTCTCTCTCCCACACACACACAGACACACGCACTGTGCTGGCGTCCTATCCAGGGGGGAGTCCCTTTAGTAGCTAAGTGCAATGTGCCTCTTTTGGCACTAACCATTGTTGTAAAATTAAATCCTAGGTAGCAGTAACTTTTTACCACTTCTAATCTGTTACCATCAAAGAACCATTTTTCACTTTTACCTAGAAACCCTCCCTTCCTAAACGCCATCACCTTAGTTTTATCAATATTGACACATATATTCATATTACAACAACAACTCTTTAAAACATTTAACTGGTTTTGAAGTCCACTTGGA
>CM060328.1:27953809-27983478 GCA_030674155.1 Stramonita haemastoma
CCATTGTAATTAATCTCAGTGCAAGCTGGTATCTGAATAGAAGAGATCGCGCAAATCCACGAAGATTACACCATGCCAATAGTAGGTGGGCCTGCTTTGTCAGCCAACTCTACACTTCATTCCACTAAGCACTATATCATTGTGGCTGTAAATAAGAATGTATGTGGGACATCAGATATGCCCTTCCTCCCCCTTAACACACACATACACACACACACACACACACACACACACAAAACATGCAGAGTCTATTATCACGCAATCAAAACAAGTAACCAGTTTAGAATACTCAAGCAAATAAAATAGTACTCATTGAGAAGAGTCATCAAGGGGCAGAATATTGGCTGCCTATAATGATGCAGCTTTTTGACTGGCTAATTTTGTCTACAGCAACATACGTGGCTGAAATCTAGCTTCTATAGGTTTAAAATAATATCCATTAAGATCAGTACCTCGCAGTAGAGTAGATCGCAGCAATCTCACAAAACACGACTCAAAAGGCAAAACATTGCAAAGAAAACGCTTTATTCAACTTTCATCCAAATTCATAAATTCCAAGCTGACATGCCCCTTCTCTCCCCGCCCCCCCCCCCCCCCCCCCCCCCCCCCCCCCCCCCCCCCCCCCCCCCCCCCACCTTTCGCCTTTCCTAACGCCCCTAACCCCCTGCAAAAGTGTGTAAATAAAATAATAAAATGAAAATAATACACTAACACACACACACACGCATGCCCACGCACACACACGCACACACACACACACACACACACACACACACACACACACACGCGCACGCGCACGCACACACGCACACACACACACACACACACGCACGCACACACACGCGCACACACACACACTTTAAAATCTCTCTCTCTCTCTCTCTCTCTCTCTCTCTCTCTCTCTCTCTCTCTCTCTCTCTCTCTCTCTCTCTTCTCTCTCTCTCTCTCCCAACCGGACTGAGCACTTTGTTGCAACCATGTACCTGACTCTGGATCTCTATCTTTGTACCATGATGTGGAATCCATGCCATGAAGATCATTTGGGCTGCAACCGTATTTTGTTTCTTCTTGTTGTTTTTGTTCAATATGGTTATTTGTGTTGTGCCCAATCCCCTTCCCACTGTCCCCTTGTGAATGGGCTGTAAAGCTTAAATCACAATAAACTATTGTCATTGTCATTGTCATTGTCTCTCTCATGTTGAATTTGAAATTGTATTCTTGTCGTCTAAAGAAGACAGGACTGTGTTTGTTAGTTTGTTTATTTAGTTGTTGGTCTTGTCCCTCTTTTTCTAGTTTTCCTTACATACTTGTTAAGCCTTTTTGGACGTCTTAAACTCATGTTCTTAAATACATCTTGAAAAAATACTATGTTTGGGAGTTACGTGACAATGTTGCTGGGTTTTTTTTTAATGTTTGTTTGCTGTTAGTTTCTTTTGTTATTTTTTCTCCCATTTTCTTCATGATATTGTTTCAAAGTAAGACAAATATGTTAAAATGTTTGATATGTTTGTATTCTGGGCCTGCTTGTATTCTGTTAAGTCAAGGTTTACAGAACACAAATCGAGCATAACCCAGTCAGGGCCCAAGGTCTAGTGCTAAAAGTAGTAACCCCCTTCTTTTTACCAACTCCAAGTGTGATCAGTTCTTGTTATAATTAACATCAGCTGGGGTGTGCTGGGATGGAAGGGAGAGCAGCTGAGAGTAGCTGAACATTGGGGAATCTGACAGATGTGAGTTATGGAACAACAAGCAACAGGTTTCAGTCCATCTTCATGTTGTTGCAGGAGTATTCTAATCTAGCCATCCAAACTTGCCTGAGCACTGGCTACTGTGTGTTTGCTGGGGCTGTAGCTGGCAAGTGTCAGCAGTTGCATGACTGTTTTGATTGCTTCAGTCTGTGGCATTGCCCATGTTTACTGTTGATTTTTTTTTTAGCAGACCTATGATTGGTTGTTGTATGGTTGAGAGATTGTGGATGAATCATCCATGATAATAGATATTTTTCAGTGCCCTCCGATATGTCCTGACGTTGCTGAGGTCTAGCATGTTACCAGTGTTGCACCTTTTGCTGGCTTGGGTTTGATTTCAGTTTTTACATCAGGACACATGCTAAATATATTTAACCAGCGTGGTCTTCTCTTCCTATCTCTGCATGCCCCTTTCTAACTTTGACACTGCAGATTCTTGTGCAATGCATGGTATGTCAGGGATTAACCTGCCATTCACCTGGTTGGCCCTGTCCTATTTGAAATGTGCTTGTGAAAATCATATTCCTAACTTCATTTCCCTTTCATTGTTTTTGATAGACCAAGTGTTAGCTTACCTGACAAACATTAGCTCATATCACACACACAAACATACACACATGTGCATATGCTCAGGGGTCAAAGTGCATTCCCCAAGCTAATGTTGAACAGCATTGAGCATGGTTACCAGGTGAATGTGTGACTATTTGTGTATTTTGAAATCTGTAGACCCCCACTCCCCCCTACCTTCACAGTTCGTCTAGTTGTGAATAGGTAACTGCCCTCTTTAGGGTCAGGGAAGGAAAAATGGCAAGGAAGAGTAGGTTGGTGCTGCCCTCATATTGCTAGCCCCAGGAGAACCTGAGGTCTCTGAGGCCTTGCTCCCCAACCACGGCATAGGTTATGGGAATGTCTATATCTATATCTATATATCTATATATCTATCTCTTTATATATATATATATATATATATATATATATATATTATATATATTATATATTATATATATATATGTGTGGGTGTGTGTGTGTGTGTGTGTGTGTGTGTGTGTGTGTGTGTGTGTGTGTGCCAGAAGCTTACCCCCATTCTCTAGGCTGTGAGTAAGTCTTGTGGCTGACATGATAACATGAGGTCATGTGTTTTAAACATATATACTTAGCACAGAACCTAGGGCTGCAAGGGAATTGTCTGTGGAAAAATATTCTGAAGATAAAAGCCACTCCAACAAAGGAACAAAATTCAACGCAGTTGCAGACGGGAAGAGAAGAAAAAATAATTGGGTGTGCCTGTTTTATGGAAAGGCTCTATCCCCAGGAAAAGCAGCCCAAATTTCAAGCAAAGAAATTTGCCATGATTTAAGATAGTATACAATAGACTGCAATCCAATCCAATCCAAATAAATGTAATGCATATATATTATATATATATATATATATATATATATATATATATATATATATAATATATATATATATACATATATATATATATACATAAGTATATACATGTGTGTGTGTGTGTGTGTGTGGGGTGTGTGTGTGTGTGTGTGTGTGTGTGTGTGTGTGTATACACGTATCTATGTGTGCAGAATATGGAGGGATCTACGCTGACTTTGATCAACTCTTCCTTAATTCATTCGATGATCTCCTGGACAAGGACACAGTCTTAGGCCTCGAAGCTCCAAACTTAAGCATCAACAACGCTCTGATGGTGGTGAAACCTAAATCCGAACTCCTTCAGATATGGCTGTCAAAATACACCACCTTCAATGACAGGCACTGGGCAGAGCACTCCACACTTTTACCATTCAAATTATACACAAAATACCCTCATCTTGTGCATTTGGTGAAAACATTCTACCCCCTGTTTCTGCTGATCGTAGAGAGCTCTACAGAAAGGAGACAGTGCCAAATTTTAACTTAACTTCCGTACCCAGCATGGTTTACACTTGTATGTTCGAAACTTTAAAAGATCCATTAGAGGGAAGGCACGACTTGATAAACAAACCAATGTGGTTGGGCGAGCTATCCGATACATTCTGTATGGAAACCAGACTGCCTGCATGAACCCTTCAGCTGATGACACCAAGGTGAAGACATTAGATAGAAAAGAAACAAGTAAAGACCAAAGGAAAAAAGGAGAAACAGGAAAAAAGAAACGAAGAAGAGGAAGGCATATATAACATTTCGAAGAAAGGAATCTGTGAACACAAGTTAACTTTAGTTTGTAATCTGCTATGAGCAAGACAACAGGGCAAGGTCAGTTTTATTATAGGCATACATTTTGAAGCAGAGTTTCAGCCTTTTTTTTTCTTTTCTGTGCATTTTGCTGCCTCATCTTTCCAGACGTTCCTGTTCTGCATGTTTTTATTTTACCAGATTTAATCTTTTGCTCATCAACATCTTGTCTCCTTTAAGTTTGCTTATAAGTGTGATAGAAGTCTATATGATGCCATTCTAATTCTCTTGCACAATGTTTTCTTTCACTGAAATGATTCTGGATCCTTTGTTTCCACTCTTGTCTTTGTTGTCTTATCAGCATCCAAAATGATATAGCCGCAACACTTGACCTTTAGACTGATTTCACCTTGAAGTTGATCCTAAACTCAATTTTAGAGTCTTCAACTTTTTCATGAATAGAAAACAATCTGCTCATCTTAAATCAGTAATGTCTTCTGAATGTTCCACCTCCATTGGAGCACCATAAGGGATGGTACTGTCACTTGTTCTCTTTGTTCTGTATGCCAATGACAGGAAAACCTCTGAAAAGACCAAGTTAGTAAATATTCTGATGACTCTGCTGTTACAGATTTGTCCAACTGTGATTCAATTATTTGAATAAAGCAAAAACGTTCTGGTTATGGTGAAAATAAAACTATTTGGATTTAACTAATTTGGCTCAAACTAGAAACTGAGTTCCCGAGTACGAACCTACGCAGGAAATATGTGCTCATATTGATTCCACTGAGCTAATCTATCTATCTATTATCTATCTATCTATCTATCTATCTATCTATCTATCTATCTATTCTATCTATCTATCTATCTATCTATCTATCTGTCTGTCTATCTATCTCTCTCTCTCTCTCTCTCTCTCTCTCTCTCTCTCTCTCTCTCTCTCTCTCTCTCTCTCTTCTCTCTCTCTTATATATATATATATATATATATACATATATCTGTCTATTTGTCTATCTGTCTATATACTAGAGGTAGGCCTAACCCTTGCAGCTTGAAATGAAGTTGACATTATTCCCCATATTCAAATGTTCAACATTCATTACTGTCATAAACTTTAACTTTCTGATTCTTCTTCTACTCTCAGTCGCTCTACACTGTGAGATGTGTCTGGGGAAAATGACATGTCTTTTCTAGTTCCTCTGTGGGCCAGCCCTATAGCTTGGTTTGCAGGGTTATCACTGTCTGCCACACAATCCTTCTCAGGTGGCTGTATAGTGTGCATCTTTGAAGGGTGTGCTCACCAGTCTGGTTTTCTTCACCACATGCACACAGGGGAGAAGGAACGAGTTTCAGCTCTGGACATATGGTGATTTAGCCTGTTGTGCCCAGTGCAGAGTCTTGACATTCTTCTCTTTTGAGATAGTGTCAGTCGTCCTGTTCTACTCTATTGATTCCATGATTGTCTTCTTTTCATGGAAGGTGAGGCTGCTTTTGCACTGTTCTCTCTGTGCCCCCTGTTTTGCAAGTTCATCGACCTGTTCGTTCCCAGGTGTGCCACAGTGGTCAGGGATCCACTGCAGCGTTACACTTTTGTTTCGTGTAAGGAGCTGTAGTTCCCGTTTGAGTTCTGCCTCGTTGTCTGCAGCTAAGGCTTGTAGGACTGACAGAGCATCTGGGGAAAAAATCACTCGTAGACATTAATTTTTTGGAGTGTCTGACTAAGGTGACAGCTTGTTTCAGAGCTCTCTCTCTCTCTCTCTCTCTCTCTCTCTCTCTCTCTCTCTCTCTCTCTCTCTCTCTCTCTCTCTCTCTCTCTCTCTCTCTCTCTCTCTTCTCTCTCTCTTTTCAAGTAAATGTTAAAGTTTTCCCAAATTGTATGGGTGCTTTATTGAGTCTCTTCGTTCTTTCTCCTTTATATGTAGATACAAAAGCCTTGACTGTCAGAAACAGAAATGTACTGAACAGGATTGTAAGCAGACGTGGCAAAATTGTGGGCTGTGAGCAAATGAAACTGAATGATTTGTATGAATGTCCCGTGAGAGACAGCGCAAGACAGGTTGTAAGTGATGGTACTCATGTGCTAGAAAAATACTTTAATCTGCTTGCGTCTCAAAAGCGCTACAGAGTACCCAAGTCTAAAACTGTGATATACAAAATAGTTTTATTCTCATCTCAACCTTGCTGCCTAATAAGTGTATGACAACACATTCGAACTAGGGAACACGCTAGATAGATAGATAGATAGATAGATAGAGAGAGAGACAAGAGAGACAGAGAGATTTCGGGGGTGGAGGGGGGAGCGAAGACAGATTTAAAGATTCTGAGCTCAGACAGAAAAGGATTGGAATTTTTGAAGAATAGGAAAGGCTACCTTTTGTCATCTTAAACTGTATTCAATATCTTAATGGACAAAGTATTTAATTTCATTGATATTTCTTCATGTCACCTGTTTATATCATTTGTTTAACACTTTCTACCCAGTATGGATTAATCCGTACCACGCGATCATCTCCCCTGGACGGGGTACGGATTGATTAATCCGTACCACAGCAGGTACTTTCACTTTCGCCTCCCATTCTGTTCTATTCTCACATGGTCGTTTTAGCTTGTTGGCTTTAGCTGCCACGTTGGTCGCACATGTTCACAGCTAATTTGCATATAAATTGAGCTGGTTTTGTTGTGTTTATTGTTGTTTTACGTGTCATATGCTTGTAGTATGGCTTTGGTACATCATACTTTCACTGCTGACGAAGTAACAGAAGTTTTAAACAAGTTATTACGTTGCCGAAAGATCGTGTTTTGGATAGAGATCGTGAGAGCTTTGAGTCTCGTGATACTCACTGTGTGCCGCTCGCGAGATAGGCCAGCTAAAAGGGGTGGAAAGGGGGGGGTGACTGGGGAGGGGCGTGGCCTTGGTACTGTGAGTACCTCTAGGATAAACACCAACTGTTTACATGAAAATGAACTACAAGCCACTGGTGAGTGCAAACATTTGTACATATGAATAAGTAGTGTAGAAAAGTTCAGGAACTTCTTGGACTAGGAAGAACGTTATCTGTATATTCCATGATCGTTATTGTGACAGTGTGGTGTTACAGTTCAGTGGTTCTCTTTGATTAATTACATTTGATGCATGCTGGAAGAAAACTTGTATGAGTACCTATGTTTGTCCTGTTATTTGAGATTTTGTATAGTTTTGTTGTTGTTGTGTGTATTTGTTGCATACATTGTGTAAAACATAAGTCATCAGGGATCCACTTAAAATCAGAGCAATTAGTAATTTGACACCATAATTAAATACTCTTTTATGCAATATAATGTTGTGCACGCATATAATGGGCAGTCATTTACCACACAATGCCATAGTTTCATAAGAATGGCTTCAAACAAAAGATATAGATTTTACTATGATGACAGTGATCTGCACTCAGTGCTGCAGGTGGTTCACAGAGATGCAGTGGCTCCTGGTACAAGTGTTAATCATACAACATGTTATAACAGGTTGGTTTATGTCATAAAAATGCGTGGGCCATTTGTGTGTGTGTGGGAGGGGAGGGTATTTTTGACTATGTTCAATATCTTAATAGAACAGAGTACTAATTTAATTGATATCTGTCTTATCATAGAATATGTTATTATAATTTGGTTTATGTCATAAAAATGCTGCGCATGTGTGGAATGTTTCCAATATGTTTGGTTGGTTTTTTTTTTGGGGGGGGGGGGGGGGGGGGCGGCGTGTGTGCCAGGATTGTGAGTGTGTGAATCCGTGAGTATACTGGTGTATTACTTAAGTGAATTTATAGCTTGCTGAGGCATTTCTGATTTGTGGGTGCTCTCTATCTTGTAATGGATGCAAGCTATAGTTTGGAACCTGTGTTGTGGTACATTCCCGAGATGTTATGTTTACATGTTTGCTGTTTTTATATATGGCTCGCAATCCCCCTGAATTTGTCTCTTTTTTTATAGATAACAAAGTAGTGAATTTGAAGTTGAATTTGAGTTTGTCCAGCTCACTGGTAAATCGTGTCAGTAAGCAGATATGTTAGAAAATCATGTATATCTTAGAGTGATTGGAAAAGACATGTGCTTGTCAATATGACGAAATATATACTGAACAATTACTTATGGGTTTTATTTGTTCACTGAAGTGTTTGCTTTATCTAAAATCACAAAACGTGCATGCACACTGGTATTGTGTTTAGACATGAAAGTTAGAATGTGGCCAGTTTTAAGGGTGGGAAATGGTCACAGAAGACAAAATTTTACCATTGATATCTCAATGTTGTGAAATCAAAGGAAATTTGACAGATTTTCAAAGGAACACACAGCTTGTTTAACCTCTTTATTCAATCGTATTTTAACTCAGTCTTTTATGTAATATTGTTGTTAGTTTGATAATGGGAATTTCGCTTCAGGACCACCTGGACATGATACGGTTTGAATGTTTATGTGCGGAATAAAATCCAATTTTTGATTTGGTATTTATTTTTTTGTTTCTGATGTCATGATTGTCTCCAACCACTAGTTGCTGGAAATTGATATTAATTTCTGTCTACAGGGTTTTTAGTATTTTTAAATGCTTTTTTCTATACCTTTGGTAGCGTTGCGATTGCCAGAATCTCTCTCTAAGCGACAATAAAGTTGTTTTTTATAAAGTCTTGGACCTTTGTATATATATATGTATTCAACACACACACACACACACACACACACACACACACACACAACACACATATATATATATATATATATATATATATATATATATATATATATATATATATATATATATATATATATATATATGGGTGTATGGATGTATTGTGTGTGTATTCTTTTTTAATTTTTTATCTATTAAAGAGCTATATTAGACAGACATTGTGTGTGTGTGTAATAATTTCACGGTGTTTTACCCGTTGTATTTTTTTCGTTCCTTGGCCAGAGCTCCAAAGTTCTCTAACGGTAAGATTTTGCGTATGCGACCCTTTTCACTGACAAGTAAGGTAGCTATGCAAATTAACATCGGTGATTGTGTCTAAGCACAACATCTGTGTACGTGAGGTTTTGTTTGCTTTTTCATTTTGTCATCTCTACCTACTGGTATAAAATGGCCTATTTTTTGAAAGCTGAACGGCTTTTTAATGTGTGTAAACTTGATTTTTGTTAACGCTATTTGTGATCTGTTGCATGTGTCGAAATAAGTTGAATAAAACTTTTCGTGTTACTTTTAAAAGATATTGTGCCATACGAATATGACATGATGATGATGATGATGATGATGATGATGATGATGATGATGATGATGATGATGATGAGATTAGTGTGTTATCTGTCCATTTGCACACAGCTTGTCTGAGAAACTTGAAGAGGAGCGGAGTCAGTACTAATGTAAACTTCAGGGTAAAACTGCCAAAACGGGTACCTCAATGGTGGCTGCCATATTACGTCATTGAGTGCTGCAGTGCTGTAACCACCAGCTATTTCACACGCTTTCTGACTGTGTCTCTAGCATTTCTGAAAGGTATGAGTCACAGGGACCCTTTCATGCAGCTTATGTTGCACAGATTAAGGCAAAATTCTTACTACTACCCACAACTGTTAAGAGCGGATCATAAAAACGCGCAAACACCGACTCCAATACATCTCCGTATGTATGATAAACTAGCATGCCAAATGCTATCATAAGCCTTACTGATGTAAAGAAGGTAGTGTTCTTTCTGCAAGCAAACTGGTTTTAAATATGGCCTGTACGCTTCATCAAATGATTTGTTGTCCAGTGGACTTTTCTGAATCCATCCTGGTTTACTTAATTGAAACGATATTTTACCTTTTACAAAAATACAAAAGGCGACTGTGGACATATCTGTTTCTTTTAAGAGATCCATTTAGCAAAAAGTTATAACTATTGTCTTATATACTGGTAGTACATCATCAAGGTTTGCCTTCTCTTGGAACCGGTATTACATTGACTTCTTCCAGAGGCTAAGGAGACTTCAATTTCATCAACCTTTCTGGTAAAATGAATGAAGAAGTTCCTTCCATTTCAAAGGCAATGTCATAGGTTATGGGAAATGCTACCAATGCGCATGGTGCTATAATTTGAAATATATTCTTCTAAAGCTTGTTCAATTCCTGAAAAGTAACAGGACAATTTGAATAATGTTCTTGTTTGGGAACAAGATATTCATGTTTACCCTTCTCTTGGCTTTCTGTAATTTATGTCCACTGAATTTGGAGGTAAAAGAAAGAAGGGAAGAAACCACCCACATCAGGATACATAGGCAGGCCACTCTCATATTAGTCACTTTAGTTTGATCAAAGGCA
Source organism: Stramonita haemastoma (assembly GCA_030674155.1). Taxonomy (NCBI): domain Eukaryota; kingdom Metazoa; phylum Mollusca; class Gastropoda; order Neogastropoda; family Muricidae; genus Stramonita; species Stramonita haemastoma. The sequence continues at coordinate 27,964,057 of CM060328.1, forward strand.
AGGGAAAGCCATGGAATATGATTTGCAATGCGTGATTAATCATCAGGCATCTGCTTCTGGATTGTGGGGATGTTCAGGATATCAGGCACAAGCATTTTTCTGCAGACTCGTATAAAGATGCTTTTCCGCGATTTTCCACCAGAAAACTTTATCCCTTCGGTTTTTGCCTAGAAAAAAGAGGAATTACTTTGGTCAGGGCAAATCTGGAAAAGTGTATTGCCGGTCTGTTCCATTTGTCTTGCTGGAGAGGCTACGCATAATGTTCGCTTTTAGATTAAAAGTCTGTGTGCGGTACAGTACGCTTAACACTCTTCTTTTTCGTGGCACTCTTGGTGAGTTAACTGCTTCGTGGCCCTGAATATCCACAAGCCCCAGGATCCATACCAGAACAGTGTAGTACCTGTTCCCTCTCAAAAAGAGAGATATGCATTTCATAGAATAAAGCTGGCAGTGAATTGTATTCCTACAAAGAATGAATGCAAAAGCTGGGGGTGAATCTGCAAAAAAAAACCCCCAAAAACAAGAACTTCTCTTGAAATGACTGAATCGGCTTAAGGACTCGACAAAACAATAACACAACGTTTAGCACTGAACACTGAGCTGTGTGAAGGCAAATGCTTGAGAAGTGTGGATTCTGTGATGGTAGAACAACAGGTGGTTCAGTCACCTCTGCATTTAATTTATTAATGAAAATTGTTTGTGTAGGACATATATTTCTGACAAAGATTAAGCGAAGATGTCCTTCTTAAGCAGCCTGGAAAGACATGGTCTTTTGTCAGATTTCCTTTGTGCAAAACAAGCTGCGTGAAAGAGCCTCAATGACTCGATAAGACAAATGGAGGAATGGAGGAAACGTTCAAATGGATGCATTGGTTCTGACTATTCAGGCATTCATGGGCAGAGCAACACATTTTCAATGAAGTGACAGACACTAGTTGCTGTCTGAGCATTCAACAAAAAGACGGCGACTGCCAGGACTAGATCATCATATGCGAAAGGTTCAAATAGTCACTTTCGAGCTGTCACGCCTTGTGGACGTGCTTCATGTGATGATCAATGTACAGTTCATCAAATCTTTTTCTGCCTGCAGGAGAGGTATGTTGGGATTTGTGACCACAGCTGCTGTCGAGTATTCACAGAAGAGGGTCACGAGCAGAACAATCTGACCACTAGACTACCTGCTCCTAAAATCTGAAATAAAGCCCACTGTGAAATTATCGCACGCACATGCGCACACGAATGCATACACACATACACAATACACACACAGGCGTATGTGCACACGCGCGGCCACTAACACACACACACACACACACACACACACACACACACACACACACACACACACACACACACACACACACACACACACACTGTTACGTTCTTGGTTTTTGAAGAACAGACTCTTTGTTTCGAAAACACTTCAGTGGACGTAGAATTAACGCTGACTGAAATGCCAAGAGTTGCTAGGTATCTCTGGTGAATCACATCCAGACAGAGCACAAGTTGACTCAGGAATCAAGTTGAATTTCTTTTATTATACTTAATCACTTCAACACAGCACTCGTTTCTAGTACAAGCATTCCACCAAAACAAAAAGAAAAATCCTTTCCAAAATCACCGTGGATCATAAGCCAAAACTGTGTGGCTACACCCAATAAACACAAGTTCAATCAGCTAATGACTTTCACAGTCCTCATAGCTCTCCTTCTATTCCTTCAAAGTCCCCCCCCCCCTCTTCATCTACAATCAGCATTGCCTCCCTAGTGCACGCACTAAGAGGCATTCGCCCTTCCGACTCTCCTCCTCTCATCTTCCCCGTCTCGTCTTTCTCCTTTAACTCTCCAAGAAGAGGGCGGGGATGGGCCTAGTGGTCAGAACATTGCGCTCGCAATTTGACGACCCGGGTTCGATTCCCGTTCGAGGAGATTTTTCTCCTGGAGTTAACATCAGTGCTGACTCCACTCTTCCCAAAGTCCTTCAGATGAGACTATAAACCGAGGCCCCGTATGTGAACGCACGCAGAACATCTTGCGCACACGTTAAATCCTGTTCCGCTTTTCGTAAGAAAAGGCCATCGTGTGCCGGTGGGAACAGATGACATTTACAAAAGTGCATACACACAGGGACTGGATGTAAAAAGCACTTGAGTGCTTATTCTATTATCCTCGATATAAAAGAATAAAAGAATAAAATTTAAATAATAAATACACTTTACTTCCAGGTCCTTTTACTGGCCACTGGAATATTCCAGACACTTAAGGAACTTTACACAAACATCTCAGGTTACAGTAAAGCATTCTGGAAACTTCTAGAACATCTTAGAATACTGTAGACCATTCCGAACAATTCTATGATTTCTTAGAACATTTGCAGAATATTCTGGAAACATCATGAGCAAACAAACATGTATGCAAGCTACAGGTCACAACATTTGTCAATAAAACTAATATTCCAGGTGTGAAATATGTAATATACAATCTGTAATAAATATATATGTATATATATATATATATATATAATATAGGTAGATAGATAGATAGATAGATAGATAGATAGATAGATAGATAGATAGATAGATAGTAGATAGATAGATAGATAGATAGATAGATAGATAGATAGATAGATAGATAGATAGATAGATAGATAGATATATACAACCAAATTCAAGATTCAAGACATTTTTTTTCCAAATTCAAGATTCAAGGCAGCTTTTTTTTTCATATCAAAGAGAAAAGTGTATGGGGTACAGCACTACCAAAGAAATAATAACACATTCAGGGCAAACACTCATCAAAACTCCTAAGACATAAATATCAATTATCTGCAACATGTAGTAGTTCAATCTATCAAGCATGGCTGCAGGTGTCTGCATTTAGCACTGCATGTGAAGAGATCTCGAGGTCTGGAGTGTAAATTCCACTTTTAAACCCCACTCCACATATCCCTCCCATCTCCTCTCCCTACGCCCCATCCACTGGTTTACACATAACAACAACGCCCCCCCCCTCTCTCTCTCTCTTACTACCACACACACACACATACACACACACGCACACACACACACACACACACACACACACACACACACACACACACACACACACACACACACACACACACACACACACACGCACGCACGTACACACACACACACACACACACACACACACACACACACACAGAGTTAACAAGAGAAATTGAAAACGAAATGAATCTAAGACACTATTTATCAAAATCGAAGCAAAAAGATGAATATAAAAAGCAAATAAACAAAGTCAATTCAATAAAGTGCAAGCCAAACCAAATACTTTCAAGATTTGCTGCCTTCAGCCCAGAATCCAACAGCAATTTGGAAAGCCATTAATAACTTAACAAATAAATCAAGACACAGCACTCATGAAGTCATAAAAGAAATATCAGCAGAAAATCTGAATTCTCACTTTGCAAACATTGCTTACTCTATAATACCCAATGATAAAAAGAAAACAAACGGGCTGACAGAATGAAAACAATACGTAACTAGTGTGTACATATTTTAAAGAAAAAGTAACAGCACCACCCGTGTGGAACTCCATTCAAAGTTGTCTTTTAGAATAAATTTTTGATTCATAATAAAAAATATATTTTCTATTTAGTCAGTTTGGGGTCAGCTTCTAACCTGAATAAGTTTAACAGATAAAAGACGCAGCAATTTTGCATAAAACGTTGATGAAAACTCAATGAAGAAAGAGTAAACAATAACTCTATAACTAATTCAATCAGAAGAAGAAAAAAAATCCTATAAGAGATTTAGAACAGCGACAGGTAAGCTTCTATGGGATTTGCATGCAAATTGAGGGAGGGGTCAGGATGTTGATTAGTGAATGACAGAAAGTGGTAGACAAGGGATGCTTCGCCAGGTACAAGGTGAAAGTAGTTTAGGACTGTTTCAACATCACAGGATCAATGGCAAACTGGTCTACAGAAGGAAGGGGGATTGTGGCCCTGGAAAATGCAGGCCATGAGCAAAAAGGTAAAAAGAAGCTGACACAAAGATCCATCAAAGGTAAGTGAGTGCAAAACAAGATATTTGTATTTTGCATTTTGTACCACTTCATGTCACAGCAGATTGCTCTGCGTGAAATACGGGCTGTTCTCCCCGGGGAGAGCGCATCGCCACAAGTGCAGCGCCTACCCATTTTTTTTTTCCTGTATGCAACTGTATATGCCTGTATGTGCAATTTGTTGAAGGCCTTCCGAGATGATGTCTGAGTACGGCACCAAACTGCACGTCTTTTTTGTTTGTCCTCCATTCCTTAATACCAACATGCAGGAGTCTAAGGATTTTCAGGAGCTGGTATGAGAGAAGCACAGGCTCCTGGGCTAAACTTAACCCCCACACTGCCAGAAAAACTCAGCGCCTTGCTCTAGGGGCTCTCAAAAAGTCAGAGGACATGTCAAAGAATAGGTCTCAGATGCAAATCTAGGAATGGCTGTGCACGTGTTAACACCCAAAACCAAGTTTCAAAGTTTCCCCCCAAAACTGTCAGACACTCGAATTTGCATAAAGTATGTTGTCAAGAAAGCCCCTTCCAGCCTGGCTGTCCTGTCCCACAGATGAAGGGCATGCCCTGATTTTGAGTTCGTTTGCATGTAAATGTGTGTGTGTATTTGTCTGTGTGTCTGTGCGTGTGATAACCTTCCTTTAGATAGAGTCGACTGAAATCAAATACTATTTCTCAGTTCAGATTACTGGCACACACAAAAAGCATTAACAAGCTTCCTGCATAAAATCTGTACACCAAAGAAGAAAACCGTCATCTGAAGTCACATTATGGCTGCCTTATATAGCGAGGTACTTGAAAATACAGTGTGTACTTACAATCTCACAGTGATTCCCAGGAAGAATGAGTGAACTAGAGTGCATATTCTGGGTGTTCTGGATACCCCCACCCCACCCCCCATCCGGCTTTACACTGGGGAAATACTCAAAGGATGTAAACTGTATATGTGGGGATAAGATAACAGATAGTCATATTCTTCTTTGTGGATATCTAAAATCACTTTTACCTGTTGTGCCTAATCTATCACTGGACCAGCTGTTGTCTGAACCATCGCGTTTGTTGGACATTGTGTTAGCACTAATAAGAAGTCCGATAATTCAGTATTTATAGTTTGTTAAAGTTAGCTTTATATTTTAACTTTGTTATCTGGCATTGGTTTCAGCTGTTGTTCAATTTTTCTTGTTCAGGGGTTGGTTTTTTTTTTGTTTTTGGGGTTTTTTTTGGTCTAAAATCACTTAATGTGAATAGACGTTAAACTGAAGAACACACTGGGGAAAGTGCAACAACAAGAAGAAGAAATTAGATTATGTGCTAAATGAACAGCAACAAAAAATCTGACCAGTCATTGGTTTTATAGCAGCAGGACTTGTTTATCATTAGTGTGTCTTGCTGGCCAATGTGTACTGGTTTTCTATGGATGGTTTACTCTAGATTTTGCAGCAGCATTTTCCGACAGATCAGAAAGACTACAAGCGAAAGAGACCTTACATTCACAGATTCTTTTCCTTTAAACTAGTGATCACTTTCCTTTTCTTTCCATCTTTTTTCCCCCTTTGTTTGATTTTCCTTTTTTGGTATTTCCTATTTTCTTTCTCTTTATTGTCTTCACCTTTTTGTTATCAGTTGAAGGTTTCATGCAGGCATTCGAGTTTCCATACAAAACGTATCGTATAGCTTGTCCAGCAACATTGTTAAATTTATCATATCTGGCCTTCTTTCGACCGAATCTACGATAATACATTCGAATATACAAGTGTAGTCCATACTGGGTACCGGTAGTTAAGCTGAAATGAGGCACTTTGTTTTTTGTCCAGAGATGTAACCATTTATTGGAAAGTGGAGGGAAGAAGGTATCCACCAGATGTACGAGATGTGGATACTCACGGTATAATTTCATAGGTAGCCCTGTGGAGTGCTCTGCCCATTTCCGGTCATTGAAGGTGGTGTATTTTGACAGCCATATTCGAAGGAATTCAGATTTGGGTTTGGCCACCAACAGAGCGTTGTTGATGCTTCTGTTTGGTTGTTCAATGCCTAAGACTGTGTCCTTGTCCAGGAGATCGTCAAACGAACGGAGGAAGAGTTGATCAAAGTCAGCGTAGATCCCTCCATATTCTGCACACATAAAGACATACAGGCATAAACATGCACTCATAACTCCCTTCCCATACACACATGGACAAAAAGGTCAAAAGAAAAAGTAGAGATATCTTTTTCTCCCTGCCTTTGTTTTCTATCTTGGTTTTGGATCACCAGGATCTTGTTCAACAATGTTTTCAGGTTTTTTTATATTAAGGGCATGGACAATAAGTGAGCATAGCGATACACGCTACACTCAGCTGTACATCCAATGAAGATTTCATTTTTTTTAAATGTAAGTCCAGATTTTATTCATTACAAAAAACAAACTTTGAAACCTCTCTGTGTTTTAGTCACAGAATAATTGATCTACAAAATAGCCTTCTTTTTCACTCTTCCCTCTTGACCACTGCATCTCAATCTGCTGCTGGCTACCCAGGCTATCTTAACAAGTTTCATAATCTTGTAATTAAACTTGCTGTCTATTCTTTGAAATCTAACCACATCATCTTCATTTCTTCATCCTTTCCAATCTATCCCCCTGACACCATTTACAGCTTGCAGATCACAGAGTATAAACCAGGCCTGTCACCTTTTAGAATGTTGGTTATGGCTCAGATTAAAACTTTGCAACTTTTACAACAGGTTTAAAATCAACGGTTCTGTCCTTTCTTGTAATGAAGCAAGGATACAAATAAGTTTCTTCATTTCTAGCGATGAGTCATTCACAATTACATGAGATACAATGTGCTCGCATGTAGCCAGTGATGCTTGCATGATGCCAGAATAGAGACACATTCTTTTGCCACTCATCGAGTATCATCAAATTATCAGGTCTGTTCGTTTCATTATATTTCGGTATTTTTCATAGTTTATATAACAATGCTAAGTCCTATCAGTGACTTTACTTCAGCCAGGTTCTGTGTCACTATTCAGACTGACAAATAGAAAATACCAGCTTTCAGTCCAGTGCCAGAACCATAAGTTCCCAGCATGGTGATGCTAGGGCTACTGCTAGTGTTATGGAGCAAGACCCCAACTAAAAGGATAAGATAGAGGGTGGACTGCAGAATATTGCCCAGAAACTAGATGAAAAATGAAAAGATGGTTTGAAGACTTCAAGCATTTTTGAAAACCTCACCCAAACGGAAACTAAAATCCAGACAGAGTGAATCAGAGAGCGAGACAAAATGTCACAAGGTCAATTATAATGAGCATGATGTTTTAGCTTTATATAAAGATGAAGAAAACCTCAATTGCAAAAATGCGAGAGAGCTCCCGTGAAAAGGCAGAACTCTACTTGTGAGACCCTGAATGAGGAAGAAAAAGGCAAGAAGAAATCGTACAGGAGATGTCTGAAAGAGAGGTGCTTGGTGCCGCATCAGTGACCGACTGGCAACATTGATCAGGGGTTGCTTCACCCAAAGACTAAGAGACAAAATTCAGAAAAAAAACTTGAGGCACACAATCTCCCTGAGACCTATGAAAAGTTAATTGTTCTACTAATCAACAGAGAAGTGAGGGTCAAAGGACCAAACTTTCTATGACAGAGGAAATCTGACCTCAAGCTTCCGCATGCACAATAAGCCACCATTAAGGCTACAATGGCTATCACAGGCATGGCAAACCAAAATGAGGTTTTTCAACTGACCACAAGCCTGATTTGAAACTGTACTAATGCTATTGCCTTGCTAGGGCATGCCACACGCGAATCATTCATGTTCCAACATCAAGCAACGTGCCATGTGGCTAATACGCATTTGTGCAACGAGTCCATTGACATAACAAATAATTTGTTCGATGACAATCTTGCGTTTGCTTTGGAAAACCTATAATTATGAGATGGACCAGATAGGTTACAAGGTTTTGTCTGTACGAAGAAAGGTAAATAACCCCAAATTTGGCTACTTCCAGTACAGTGAAAATGGGGGGGGGGGGGGGGGGGGGGGATTAAAACGAGGTCTTTTTGAGGGACCCAGTCAAACAAACATTTTCCAGCCATATGCAGGGGGCTTTTAGAACCCCAAACAAACTTATGGCCAGTGCTACAAGAACTTCCCCACAGCCAGAGAAACGGCTTTTCCCAGGCTCAGTAACTGAGGTAAATGATTTTGATGCCCAGATATCTAACACAGTGCAATCACTAACAGAAGAGTCAGAACAATTTGAAGCAGGCAGATTAGCTAAATTACTGGGCCTTGCTGATATTAGATAGTCTAATGAAATCTTGAAAATGATGACAGGTGTTGAAATTGAGTCTGGGTGTAAAATTGAGGTGTTAGCTCTCCTATCAAATCCATGTTCACATTCGTCAAGAATGAATGAAGCTGAGGAAGCTATTATTGGCCAAAAAAACCAAAACAAAATTGATTAAGAAAAACGTGATCACACCATGTAAACGCACTCAAATTGAAATTAAAAATACTTTATTATCTCTATAACAGAGAAATTCCAGTGGGTTACAAGCTATATATAAGAACAAAAACCACGCAAAATAATATCAATATAGCACAACACAGATTCTGAACATCAGCATGCACCCATCACAGTATAAAGAGCACCCACAAGTCAGCAATACCTCAGCCAGTTGTATACAAACTTTCGTGTGCGCACCAATGTGCACATGCACCCACACACTAACACATGGCTCGCACGCACGCACACACACACACACACACACACACACACACACACACACACACACACACCACAACGCAAGCACGCACGCACGCACGCACGCACGCACGCACGCACAGCACGCACGCACGCACCACACACACACACACATTCGCACACATGCGCACGCATTTTAAGACAGACCAAATTGTTATAACATGTTGTATAATAAGACAAATACCAATGACATTTGTAAAAATGTTACGTTAAGATATTGAACACAACCTTAAAACACACACACACATTATATACACCACACACACACACACAACACACACACAACAACACACACACACACACACCACACGCGCGCGCGCGCGCGCGCGCGCACACACACACACACGTCGCGCACGCACACACCCACACACACACACCACACCACACACCACATGCACACACACACGCACACGCACAACACACACACACACACGCACAAACACACACACACACACACACACACACACACACAACACACACACACACACACACACACACACACACACACACACACACACACACACACACAACCGAACTGTTATAAGATGTTGTATGATTAAACAAATATCAATGATTTTTTTAAAGTGAATACATTGTCCATTAAAATATTAAACATATGTAGAAAACAAGAAACATATGTAGAAAATAAATACGACAGCAGCAGAACAAACATTAGGAAGAAGCAGAACAAAGAAACAACCCTGGGTGACAAATGAGGTTCTTGACCTCTGCGACAAAAGAAGAAACTTAAGAAACAAAAGTTCACAAGTCAAGAAGCTTACAAAAAGTACATGGATAGCCACAGAGAAGTGAGGAAAAAGATGAGAGAAGCCAAAGAAGCGTGGATAGAAGAACAATGCAACAACATCGAAGCTGGAATGGCCAAGGGAAACAGCAAAACAGCTTACGACACTTTGAAAACACTAACGAAAACCACACAGCCTAAAGCCTCTGTTATTGAAGACAAAGAAGGAAATCTTTTAACGGAAAACAATGCCATCCTCCAACGCTGGACAGAATACTGTGAGGGATTGCATAACTACCCACTACACCCAGATACCAACATAGTTTCTGACAACCCCCCCGAACACCAAGATAAAGACCCACCAATACTAAGGTGTGAAGTAGATGCAGCTATTAAACAATTGAAGAAGGGGAAGTCCCTGGAATCGATAACATCCCAGCTGAACTCATACAAAATGGAGGGAATGAAACAGCAAGGCGATTCACAGAACTTTGTCAGAAGATCCACGACACCAAAGAATGGCCAAAAGAATGGACACAGTCTCTTGTAATACCCTGCCAAAGAAAGGAAACCTTAAGCAATGCCAGAACTACAGAACCATCAGTCTCATAAGTCATCCTAGCAAGATCATGCTGCAGGTGGTCCTCAACAGACTGAAAAACCAAGCGGAAAAACTCCTGGCAGAAGAACAAGCGGACTTTAGACCAAAACGCAGCACAATGGAACAAATTTTCAATCTGAGAATTCTGATAGAAAAGCATCTCCAACACCAAAAAGACTTGTACCATAACTTCATAGATTTCAAAAAGGCCTTTGACAGGGTATGGCATGACGGCCTCTGGCAAGTACTCAGGCACTTCAACATTGACAGCTGCCTAATTGAAGTCATCAAGGCTCTGTACGAGAACGCAAGAAGTGCAGTTTTCATGAACAATCACGTGGGCGAGTTCTTCAAGACCACGGTTGGGGTTCGCCAGGGCTGCCTTCTCTCACCTGTACTCTTCAACCTCTTCCTCGAAAACATCATGACAGAGACACTGCAAAACCACCACACTTCCATCTCCATTGGTGGAAGACCCCTTTGCAACCTCAGATTTGCAGATGACATTGACCTCATGGGCAGCAGCAAACAAGAACTGCAAATCCTCACAGACAATTTAACAGATCAAGCGAGCACATACGGCATGGAGGTCAGTACAGAGAAATCAAAGATCATGGTCAACAGCGCGAGTAATGACAGCACGGAAATAAAGATAAATGGAGAAATACTAGAAGAGGTGAGCCAATTCAAATACTTAGGTTCCATCCTAACAAAAGATGGCACATCAAACAATGAAGTGAAAGCTCGCATTGCAACAGCAACATCTGCTCTAGTCAGACTCCAGAGGATCATCAGAAGCAACAACATTAGCTTCTGCACCAAATACCACCTCTACAAATCCCTCCTGATATCTATCCTCCTGTATGGCTGTGAATCATGGACTCTGACAGCAGAGTTAGAGAGGAGAATCCAAGCTTCGAGAACAAGTGCCACAGAAGACTCCTCAGAATATCATACAAAGAACACAAGACCAATAACTATGTGAAAGAAGAAATCAAAAAAATGTGTGGGCACCCAAGAGCCTTTGCTCTCCACCATAAAGAGGAGAAAGCTGATGTGGTTTGGTCACACCACAAGACACACCACCCTAGCAAAAACCATCCTGCAAGGAACAGTCGAGGGCAAGAGAAGAAGAGGCCGCCAAAAGAAATCATGGGTTGACAACATCAAAGACTGGACCGCCCAACCCCTGAAACACCTCCTACTAGCCACACAGGATCTGAAACATGGAAAAAGATCGCTGTTGCGTCTTCTCTCATGTCCCCCCCTACGTCCTTTGGGACATGGGACTGAGTGAGTGAGTGAGAAAATAAAAGGTAGTCTTTCCAAAACTTCAAAATTTCCCATCCCTCATTTGCCTGAGCACTGAATCTCACTCTCTCTGCCCCCCCCCCCCCCCCCCCCCCCCCCCCCTCCTCTCTCTCTCTCTCTCTCTGGGGGCCGCTTGGCATGCTTTTTCAAGAAGGACGTGTGTTATTTCCCCTCCTGTTTTTTTGTGAAATTTGCATGTCTACACGTTATATATGGTTGCGATTTTTTGCACATGTATGGACTGTTGGTGGCTTCATCGATTGAACTGCTGGATCACTTGATAACCTAAGTGTGGTCAGTAATATAATATATTAAATTTTCTACATAAACAGTATAAACAATGAAGAAAAAAAAAGTAAACAAAACTCATAATGGGTGGCAAAGCTCTAGGCTCCTACGTGTGCTGCACGTGGGTGTAATTCGAAAGTTGTGTACCTTACACACAGAGAGACATTCATGCCAGATTTCAACATTCTGTGTTTTTGTGACCTTGAACTTTGTTATCTGCACTCTGTTTTAGAACTGACTGTCCCGTGCAGTACTGTGACATTGACATTGGTTTTGTTTACCAGTAAACCACAGGCGCCTTAAAGATGTCACAAGAAGGTTTTTCGCACCCTCAAATAAACATACTGCAGTTTATGGACTGGCGATTTGCTCACATACAGCAAGAGCTGCAACAGCATGCTGTCAGTATTAAATCAACTATTGAAGAAAAATTTCAGATGCTAGACAACAGCATATCACTTCTTACAAGGGACATCAGTGAGCTAAAAGATGTAGTTGAAGAAAATAGAGAGAACATTGAAGACCTCATGGAAGACAGACGCACGATACTGGACAGACTGGACAAGCTGGAAAGGAATGTGCAAGTTATTGAACAAGACACAAAAGCATGCAACATTGTGTTTTTCAATATAGAAGAAAATCAATATGAGGACAGGGCTACTACAACCCAAATCATTGTAGATCTCCTGAACTCTTTCAACCCGGCAACCTACTGGCATCAAGAGGATATTGTTAAAGCATTCCGACTGGGAAAACCTCGGCAGCAAGGCAGTGAACCAAGACCAATACTGGTTCAGTTCAGCAGAATGTCTGACAAAATGGCTGTGCTGGGGGATTCTTATCTCAGGGATGACCTCAGACAAAATGGCATCAGTGTTGCATCTGACCTTACCTCACGGCAAAAGGAACTTATTGACTTCTACCGCAGTCAGGGCAAAATTGCGTACTTCTATAATGGAAGATTGCAGGTCAGGGACAGACAGGAGTCAAGACCAAGGTTCCCTGAAGTGAAACAGAGTTCAGCAAGGTCAGCACATGAAACAGAAGACTGGTCTCATCTCCAGCACAACAGACAGACAGGACGTTATAGAGGTTGGTCCAGCAAACAGACAACTGGAAACACTAGCAGGAGTGAGCCAGACAGAATTCCCAGACCACCTCCATTTCAACTGAAGGATGAGGGGTTGAAGCTCCTCCACCTAATGTCAGACGTCAGTGGCAACCCTACTCTGGCAGGACCTTTCATCAGAAACCTGGGAACGCTGTCTCCAGAGGCAATACAGGATACAGAAGGTCAACCCATTCCAGGGACTCTCTCCATACCAGGGTTCAGCAAAGACGTTACCATGGTGGGCATGACAGGAGACCAAGTGTTCCAGCTTTCCAATCATACAGTGAGGAAGAAAATGACTTTCCAACACCTGAACACAAACGGTTTGTGTTTCTTAAAGACAAGAGCATCAAAGGGACCAGAGCAATTCATAATAAGGAAGATTATAACTGTGATTGTGGTACAGACAGTCATCAAAACCAAGGCAGGAATGTGCAAGAGACTGACATATACAGAGTGTGTGAAGCTGCTGGGGAGTGCTACCGCAGTCATGATGACTCGAAGAATAATGAAGACAGATGTGACAGTGATGATAATGAGGAAGACATTGAGGACAAAGATACTGAGGACAAAGACATTGAGGACAAAGACATTGAGGACAAAGACAGCAGTTGTTCTTCCTCACCCAGAGGGGAAGAACAGACAAGTGATGACAAAACCACAGGTGGCAAGATGGAATTAAAGGTGACATACCAACATGGTCTCGACAGTCATGAACATGAACTAAATATTACAGACTCTGACCAAGACACTACAAAGGGTAATGAATCACAAGAGCTGACCAATATCAACTTTGACGGACTGACTGACACTATAGACCAAGGTAACAAAATGAATGCAGAAAACCATGGTGACAGTGAAGTCTTACAGTTAAAGAAAAGCAGAGGTAAAGGGGTAAAGTAGTCGTAATCAGTCAGACACCCGCAATAGTAAAAAAGCAGATCCTCAGAGAGAGTTGGAGGGGGCAGAGCAGGGCAACACAGGACCTGTAAGACTGGGTAATGCCCAGCCATCAGGAACAGGGAGGCAGCCGAGGCCTATCAGGCGTGCTGCCTCTCAGAAACAAGCAGGTGCTCAAAGCATGCACGTAGAGTCACGCAGGTCAATGAGCCAATCCAGCATCCTGGACTCTCTCAGGAGAGCTTCAGGGGGGATCATTCCCATGAGAGTGGAGTGGCCTTGCGTGAGAAAAGGAAACCTGCTAGTTCTGGAGCCTCTGTCTCCAAGAAATAGGACATTGGCCGGCCACAAAAACAGTATCTAAATATAAGGAAAATAAAAGTCAACCTTGTGGCTTAATTGGTGAACCTAAAGAGAATGAGACACACATGTTTGTAGATAATGTATATAAGCAACATATTGATTTTCTAAATTATAATGTTAACGGCTTATTGCAAAAGTTAGAGAATAATGATTTTGTTAACTTTCTTCAACTACATGATTTTATCTGTTTAACAGAAACGTTTATGAGCTATGACTTTGAATCAACACTTTTCAGTGATTTTGTTGTATTTACATCAAAGGCCAAGAAATTTTCGCATCAGGGCCGATATTCTGGAGGAGTGATTGTGATGGTGAGAAAAAAGTATGCCTGCCACATTGATAAGGTTGATATAAAATATGATAATATAGTTGTGCAAACATTCAGAAGAATCTGTTACAAACTAATAAAAATGTACTTTTAATCTGTGCTTATATACCTCCATATGATTCTGTGTTCTGGAAACATCACCCAAATGGATACGGTATGGAAATGCTGGAGCAGTGCATATTGGACTTGCAAGAATTGAATGATGATTTTTATGTTCTATTAACTGGTGATTTGAATGCAAGAACAGCATGTGAGAATAATTCTTTTTCTGATGATGAGTTTGATGGGGACTTAAAAACAGTGTATGTCACAAGTGATTTTCTTAGAAACTCACAAGATAAACAGACAAATTTATTTGGCACTCAACTACTTGAAATTTGTAATATGTTTGATTATTTAATTTTGAATGGTCTGTGTCAACATGACTTTGATGACGGGCATACATATATTTCATTTGCAGGAGCCAGCACGGTTGACTATTTTATCATGTCTTGTGAATGGTATGCATCTGTCGATATTGTAACTGTAGACATTAGTAGTACTACAGATTCAGATCATTTGCCTGTTTTTATGAGGATTGGTTTAAAAAGGGATGTAACTAAACAAAACGATGATGAACAAACTAATGAAGACGAACATAGTGTAGTAGAAAAAGTTGTTTGGAAAGATGATAAGAAAGAAGAATTTATTGAAACACTTAACAGCCTTACCATGCAGAACAGAATTATTAGTGCCTTAAACCTACTTGACAGTGACATAGATGATGCTCTGGAGCAATTTACACAATGCCTGAATGAGGCTAGCAGTTGTATGCTCACCAGACATCATACTTGTCAGAACAAACGGTCAAGGTGGTTTGATGATGAGTGTCATCAGGTTAAGAAAGAGACAAGAAGAGCGTTGAATTTATTTAGAAAAACAAAAGACTGAGAATGACAGACAGATATATGTTACAACACGGAAAAAATATAGACAGTTATTAAAGAACAAAGACAAACATTTAGAAAACAAAAAGTAGAGTCTCTAGCTAACAATAGTGCAAATTCAGCACTGTTCTGGAAAGACCTGCGGAGTATGGGTTGTGTTAATAAAGATAGAGTTTCAAACAAAATAAATATGACAGACTGGTTAACTATTTCAAAGAGGTATTTCAAAGTAATGAAGCAGTATTTAATCAATGCATACACACAGAAGCAGATCTGTTAGAAGAAAATGAACATGAACTAAATAGAGAGATTACAGAAGAAGAAATAGATAGAGCTATACATAAACTGAAGTCTGGTAAGGTATGCGGGATTGATAAAATTATTGCAGAAATGCTAAAAAATGTAACTAGGGAAGCTAAACAGTTCATATTCAAGCTCTTCAATACTATTTTCAGTAAAGGTATATATCCACAGATATGGTCTAAAGCCATTATTATTCCGATTTATAAAAAGGGGGATCCAGAGCTAGTAGACAATTATAGGGGAGTATCATTACTGAGTATACTATCTAAATGTTATACTTCTATATTAAACACAAGGTTATATTCGTGGCTAGAAAATAATCACTTGATATGTGAAAATCAAGCAGGTTTCAGGAAAAGATATTCTACGATAGACCAGATTTTCAATCTATATTCAATTGTCCAGAAGTGTTTGTCTAAGAAAGGTAAAAAGCTGTACGTTGCATTTGTTGACTTTAAAAAAGCTTTTGACTCAGTTAAACATGACAAACTTTTGAGCTGTATTAAAAGTCAGGGGGTTAAAGGAAAATTTTTTGCTTCATTATCAGCCATGTATAACTCTTTATTATCGTGTATTCGAATAAATAGCCAATTATCAGAGTTTTTTGAATGTCCAATAGGAGTCAGGCAAGGCTGTGTTCTGAGTCCTACGTTGTTTTCAGTATTCATTAACCAGCTAGCTGATGATATGAATAAAAAAGGAAGGCATGGAGTCCAGTTATTACCTAATATTATGGATATCTTTATTCTGATGTTTGCAGACGATGTTGCACTGTTTTCAACAACCCCAGGAGGTTTGCAGCATCAATTAAATATTTTAAAAGACTGTTGTAATCATTTACAATTGAGTGTCAACATCAATAAAACAAAGGTGATGGTTTTTAGGAAAGGGGGATTTCTTTCAAAACAGGAACAATGGTATTACAGTGGTATTAGGTTAGAGGTCGTGAACCAGTATTGTTATTTAGGGTTTAATTTCACAACAAAGATTAGCTGTAAATTGGGTACAGAACATTTAGTCACTAAGGGAAGGAAGGCAGTGATTCAGTTAAATAAAGTCTTTCATAGATATAAAGAGATGAACGCTCGTACTTTTTTCAAGATTTTCGATATTAAGATTCAACCAATTCTATTGTACTCATCAGAAATATGGGGCACAAACAGACTAGAACACATCGAGAAAATTCATTTGATGGCATGTAAAAGATTTTTAGGAGTACCAGTAAGGACACCCAATAAGATGGTATACGGTGATTTAGGAAGATATCCACTTTATGTCAATTCCTGTATAAGAGCCATTAAGTTCTGGTTAAAACTACTACAATTAGATCAAAATAGAATATCATATAATGCTTACTGCATGCAGCTAGAGTTAGATAGACATGGGAAACATTGCTGGATTTCAAAAATAAGAGAAATTTTGTGTGAAACAGGTTTTAACATTGTTTGGATGCAGCAAAGTGTGGGAGATGTAAAAGCTTTCTTAGGTATGTTTAAACAAAGATTAGTGGATCTGTTCATTCAAGAATGGGATGGGACTATACGAGATAAAGAGAGGTATGACAATTACAGATCGTTTAAAAGTATTTTTGAAAAAGAGCAATATATAAACTCTATTGATGTCTACTGCTTTCGAGTAGCAATTACACAAGCAAGATGTAACGTTCTACCTCTTAATAATAATGTATACAGGTATAGTGAAAATGCTCAAGAAAAAATGTGTCCTTTTTGTAAAACAATAGTTGAAAATGAAGCCCACTTTCTTATGGAATGTTGCATGTACACAGACTTGAGGGAAAAGTTCTTAAGCAAGTGCGTCAATGTGCCATTACCAGATCTGCTCAAAGCAACAAATAACGAGTACAGGCACAGTTTGTCTAGATATGTTTTTCATTCTATTACCAAAAGGAAAATATTGTTGACCCAAATGCTTTCTTGACTAGCTGTTACAATCAGATATATACTTAATATGCATGTTTTATTAGACATCATTTTTGTTCTTTTGTAGCTGTATCATGGTTAATTTTAGGTTTCAATCATGAAATGGAATAATTGTGGTTTTTTTTCTCTTTAATCGTTGATAATAGTTACTTGTTTATGCATTTGCATTGCAAATAATATGAATGAATCCATTGCCGAACCCCAAGCCCAACAAATGTATTGTGGTCCAAGGCCAATGTACATTAAATCATTTCAGTGTTCAGTGTTCTCTCTCTCTCTCTCTCTCTCTCTCTCTCTTCTCTCTCTCTCTTCTCTCTCTCTCTCTCTCTCTCTCTCTCTCTCTCTCTCTCTCTCTCTCGCTGGGTCCCTGTCTTTCTATGGATCAGTTCAGACTGATTGTCATGCATTTATTAAGCAGCATAATTGAGGTGGGAATAAAACTAGTTTTATATCACAGATTTTTAGACTTGGGTTCTCTGTAGCACTTTTGAGATGGGAGAAGTTCGAAATATTTTGCTAGCACATAAGTACTGTCAGTTACAACCTGTCTGGCTCTATTTCTCACGTGGCATTCATACAAATCATTCAGTTTCATTTGCTCACAGCCCACAACTTTACCACATCTGGTTACAATCCTGTTCAGTACGTTTCTGCTTTTGACAGTGAGGCTTCTTTACTAACACATCAAAAGGAGAAAGAAAGAACAGACTCGATAAAACATTGATAAAAATTCTGTAAAACTTTCACATTTACCTGAAGACTACGGAGCTTTTGAAGGAAAAAGATGGGAGAATGGCATTTTCTATTTACAAGATCTTTATTAGCATTAAAATTCAGTTTATCATCAATAACAGTACCTAGATATCTATATTCATGCATACGTTCAACCATCACACTATCAATGAAAAGATTTAGTATAGGCTCAGGGTTTTTACGAAAATCAATTATCATTTGTTTTGTCTTTATAACGTTCTAATCTAGACAATTTAGTTTGCATCAGGAGGCAAACTCTTCAACTTGTTGAGAATACATGACATGGGAGTCAGACAGATATTCCAGAGCTGAGTCATCATAATATTTGATTAAAGGTTTGAGATCAGATCCAGTGCAATCATTAGTGTAAAGGGTGAACAGAATGGGAGACAGAACAGTGCCTTGGGGAGAACCAGTGGAAGTTGATGTTTTGGTCGATATTGCTTTCTAAAAACGGACAAACTGTGTTCGTTCGGTCAAAAAACTCATTACCCAAAGAACGAGCCGAGGGCATACGTTTATAGAGAGTAGTTTCAGTGCTAGGAGATGGGGCTGAATAGTATTAAAGGTAGGGGGAAAGTTGACAAAAAGTATAGGAACAAAAGAGTCAGGTTTTTTTAGGTGAGAGCAGGGGAGGTGTTGTCACCAGTCTTCACTTGGCAGAAAAAAAGACGGACCACTTATAATGAGCATGAAAATGAAAAGTCTTAATGAAGAAGTTACCTATCACCATTGTAAGATGGACACTTTGGCCACAGCCTTGGCTTTGGTAAGCAAAAATTGTGCCATGGCCTGGTGGACTTGAAAGATGCTTACTACTCAGTGCCAATACACAAGAAGCACAGAAAGCTACTGAGGTTTAAATGGAAAGAATGTGTTTAGAATATACTGCACTTCTAAATGTATTAACTCTGGCACGATGGTTGTTCACAAAACTCATGAATCCACATTTTGCTACTTTGAAACAGAAAGGGCATACCTCCACATTTTTCTTGGATGATTCCTTGCATATTGGCGCAACAAAGGCTCAGTGCCAGGATAATGTCAGGGAGACA
>CM060328.1:27991078-28001078 GCA_030674155.1 Stramonita haemastoma
ACCTACACTGTGTTCCTGAAAAATCCACGCGTCAAAATCCTAAATAAAGCGCTGACTTAAACCAACAATACAAACAGATCTTAGCTGAAGATTACAGAACAAAGCATTATGCAAAGCAAAACTGGGATGAAACTCGACACTAGTTACACCTGACAATGTCAACACAAGCATTAAAAAAAAATATATGCCCTTAATGATTAAACCATTTGATCTCTCTCTCTCTCTCTCTCTCTCTCTCTCTCTCTCTCTCTCTCTCTCTCTCTCTCTCTCTCTCTCTCTCTCTCTCTCTCTCTCTCTGTCAAATTTGGTGTTCCACATGGGTCTGTTTTAGGCCCAATACTGTTTACAATATACATCAATGATCTTCCTTTGCATCTTTCTTCTTGTTGTGAACTTTTTGCTGACGATACAACCTTGCACATTTCAGGAAAAGATGTGAAATCAGTATGCAAAGATCTACAAAAAGACATCAATAAACTTGTAACATGGACAGACTCTAAGCATATGGCCCTACATCCAAATAAATCGAAATTCATGTTAGTTACAACACGTCAGAAACGTCAGAACATTAAAGCTAAATTATGTGACTTGAATACTTTAAAAATTTGCAATAATGTACTAGAGGAAGTAAATTCACACAGGCTTCTTGGGCTTAATATTGACAATAACCTATTGTCACGAATCGACCCAGGATCGAATCCTCACACCCCTTCACCACCCCACTTACACCTCTCCTGACCGCCAGGGTGAAGGACTAGCGCCCTGGACACGGAGGGAGAGGTGTGGTTTTAAGGGGACTGACGGGAGGTCCTTTACCTCCACACCATTTTTCTTTTCCACCCTCCCCACTTTAGTTTTTTTTTTTATTGTTATCCATAACCCTGAGCGCAGGCTAGCGTGCGCATGGGATTTTTATGTAACATGTTGTGTAGCCATGCGTAAAACTCCCTGAGTGGCCGCGTACGAGGTGCCCGTGCGTGGCGGGGTTTTCCGCCGAAACCGGGGTGAGAGCTCACCTGAGTTCAGGTGATAGCAGGCATATATATTGCCTGTCGTGATGCCACCCTGGGGGACACCTTGTGCTCGGTAGCCAAGGTGCGGAGACCGAACTCCTTGCCGACGCAGGAGTGGTGGTGCCGCGATCGGCACAAGACGAAGTTATCCACACGAGCTGTCTGAGGTATGTAACGTGTGGCAGAAATCAAATTTATTTTATTTGGTTTAGACACTCAGAAGTGTCCAACATTTTTTCGGATGCATGCAACTTATTTGTTTTGAATTCTTTACTCATTTCCGCCGACTGGAGTGAGTGGGTGTTGCACCGGGGTTTCGAACCCACGACTTCACCACTTTATGTTTTAGTTCCAATAGTTTCTTCTCTCGAACTCTGCCTTGGTGGGGGAAGAGAGAAGATAGGTTTTCCGAACACGCAGATTCCATTTGGTTCCAAGACTTTATTTTCAGCGCTTCATTCTTTTGTTTCTTTTTGTGATTCTGGGGTTTTCGGGCCGTCGCGGTGGATTGGGGCTGGAGGGGACCGCAGGTTCACCGGCGTCGTCTGATTGAAGCGCTGTCCCCAGTGATCCGTCTTGTTCCTCTGACTGTGGGGATGTGTGTGGGCAGTCAGAGGTTATGTTGTGTTTGTTTGTATGTCTGTGTGACAGCTTGTTTGAACTTGCGGTTGTAACCTCGTGGAGGAGTTTTGATGGAGATTGTATCAGTTGTTGGGGTGGGGGAGGGCAGGGGATGGAGGGGGGTTGACACTCATTGTGTGACTGGATGCTAATTCCTGGCCACAGTCTTGTTGTTTGTGTGTGGACAGGCGGCAGCAGGGGCCGTTTGTGTTTTGGGCAGACGGGGCTAAATGTCGGGTGGGACAGACCTCTTGTCTGGACAGCGTGTCGGGCAGAACACCGCACCCGGCATTCCAGCAGACCTCTCCGGGCCATCGTAGCAGAGAGGATGACCAGTGGAGCGGGGACTTTTCACAGCATGCTGCGAGCCTGAGCTGGACTCTGACGTTCAACGCGTCCAGCGTCTCAACGTCAGCTCTGTGACATTTTGAGAAGTTGAGTGTCCCCCACGTTTCCTCCACGTTTCCCGTCTTGATGCCTTTCCCCCCATTGTGAACAGTCTGTGAGAATGTGTGTGTGAGAGAGTATTATTTTCATTTATTTCTTTTTCTTGTTCATATATTTGTGTAGGGGGTTAGGCGTGTTAGGAAGGGCGGAGGGGGGGGAAAGGGGCATGTTAGCTTAGAATTGTTTAAATGTGTATGAAAGTGAAATAAAGCGTCTTGTTTGTAAATGTTTATTTTTGCCTTTTGAGTTGTGCTTTGAGAGATTGCTGTGACCGCCACCCCTTTTCCGGACGAATTTTAACGAGCTAGTTGCAGCAGAAAATCTAACCTCGTCCATTTTGGGCGCTGGGGATTTTGTGTTGTGACAATTTTGGGGGCTCGTCCGGGATCGGAATTAAAAGTGCAGTGTGGTATTGCAGCTTTCTCTCGGGCACACCAATAGGCTGTTTTGTCTTTGCCCCTTTCTACTAGTCTTTTCTTCTTAGTGTCTTAGGTTGTTGTCATTGTGAATACTTGTAGTTATTATTTGGTTGTGGGGAAGTTAGCGGTGGTAGGGTTACAGAAGTATGTAATTAAGCAATTACTGGGTGATCGAGTGCTTGCACGCGCGGGTTGGTTGCGGTCCCCATCTTTTTCCGATCCGTCGCGTCGCGTTCGTTGCCTAACTTCTGTTCCTTGGTTTTGAGTCCTACTCGTGTGCGTGGTGCGCGGATAAAGCCATTTGTTTCCCTTGGTTGGGGTCATTTGGTGCGTAGCCCGAGTAGGACTGGATTCGAACCCATTCATTGTGGTACTGGTCGGCTAGAGGGAGAGAATTGCCATGGCTGATAAACAGGAGGGCGTGGGCAATGTTAGGGATCAGCGAGTCCTGAAGGGCTCCCAGGGTCCAGTGACCAGAGCAGTGGCACGCAGGACAGGGGGCATGCTCCCTGGGATAGGGGGTGTGTGTTCTCCTCGGAATGTTGCCCTCGCGTTTGTCACCACCGGCACTCCCACCACTACCACCGTTACGACTTCGATGTCAGGAATACAGGGTATGACATCCGCTTCCGTGACTTCGGTCTCCACTTCCAGTGGGAAGGGTGCAGGGGCACAGCCCCTGAGTACTCCTAGTAGGTCCAGGCTAGGTGGAGGGTTCGCTCAGCATCCCTCTGAGGTGAGAGAGCCTGCCTCACCTCCGTATGTTACCTCTACTTCGTCTCAACCTGTGGGAATGGAAGCGTTGCTTCTGTGGTTGAGGGAGCGTAACGAAGAAGAGGAGAAAGAGCGCGTCCGTCGCGAGGAAGAAAAGAAAGAGCGCGTCCGTCGCGAGGAAGAAGAGCGGAAAGAGCGCGTCCGACGCGAGGAAGAAAAGAAAGAGCGCGTCCGTCGCGAGGAAGAAGAGCGGAAAGAGCGCGTCCGTCGCGAGGAAGAAAAGAAAGAGCGCGTCCGTCGCGAGGAAGAAAAGAAAGAGCGCGTCCGTCGCGAGGAAGAAGAGCGGAAAGAGCGCGTCCGACGCGAGGAAGAAAAGAAAGAGCGCGTCCGTCGCGAGGAAGAAGAGCGGAAAGAGCGCGTCCGTCGCGAGGAAGAAAAGAAAGAGCGTCTCCATCGCGAGGAGTTAGAGTCTCGGGAGCGCCTCCATAAGGAGGAATTACGAGAGAGGAAAGAGGCGGAAGAGCGGAGAGAGCGTGTCCGTCGCGAGGAGGAAGAAAGAAAAGAGCGTATCCGTCGGGAAGAGTTTCAGCTTCTTAGGCAACAGATTGCTCAGAGCTCCAAAGCACTGCAGCAGGCCAGTCAGGTTTCAGGGACTGGCATTAAGCTTCCATCTCTGAAACTCCCTCAGCTGCAGGATGGGGATGACATAGATCAATTCATAGATCATTTTGTCTCCGCAGCTGAGGTGGGTGGGCTCAATGATGACCAAAAGAAGGCCTACATGGCCAATTCCTTGATGGGTAAAGCCAGGGAGGCTTTCAATGCCCTCCATTCAGGGGCATCTTTCCAGGAACTTTTAGACGCTCTCAGACGGAAGTTCCATCTCACCCCTGAGGCGTATAGGCGAAAGTTCCGCGAAGCTTGCAGGGAGGACGATGAGTCTTTCTATGACTTTGGTGAGCGCCTGAGACGTGTCCTTAACTTATGGGTGAAGCTTTCTGGAAAGGATCTGAGAGAGCTGATCCTCACAGAGCAGTTCTACTGTGGGATCACTGATCAGTTGGCAACGGAAGTCCGGTGCCACAATCCAGATGGCTTTGATGGCATCATGAAAAAGGCCCAAGTTATCTGGGAGGCCAGAGAGTTTAATCCGGGTGGCCTTAATCCACCCATATCCACCCAATTATCTACAGCTGAGGTTTGGACAGATGATGGGGAGCCTTCTAGAGCCCCAAGTGTGTTGTCTCCAACAAATGAAGTGAGGGCACGTGCTTTGAAGGAACGAGGCTGTTTTGAGTGTGGTAAGATGGGCCACCGAGCCAAACATTGTCCCGCTACCACTAAGCCCAGGAGAAGGCCGAGTTCTGTCACAAGAAGGGATTCGAACATTTCTGCAGATGGCTCTTCTTGCGATGTGGATTCTGAGCTTCCAGCCGTTATAGCGGGAGTGGCCACAACAAAAGCAGCAGCTAAGAAGGATGGATCCCCATTCAATCCAACCAGAGTGCTGAATCAGGAGGGGTCGACCTCAAGGTCGACAGGAAGACCCTTATCAATCTTCAGAAAGGGGACCCCTCACTGAAGACTATGTGGGCCAGAGCACAAGCAACTGAGGATCAGAAGGCGGGCCCTGGGGTACAATATGTTGTATCCAAGGGAGTCCTTACCCGCATCTTCTGCAAGGGACTCGTCAGACAGAGGCAACTTCTGGTGCCTCAGGGCTTAAGAGAAACGGCACTCAGAGCGATTCATGTCACCCCCACAGCAGGACACCTGGGTGCAAGGCGCACTCTGAAGCGCCTATGGCAGCAGTTTGCCTGGCCAGGTATGACCAGGGACGTCAGGGAGTATTGCAGATCTTGTGTGGTCTGCCAGAAAACTGCACCCAGGGGGAAAGGCAGCAAGATTTCTTCAGGGTCAGTACCCCCAGCAACTATCCTACGTGAGATGGTGAGTGCTGGCCTGATGGGTCCCATCCTATCCTCTGTTGAGAAAGGTGCGGCGGGCATCTCGGGATGGCGAACACAATCCACTCCAGTGTTCCCATCGTTTCTGCCCAGTAGGCCGCCAATACCTGGGATGGAACATCAGGCTTTGGCCTCACTTGTCCAGCCTCCGATCCATCAACGGAGAGGACAATGTGGGAGGAGACTTTCTTAATGGGATGTTTGCTGGAGATTACTCCTCGAAATGTGACGCAGGTAGGCATAGTGAGCCATAGGGAGTGTGAGCTCTCCTGCTTACTCACACATAGATTTAGGGGTTGCTATAGTGAAGCATAGGGAACTGGACCCTCCCCGTTACCAGTAAGAGACGTAAAACCTGATTTGACCATTCCCCTCAAATTGAGACACTCCCTTTAGGAGGGCTTTGCCGCACCCTCCGATCTTTGACCTCACAAAAGGGTACTAGTCCACCCTGGGGTCAGTTCTGTTGCAGGCGGGCCCATGGGAGAGCCGGTAGCTTCCCTTGGTAGGCCTGTATCTTTTCCCAGTTCCCTACCTCCCCGGAAGCTCCACGCCGGGTGGCGTCATCCATTAAGAGGGCTGAAAATCCGGGAAAGGTATGGGAGGGATTGGCTGTCATGGCTTTGCCTACACAACTGGCATAGACCCTCAGGTGGGTGAGATGCCGGTGCTGGCCTGGTAATGACGGTCACTCCTATGGGAAGCGGCGGAGGATCGACCTGGGGTGAGGTTCTGGCGACCCTCACTTTTGGTGGGGGATTTGTCACGAATCGACCCAGGATCGAATCCTCACACCCCTTCACCACCCCACTTACACCTCTCCTGACCGCCAGGGTGAAGGACTAGCGCCCTGGACACGGAGGGAGAGGTGTGGTTTTAAGGGGACTGACGGGAGGTCCTTTACCTCCACACCATTTTTCTTTTCCACCCTCCCCACTTTAGTTTTTTTTTTATTGTTATCCATAACCCTGAGCGCAGGCTAGCGTGCGCATGGGATTTTTATGTAACATGTTGTGTAGCCATGCGTAAAACTCCCTGAGTGGCCGCGTACGAGGTGCCCGTGCGTGGCGGGGTTTTCCGCCGAAACCGGGGTGAGAGCTCACCTGAGTTCAGGTGATAGCAGGCATATATATTGCCTGTCTTGATGCCACCCTGGGGGACACCTTGTGCTCGGTAGCCAAGGTGCGGAGACCGAACTCCTTGCCGACGCAGGAGTGGTGGTGCCGCGATCGGCACAAGACGAAGTTATCCACACGAGCTGTCTGAGGTATGTAACGTGTGGCAGAAATCAAATTTATTTTATTTGGTTTAGACACTCAGAAGTGTCCAACATTTTTTCGGATGCATGCAACTTATTTGTTTTGAATTCTTTACTCATTTCCGCCGACTGGAGTGAGTGGGTGTTGCACCGGGGTTTCGAACCCACGACTTCACCACTTTATGTTTTAGTTCCAATAGTTTCTTCTCTCGAACTCTGCCTTGGTGGGGGAAGAGAGAAGATAGGTTTTTCCGAACACGCAGATTCCATTTGGTTCCAAGACTTTATTTTCAGCGCTTCATTCTTTTGTTTCTTTTTGTGATTCTGGGGTTTTCGGGCCGTCGCGGTGGATTGGGGCTGGAGGGGACCGCAGGTTCACCGGCGTCGTCTGATTGAAGCGCTGTCCCCAGTGATCCGTCTTGTTCCTCTGACTGTGGGGATGTGTGTGGGCAGTCAGAGGTTATGTTGTGTTTGTTTGTATGTCTGTGTGACAGCTTGTTTGAACTTGCGGTTGTAACCTCGTGGAGGAGTTTTGATGGAGATTGTATCAGTTGTTGGGGTGGGGGAGGGCAGGGGATGGAGGGGGGTTGACACTCATTGTGTGACTGGATGCTAATTCCTGGCCACAGTCTTGTTGTTTGTGTGTGGACAGGCGGCAGCAGGGGCCGTTTGTGTTTTGGGCAGACGGGGCTAAATGTCGGGTGGGACAGACCTCTTGTCTGGACAGCGTGTCGGGCAGAACACCGCACCCGGCATTCCAGCAGACCTCTCCGGGCCATCGTAGCAGAGAGGATGACCAGTGGAGCGGGGACTTTTCACAGCATGCTGCGAGCCTGAGCTGGACTCTGACGTTCAACGCGTCCAGCGTCTCAACGTCAGCTCTGTGACATTTTGAGAAGTTGAGTGTCCCCCCACGTTTCCTCCACGTTTCCCGTCTTGATGCCTTTCCCCCCATTGTGAACAGTCTGTGAGAATGTGTGTGTGAGAGAGTATTATTTTCATTTATTTCTTTTTCTTGTTCATATATTTGTGTAGGGGGTTAGGCGTGTTAGGAAGGGCGGAGGGGGGGGAAAGGGGCATGTTAGCTTAGAATTGTTTAAATGTGTATGAAAGTGAAATAAAGCGTCTTGTTTGTAAATGTTTATTTTTGCCTTTTGAGTTGTGCTTTGAGAGATTGCTGTGACCGCCACCCCTTTTCCGGACGAATTTTAACGAGCTAGTTGCAGCAGAAAATCTAACCTCGTCCATTTTGGGCGCTGGGGATTTTGTGTTGTGACACCTATCTTGGTCAAATCATGTTTATACACTGTCCAAGAAAATAGCCCCAAAAGTTTTCCAACTTAATAGAATTAAGCATTTTCTTGACCAACATACCAGAAAACTATTTTTTTATGCATACATCCAACCTGACATTGACTATGCATCAACTTGCTGGGACTTGGCTAGTGAAAATTGTTTAAAACCCTTGGACAGTGTATACAGACGTTCACTAAAACTAATCCTTCTCAGATCTTCTTCCTTAGAAATAAGTCATTACAAAGAGCTTAATATTCTTCCTTTTGGTATGAGATGTCGTTACAATAAAGGCATACTTATGTATAAAATTATGAGCAACCTTTCCCCTCAATACCTTTGTGACAGATTTTCAGTAAAAAGCATTCGAGATAAAATTATCCTTGTTACTCCTCGACCTAGAACTGATTTTTTTATGACATCTCTTGTATACTCAGGTAGCAGATTATGGAATGAAATACCTTCCTTCATCAAAAACAAATGCACTTTGACATCATTCAAAAAGGATTACTACAGATATCTAATGGAAATGTTATAAATAATTTTCATGCCAAATATAGTACGAATATGTGATATATATATATATATATGTAAAATAAAAACTTTTCGTTTTGTTGTTGTTGTTACTTTCTGTGTAGTGATGTTTCCATTTTCAGGATACTTATTGTGCTTTGGGACGACAATGATGTTTGTGCTATGCCATGTTATTTTTGTGAATGTGCGTTCTTGCGTGCGCGCGCCCTCGGTGTGTGTGTGTGTGTGTGTGTGTGTGTGTGTGTGTGTGTGTGTGTGTGTGTGTGTGTGTGTGTGTGTGTGTGTGTGTGTGTGTGTGTGTTTTGTGTGTAAGTGTGTTTGTGGTGTGTGTGTGTGTGTGTGTGTGTGTGTGTGTGTGTGTGTGTGTGTGTGTGTGTGTGTGTGTGTGTGTGTGTGTGTGTGTGTGTGTGTGTGTGTGTGTGTGTGCGTACGTCTCTGTGTGTGTGTGTGTGTGTGTGTGTGTGTGGTGTGTGTGTGTGTGTGTTTGTGCGCATTTGTGTTTGTTGAGTGTGTATGTGTTTGTGTGTATTTTTGCGTGTGAGTGAATGAGTTTGTGTATGTGTTTATGAAAGCTTATTGTGCATTGTTGTGTGTGTGTGTGATGGTGTGTGTGTATGTGTGTGTGTGTGTGTGTGTGTGTGTGTGTGTGTGTGTGTGTGTGTGTGTGTGTGTGTGTGATTTTTTGTGTGTGTGCGTGTATGTGCATGTGTGTTTGTATGTTTCTCTTCATCTATGAGTGTGCGTGTATGTGTGTGTGTATGTGTGTTTGTGTGTGTGTTGTGTTGTGTGTGTGTGTGTGTGTGTGTGTGTGTGTGTGCGTGTGCGCGTGTGTGTGTGTTTGTGTGCATTTGTGTTTGTTGAGTGTGTATGTGTTTGTGTGTGTGTGTGTGCGTGCGTATGAATGCGTGTGTTTATATGTTTACGAAAGGGATTTTTTTGTTGTTTGTTTGTTTGTGTGTTTGCTTGTTGTTGTTGTTGTTGTTGTTGTTGTTGTTGTTGTTATTTTTCCTGGTCGTTGAATCCAGATTTGATGCTTTTGTAGAATTTACATTGTACAGCTATTAATTCGTGTCTGTATGCAGATAATTATGTCAGTAATATTGATACGTCCTGGAATGTATATGCATTGGATCTAATGCGTATTTTGATGATTATGATATGAGCATAATTATCACATTGTATGGGTAAAAATGTACATGTGTATGGATATGTATTCAGGATAATTTGTCTTTGCGTGCGCGCGCGCCAGTGTGTGTTGGTGTAATTTAGTGAGTGTGTTTGTTTGTGAGTGTTGGTGTGTATGTGCGTGTTGGTGTAATTGTGTTTATTTGTGTGTGTGTATGTGCGTGCATGCGTGTGTGTGCTCGTCTGTGTGCGTGTGTGTGGGTGTGTTTGTGTGGGTGTCTGTGTCTGTGTGGTTAGTGTGTTTGCGTGTGTTCGTGTGTGTGTGTATCTTATCTTGACTTTTGGAAGAACTGTTTGTTTAGGGTAGGGGGTGTTAGAGAGGGTAGTTTTTCGTGTTTGATTGTTGTTTAGTAACTTGATTGGTTCACTTATGTGGTACTTCATTAATTTCCTGATTTATCAATAATTGAATTGTAATATGACTGACTGATTTTCTTAATATGTTATATTTATTTGTTATTAATTCATTGATTTATTCATATTTTTTTCATTTTGTCCCCATGAGGGCCTGGTGTAAAGAAGCCTCTGGCTTACCCAATTACCCTCATT
>CM060328.1:28006078-28008578 GCA_030674155.1 Stramonita haemastoma
GCCTCCACGATGGTCATACTAATGGATGGATAGATAGGTATATAAATAGACTTGCTGAGAGAGGGTAAGGTCAGAAAAATGTTCATTACACTTTAGTTTCTTCTCAATGATTGACATCCAAAGCAAAAGTTGACAGGTTGCACTGAAAGAACTAAGATGAATCTCCCTTCGTTTCAACAAACTGTTAGCGAGGCAAACTGAAGCTAATCATCAAAACCTAGAGAAATAATCAAGGCACAGCCCCTCATTCCACAGGCTCTGTGAAACACTGAATAAACCACGTTAGAACAAGTGCCGCGGGAAGACAGTCCGTCTGTCTTACGTCTCTGGCGTTACTGAGCTTTTACGCCCTGATATAGGTCACCGTGTTTGTATTGGGGGCAGGGGGGCGAAGTCGCAATAGACTTGCACACACACATGCTGAAAGTGAAAAAGATAGGGTTATCGTGGCGTCAAAAAACATTAAATTTTCTTGAATTGATTTGGTTTGATTTATTCTTTCATGTCAAGGATAATGTAAGAAGCACTCTTGTGCTTTTTTACATACAGTCCCCGTGTGTATGCAGTTTTGTAAGTGTCATCTGTTCCCACCGGCACACGATGGCCTACTCTTACGAAAAGTGGAACAGGATTTAACGTGCGCGAAAGATGTTCTGCGTGCGTTCGCACACGGGGCCTCGGTTTAAAGTCTCATCCGAAGGACTTTTGGGGAGAGTGGAGTCAGTTCTGATGTTAACTCCAGGAGAAAAATCTCCTCGACCGGAATCGAAGCCGGGTCGTCAAATTGCCAGGGCAATGTTCTGACCACTAGGCTATCCGTCCCCGTCTTTGGTTTGTGTACATGCAGAGTAAAAGTAATCTCCGCTTTAACATTATTTCTTCGGTATCTTCCCATGCAGAGGTAAAATAATCTTTGACTTAACATTACTTGTTTGGTTTGTGCTCATGCAGAGGTAAAATAATCTTTGACTTAACATCATTTCTTTGGTTTGTGCCCATGCAGAGATAAAATAATCCCGGCTTTAACATAATTTCTTCAGTTTGTGCCCATGCAGAGCTAAAATGATCTCCGCTCTGACATTATTTCTTTGGTTTGTGCGCATGCAAATTTAAAGTAATCTTCGATTTAATATTATTTCTTTGGTTTGAGTACATGGAGAATACAAAGGCATCCATTAACTGATACAGAAATATCTTTTTTCTTCTCTCTTTTACTGAAGTCAGTTAAATTATATAGACCCCTCAAGACCTTAGATCTACTGGTGGACAGTATGGGTTTTTTGCATTCTTAGTCCTGCATTGTCACATGTTTTCAATGCCATAACTGGTTTGTCCTTGATAATGATAATTGTTATTATTGCTGTTGCTGCTGCTGTTTGTCGTCCCTTAGTTCAGTACCCTGGGAGTCAGCTCAGGCTAGGGGTCATAATTATGCCTGCGGAACTTTTGTTTCCCCTGGGAATCCCTGTCAGAGTGTAACTATCCACATGGAGAAAAGATATGTGCTGAACTGATTGCCTTGTTGTAAATGGTGAAATATATGCTGAACTGATTGGCTTATTTTGAATGGTGAAATATGTGCTGAACTGATTGCCTTATTTTGAATGGTGAAATATGTGCTGAACTTAATGTCTATTGTGAATGGTGAAATATATGCTGAACTGATTGCCTTATTGTCAATGGTGAAATATATGCTAAACTGATTGCCTTATTTTGAATTCTGAAATATATGCTGAACTTATTGCCTATTGTGAATGGTGAAATATATGCTGAACTGATAAAAAGGCCTTGGGCAGAGTGAGGGAAATCTTATTCAGGGTGTGCTTGGAACAATCGCCTTTTTGTATGCCTTTTTTTTTTTAGGCCAATGAATGCCAACTTTGTCATCATCTGTTCCCACTGGCACATAATGCCCTACTCCTCGGTATTCGGGGCTACATCAGAGTTGTGAGATGTGCCAGATACCAATTGATTTAGACGATGATAATGATAATAATAATTATTAATAAAAATGACAATCATAACAATGTGTGGAATTTGGATAGCACTGAATGTGTAAAGCAACACATCAAAGCCTTTACATCCAAAT
Source organism: Stramonita haemastoma (assembly GCA_030674155.1). NCBI lineage: Eukaryota > Metazoa > Mollusca > Gastropoda > Neogastropoda > Muricidae > Stramonita > Stramonita haemastoma. The sequence goes on from CM060328.1 coordinate 28,008,168, forward strand.
CATTTACATGCAAGCAACTGTCAGGATAAAAAAAATTAAGGTTAACAGATACCAAATGCACAGACACACAGACACACAGACACAGACACACAGACACAGACACACAGACACACAGACACACACAGACACACACAGACACACCTATATATCTATCTACCTATCTATCTATCTATATATCTATTTCCAACATATATATATATATATGTGTGTATATATATATATATATATATATATATATATATATATAATATATATATATATATATATATATATATATATATATATATATATATATATATATATATATATATATATGTTGGAAATAGAGCACACACCCAAAATCGAAATTTTGTTTCGCAATTTGACAACCCGGGTTCGATTCCCGTTCCAGGAGACTTTTCTCCTGGAGTT
>CM060328.1:28016450-28018950 GCA_030674155.1 Stramonita haemastoma
TCTTTGTATTTTTTTTTTAAGTTTTGGGGTTTTTGTTGTAAAAAATTTTTGGTATTTTTTATATTTTTATCTGTAGGAAAAATTGTTGTTTTTATTTTTTTAAAAAAAATTTGGGGGGGGTTTTTTTCCTTTAAAAAAATTTATTAAAAATTATTTTTTTTGATTTCTTTTAAAGTTATTATTATTTTTTTGTTGTGTGTTATTTGTATGTTGAATGAAAAAAATTGTATGTTTTTGTATTATGTTTGTATTATTTTAGTATGAATGTATGTATGTTTTGTATGTATGTATGTTTTAAAATGTATGTATTTTACACACACAACATTGTCTAATATAAAAAAAAATGTAAAATAAGCCCCGTTAAATGAAGATAAAATTTCACACACACACGACACCAACAACACACCACACACACACACACACACACACACACTCACACACACACACACACACAAAACAACAAAAACAAAACCCACACACACACACCACAAACACACAGGCCAAGGGGCGTTTTCCCCTTGTAAAAAAATTTTTAAAAAGAATTTAAAAAACCACACAAAATGCAAACACACCCCATACATACACATATACATACAAACAACATAAAATCACACTGCCACATATACCCAAACACCCCACACACATACACACACAACACACACCACACACACACACACACCACACACACACCACACACCCACCCCACACACACAAAACAACACCCCAACACAATTTTTCCCGGAAAAATAAACAAAAAACACGAAAAGGGAAAACAGCGACACCGCTAAAATCGGGACGCCCCGCCTCTTAAAGGAATTTTCGCCCTTAGTTTCCCAAAAGGGAAGTAATATCAGGGGTTCATTTTTATTTCTTCCCCCCCACCCCCCGCCCAATCTTTTCAAAAAGAAGGAATGAAGGGGGGAAAAAAAGGGAAAAGAAGGAGAGAAAAAGGGAAAGGCAAAAAAGGGAGGAAAAAAGGAAGGAAGGAAGGAAGGAAGAAAGGGGGCAGGGAAGGAAGAAGGAAGAAAAAAAGGAAGAAAAAGGGGGGAAAAAAGAAAAAAAAAAAAGAAAAAAAGGGGAAAAGGGAAGGGAAAAAACAGGAAAAAAAGAAGAAAAAGTAGGGAAGGGGGGAAAAGAAAAAAATGACACATGGAAGAAATTAATAAGAAAGGGGGGAACAAAAAAACGAAAGGGATTAAACAAAGGAAAGGGGGGAAAGAAAAAAGAAAGGAAGGAAACAAGAAAGGAAGATAAAAAAAATGAAAAAAACAATAAAAAAGAAGAAAAAAAGAAAAAAACGATATGAAGGAAAAAAAATTAAAAAACTAGCAAGCGGAAGGGGGGGGGGGGGGGGGGGGGGGGGGGGGGGGGGGGGGGGGGGGGGGGAGGAGAAGGAGGAGGGGAGGAAGCAGAAAATGAAGGAAAAATGAATATACCTGGAAAAAAGGTTTCATATTATGGTGGCACAATTTTTATGAGACCATAACAGACCTTACCTGCAAAGATTATATCTGAAACAATGCAGCACAAAAATAGAAATAAAATGGAAAAGAATACAATACAAGACAATACAGTGTAACCAAAACCCTACGACACAACAAAATACACCACACCCCAACCGGGGGAAAACCCAACACACACCACAATACAAGACAATACAAGATAATAAAACACCCAAAACAACCAAGACAAAAAACAACACAACCCCAACAGAACGAACAGAACAGAACACAACATACAAATAACTCAATACAGGCCACACAATACAACAAACACAATAAGGGAAAGGTATTTTAAAAAGGAAGTGAGGAGGGAAAAGGGTTAAAGGGTGATTGTTCCCCCCCTCCACGCCCATTTCCAAAGGGAAAACCCGAACTTTGGGGACAAAAAACGTGTGTAAAAAGCAGCAGCCAAAAAAAAAAATGAAATAATAATGAGAAAAACAACGACAATGACAGTAATTAAAACAATTGAGTGCTGCTGCTGTGCGCCCCGCTGCTGCTGCGTCTGTGATGACAATGACGACGATCATCATCACCACCCCAACCACCACCACCACCAACACCACCACCACCACCCCACCACCACCACCACCACATCATCTCATCATCATCATCTTTCATCATTCATAAATTTCATCCTCATAACACCCTATCATCTCACATCCATCATGAAAAAACGAATATTCATTGAGCCCGTTTCTTTTCCGCTTTGCAGCAGTAGCTCACAGCGTTTTATAGTACAAAAATTATCAATGAAATAATAACAACAAAACAACAAATAATAATTAAATAATAATAATAATAATAATAATAATAATAAAAATTTAATAATAATAATAATAACAACAACAAACAAAAATAATAATTATAATAACGACAATAATAATAACAATAACAATAGAAAGACGAAAAAGCAAGAAAAACAATTGTTATAATAATGAATAAATTAATAATGATAATGAATAACAAATATTCATTAGAGTCTGTTTTCATCCACT
>CM060328.1:28026450-28033950 GCA_030674155.1 Stramonita haemastoma
AACTGAGGTCCTGTGTGCTAACAAAGGTAGAACATCTTGTGCACACGTTAAACCCGTTCCACTCTTCGGAAGAGTAGGTCACTGTGTGCTGGTGGAAACGGGTGAGAAAATTTACAACACTACACACACACACACACACACACACACACACACACACACACACACACACACACACACACACAACACACACACACACACAACACACACACACACACACACACACACACAGGGACGGGATGTAAAAAAAAATGACATCAGTGCGTATTAGTTATTCTCGACATTAAATAAATCAATCTATGTTGGTCTGTCTGTAGGTGTGACTGTTTCACTTGTGCTTACTGTTCCTGATAAGATTCTTAGCCAGTCTACTTGTTTTTGTCTGCCTGCCTGTATGTCTGTCTGCCTATATGTCTGTCTGTGTGGCTGTCTTTCTGTCAGCCTGTCTGTCTGTCTGTATGTCTATCTGCCTGTCATTTTGTCTGTCTGTTCTCTCCCTCCCTCCCCCTCTCTCCCCCCCTCTCTCTCTCCTATATAATAATATATAATAATAATAATAATAATAATAATAATAATAATAACAACAACAACAACAACAACAACAACAACAACAACAACAACAACAACAACAACAATAATAATAATAATAATAATAATAATAATAATAATAATAATAATAAATAATAATAATAATAATAATAATAATGATATAAATATAAATATATATATCTTTGGATGAGACTTTAAATCAAGATCCCTTGTGCGAATGCACGTAGAACGTCTTGCACACACGTTAGAACCTATTCCGCCGTTTGAAAAAGTAGGCCATAGTGTACTGTGGTAAAAAAAATACAAAAATGTACAAAACAACATGCACGCGGAGACCAGAAGTATAAAAAATACACGACTCCTTATTCATAAATCTTAGAATACAAGAATTTAAATATCTCCCTATGTCTCTCCCTCTGTATCTCTCTGTCTTTCTGTCTGTTTGTCTGTCTGTCTGTCTGTCTGTCTGTCTGTCTGTATTCTCCTCACCCCCCCCCCCCTCCCCATCTCTCTCTGTCCTTCTCTCTCGCTCTTTTTCTGTGTATATAATCTTCAGACTGCAATGTTGAAAAAAAAACCTGTGCAATAAATTTTCAAATCCAAATCAAAAGTTTGTCTCACCATGTTCATTTCTCTTTGCCACTCTCTGTCACTATCATTTTACTGGTGTATACTCTGCTTGAGAGGACAAGGGATGAGTGAATATTGTTTCTGAAGTGAGGTCTTGCAGGGTTTTGATTACCATCCAGTTTTCTCTTTTAATGACATGAAATGCTGCATGATATGAATGGGTACAGTGTAATACAATATTTCTGCACACAACATTGTGTCTACATTGCATGAGTCTAAGAATGACGTAGTTATATTAAGGTAGGAACACTTTTCTGGCGTGGTGAATATTTTGAGAATGTGACAGTTTGTGAGGATTGTAAACTATTTTGAAAATGGAAGTCTGTGAGGAAAATGATTTCAATTGTCATAATGTATGATGTGCCTGATGTTTATATTTTGTGTGTTAGAAAGTGCTAGCCTGTTTTTAGTCATGGTTTTGGAGTATATGTATTCAAGAGTGTACAGTGCTGAGTACACACCAAGGTATTATGACAAAGTCTTACCAAAGTTTACGAGAAGTTGTATTATTGTTCGACTTTTTTGCATCTTTCCATTGTTTTCCCCCTCAAAGTGTATTGTGGCCTAAAGCCGATGTATATTAAACAATTTCATTGTTCAGTGTTCAGTTCTCTCTCTCTCTCTCTCTCTCTCTCTCTCTCTCTCTCTCTCTCTCTCTCTCTCTCTCTCTCTCTCTCTCTCTCTCTCTCTCTCTCTCTCTCTCTCTCTCTTCTCTCTCTCTCTCTCTCTCCTCTCTCTCTCTCTCTCTCTCTCTCTCTCTCTCTCTCTCCCCTCTCTCTCTGCGCGCGCGCGCGCGTGTGTGTGTGTGTGTGTGTGAGTGTGTGTGTGTGTGTGTGTGTGTGTGTGTGTGTGTGTGTGTGTGTGTGTGTGTGTGTGTGTGTGTGTGTGTGTGTGAATATTCACACACAGAGAGTTTAGCATAGGTGCATCAGTGTGTCTGCGGGTGTCTGCATCACCAAATACTGAAAGGACACTAAACAAAACAAAACAAAACAAAACCAAACAAAACAAAACACAAAACACAAAATAAAGAGCTAGTCATGCCTAAAGATAGGCTTAACCGGATCATAATAATAATAATAATACATGAAATTTATTTAGCGCTGTATCTTGCTATATAACATAACATTTCAAAGTATGATAATATAGGACAGTTAACTTACATCATAAACCGATAAAAGCTTTTTGATATGAGGAAGTTTCGTTGTTTTCTTTTTCTTTTTCACTGTTTTTTTTTTTTTTTTTACTCATTGGTTGGAGTTTGTATGAAGAAAAAAACAACAGAATGATGATAATGAGAATTTGTAGGTTAGAGATCGTTCGATGTGGTTGATATATGGTCGACTATGACCCTCCTCTCTTCTATTATTGTGTGTGAACTGTGACGTTATGTTTATCATTATCGGATTTAAAAAAAAAAAATATTGCTGGGAGGTTGGTTGGTTGGTTGGCTGGTTTTGGGGGTTATTTTTTTTAAAGTATTTTTTAAGGGGGCTTGAACTGAACTTTTTTCTACATTATGTTTGCCTGTCTGTTTACCTGCCTGCCTGTGTGTCTGTTTGTCTGTCTAACTAGCTAGCTATCCGTTTGTCTGTCTGTTTCTCTGTTTCTCTATTTCTCTATCTGTTTCTTTGTCTGTCTTTATGTCTGTCTGTCAATCATTTTTCCTTTTATTCCCCATCATTTTCTTTTTCCTCCTTTTTATTGTGTCTCTCTGTCTCCCCTCTCTCCACGTCGCTGGAATGGTCCTTTAGAAAGGCAATTGCCGATACTAATGGTTCCAGTGCCGTCGCAGGAGCCGCCAGAACGTTGCTATATACAGCCCCGAACCGCTCTGAGGACTCCAAACTCCCTGATTTTTCCTCAGGGATGGTGTCTAAACACGACACCTCTGTGCATGCTGGGTTTTTATTTTGTTGTCATCCGCTTCTATCGGCACACAATGGCCTGATCTTCCGAAAGGTGGAACGGATTTTTAAACGTGTTCGCAAGTTGTTCTGCGTGAGTTTACACACGGGGCCCTGGTTTACACTCTCATCTGAATGGACAATAGTATAATTCTCATGAAGATCTAGTCCTCTCCTTGTACACATGCCAAGAAGAATTGGGCAATCAAACAGTAAATGGTTGACTGAAACATCATGCTACATTACAGGAATATTTAGTATTCCAAATAGTTCGTCTCAGTTTATGTATGAAATGTCTGATATCTATGACCAAGAATTATTTTAAAAGTATTTCTTCCTCATTTTAAAATTGATATACAACATTATGTTAGAACTGATTTCGTACGATGGCAATACGAGATTGGAATGAAATACTCCAGTTCTGCATTCCCAGGCACCTTGCTTTGCCAAAGAATCAACCAGGGTATTCCAGTCAAAATGTTAGTACGATACATCTACTTGCACTGCAATGTATCAAGAATTTAATCTGGAACACAGTATCATTCCTTATTCTTCTCCATTCATACTGATTTTGAATCAGTGCAAAATAGAATTCGGCACATACCAATTGCAGCATCAGACAAAAAAAAAGTTAAGTCCATAAGGATTGCAAATGATTTAGACGTTAAACTAATAGAAAAAAAAGTTCTCATGACCGAAATAACTTCAGCACTTTTAAAACAGAAGTCTCAAATTCTACCCTACTTTTGTCACATTCTAAGCCTGATTCTTTTTTTTCTTTATTCATTTATATTCTCATACTTCAAGGCCAACGAATTAGCACTTATGTGCTTAAAAATTTTGTTTTAGCAACTTAGCAGCCTGCACTCACCCATAAATGAGAGAAAAACCCTCTGAAGCTTGAATATGGCTGCCTATATGGTGAGATACTTAAAAAAACACAGTAATTCATTCAAATTTCTCATCGAGTGTGTACTTATAGTTTCACAAGGATTCCCTAGTGGGATGAGTGAAAACGTATTCTGCATGACTCTCAGGCTGTTGAGCTGAGGAACTTCCAACAATGGCAGTATAATAACTAAAAAAAAGAAGAAGCTGAATAAACTTATCACCGAAGAAGGACTTTGGCGACGCTATCGAAGTCATTCTCCTTGAAGTGTTGTCCCTATAACCTATAAAATATTTAGGTTGAAAGGGTACGTGATTGCACCAATGCCTGATGTTGACAAGTCCTCGTTTCTTTCTTTATTCTTTTTCATCGAACGCCAAGACAGTAACTACTGGTGTCTGTCACATAACCCAAAATGTGTGGTGATGTTGTAAAGCGCCTGACAAATCAGGCCTAGGGCGTCAGACTTCGGCATGAGAGAAAGTTGTTATCTTTGAAGTCTGTCTGGAAGAAAAGGCAGGAGAATGGACCGAAAAGGCAGAAAGTAGACAAGATGGAGGTGACAGGAAGAAAAGGAACAAGGCAGAAACAAAAAGAGGGATAGAAAAGAGGGAATTTCTAGCACAGAATTTCCAGATGGTGGAGATGCTTTTTATGAGGACATTCTCCCCGCATCCCAACGGGGAATTTCTTTGATTTAATGTCTTTAAACTTAAAAAAAAAATATCATTAGTGATGATAGACGAAATTCTGTCAAGGAGTGTCACGTGATTGCTCTCATAGTTTTATCCTCTTTGACATGAAGTGATATCTAGTCCACTGTTTTTTTTCTTAATGTTTTGCACTTTTTGTTGTCATTTTTGTTATGTTTGTTGTTACTTGTCATTTTCTTCCTTCCCTCTGCTTTTCCCCCTTCTTTTCTCTTTTTCTTCCTTCATCCTTCCCCCCCCCCCTGTCCTTCTCCCTCCTCCTTCGTTCTTTCCTTCATTCGCTCCTTCCTCCCTTCTTAATCCCTCCATTCCTTCCTTCTTTCCTTTCTCTTCCTTTCCTTCCTTCTTTCTCTTCATCTTCTCTCTCCCTTCTTTTTTTCTCTCTCTCCTTACTTCCTTCCTTCCCTCTCTCCTTTCTTCCATCCTTTTCCCTTCCTCCCTTTCCTGGTTCCCTCTCTCCCATCATCCCTCCTTTTCCCCTCGCTCCCTCCCTCCTTCCATCTTTCCTCCCGCTCTCCCTCTTTCCTTCTCTTCTTTGCCGTCTTCCTCTCCCTTCCCCTCCCTTCTTTTCTCTCTACCTCCATTCTTTCTTACCTTTCTTCTCCCCGACCTTCCTTCCTTCTTTCCTTCTTTCCTTCTTTTCTTCTTTCTTTCTTTCCTTCCTTCCTTCCTTCCTTCCTTCCTTCCTTCCTTCCTTCCTTCCTTCCTTCCTTCCTTCCTTCCTTCCTGTCGTTTTCCTTCTTTCCTTCCTTCACACAAAAGCAAAGAAGGTTAATCATACGTGTTGACGGACTGAAGAATTTAGAGGCTTGGCTGAGAGATAGCAGTTGATATCTCTACCACGGTTATCCTTGTCTGTGTCATTAAACGCTGATAATTTATGATAATCAGGTCACGGAACACGCAGGAGTAAAGTGGTCAGCAACAGCCCATTCATGCACCAGCCCCAGGAAGTCAGGTCAAGTCAAGTCAAGTCAAGTGAAGTCAAGTCAAGTCGAGTCAAGTCAAAACACTTTAATGAATCCTCCCACGAAGGGCGATTACAGAGCTCTAGAGTCAGTATCTTGTTGTTCTCACCGTGGGGATTCTAGGGGCCCTGTCAGTATAAATAGCATCCTCGCCTTCTGAGAATGTTGTGCTAGGAACTCCCTCTTTTCTATCCCTCTCTTTGTTTCTGTCTTGTTCGTTTTCTTCCTGTCACCTACCTCCTTTTTGTTCGCTTTTTGCGTTCTTGGTCCACTCTCCAGCATTCTCTTTCCAGAAAGACCTCAGAGATAAACATTTTCTCCCACGACAAAGTTGGATGCGCTGGGCCTGACTTGTCAGGCGCTTAACGGCAGCGCGACGCATGTTCACCCAATATGGCTACACAAACAAACAAGCAAACAGACAAGCAAAACTTTAAAAAAAAAACCAAGCCCAAACTAGCCCATAAAACAAACACAGAAACAAAACCTAGAGCTGAGTTCGTTTAGAGTACATTAAAGAACCCACGGCTACAAAAGTTGGTTAGTAGGTTGTGGTGGTGGCTGTTCTTGACAGAATTCTGCAGAAAATCCCTTCCTGATTTATAAACAGCTTGGACGCACAGGAGAAAAAGTAGTGGCGCCAGGATGTGGCGAAATCTGCCTTCTCTGGGAGGGCAGCCTGAATTCTGCATAGAAAAGTTTGTTGGGGTTACAAGACTAGACAAGCCAAGATAATTCAATACATGGTAGTGTGGGGTAGCACAGTGCAATGTATCGTAACACAATACAATGCTACACAACACAAGAAAAGGCAATACAATACAATATTATTCGACACAATACAGCACACTACCATACAGTACAATGCAATTCAATTCAATGCAATGCAATACAATCAAATGCAATATTGTACAATGTGATACAATATGATGCAAACTTTTCTACAATTTCCACCGAGATCAAAAACCATACCTTTCCCACCAAAATAAAAAAATCACATTTCAGTTTTGTGAGATAACACACATTGCGCTAGACTTTTAGGAGAACTACAATATCACACTGACACGGGCACGACACAGACAGACTCAGACACAGATACACATACATACATACAGACAGACAGAAAAATAGACAAACAGACAGACAGACAGACACAGACACACACACTCACGCCCGCATGCGCATACACACACGCACGCACGTACACACGCACGCACGCACATACACACACACGTATTTCATGTTCACGTAAAATAGAAATTTTAATGTATAAACTGAGGTTGAATGCATGGAATACCAAATATTCTAAAAACGTGTCATGTTGCTGTTCTCAACCTCTTTCAATCCACCACTTATTGTTTGATTGCCCAATTCTTATTGTCCTTTTTAAAAGGAGAGGATTAGATATTAAAAAAAGATATGCCACTGTTCAAGAAGTTTTGTATGACTCTCAGCAGTTCATAACATCAGTTGCTGAGGTTATATATTCTTCCCCAGTAAGATCTCTTCTGTAGTTATATATATATATATATATATTATATATATATATATATATATATATATATATATATATATATATATATATATTATATATATATATTGAGAGAGAGAGAGGAGAGAGAGAGAGAGAGAGAGAGAGAGAGAGAGAGAGAGAGAGAGAGAGAGAGAGAGAGAGAGAGAGAGAGAGAGAGGAGAGAGAGAGAGAGAGAGAGAGAGAGGAGAGAGATGAGAGAGAGAGAGAGAGAGAGAGAATGCGGGTGTGTCTATATCACCAAGTAGTGAAGGACATTAAACAAAACAAAACAAAAAACAAAAAACACGCAGACACACACACACACACACACACACAC
>CM060328.1:28046450-28078950 GCA_030674155.1 Stramonita haemastoma
CAACCGGGCCCTAGAGATACAGACACCTGCAGTGTTGGTCAGGTAATTAGAGCAACACTCTCAAAGTCGCATCTGTAAAGTGGATGAAGTTCGACTGTGTGGTCCCAGTCTCCCCACTGAGCCCACAGCACACTCACTCTGGGTAGGAGCCGGCTGGAATTTGAAAAATCCCTATGACTCTTATGGGAATCGAACCTGCGACCTTCCAGTCCGAAATCCAAGGCGCTGACCACTGTGCCAAGGCGGCTGGTTACAGAAGAATATCTTTGTTGAATGTGTGTAGCAAAATATAGAGCTGTATCTTGAACGTCTTACCACATGGGCAGAAGAAAAAAACATATATACATGAATCTCAAGCAGGTTTGCATCAGAACTACAGTGCTATTGATCATATCATATTTACTCTTTTAGATTTGGTACAGAGGCAACTTGACAAACACTGTAAGCTATATGTAGCATTTATCGATTTAGAAAAGCTTTTGATATAGGAGATAGACACCATGCTATTCTACCATATTACTCTCCTATCTTATTTAGTAACAGGTCTTCAGCAACAGTTGAACACTTTAAAAAGGTACTGCAAACAGACTTGACCTCGGTGTGAATTTGGACAAATCAAAGGTCATAGTATTAAAAAAAGGTGGATATATTTCCTTGAAAGAAAAATAGCTCTATGGTGACACAAATTTGGGGATAGTCAATTGTTACAAATATTTAGGTGTGATATTTTCCACTGGTTTAACTTTTTCATAAACATTAGATGACATGGCTCTCAGAGCAAGAAAGGCAACTGTTTGTATTTTGAAACTGTGATGAATAGTTGGTGACCAGTCCCCATCAGTATTCTTAAAATTGTTTGACTGCCAAATTCAGCCAATGTTAACATATGGCTCTGAAGTTTGGGCGGTAATGGCAGACCACAAGACTATTGAACGTGTTCATACATTTGCGGTGAAAAGGTTACTCAATGTTAGCATCAGAATACCTAATGCTCTAATTTACGCAGAGACTGGAAGAGAGCCACTCTATAATTAAATACAACAAAGCGAGACTTACCTAGTAAGGTGAAGCTGGTTGTAAATTCTTGCGAATTTATTGTAGACCGGAAGGGAGTGCACATGAGAACCGCGCGCAGCCCCTACTGTCAGTTTTTAGAGCCTCGAGAGAACACTGTGTCATACTATAACAGGAACACTAAATATTTTATAAACATTGTTATCATTATTATCATTTTGAAAGGGTGGGATGTCTTACTGATGCACGGTGTGCAGAACACTGTTGTCAGTTCTAGATCAAAGTTCCACAAAGTGGTATTTGTTTCATTTGCATGGTATGCATTTCATTTTACTTGCATGGTATGCATGCAGACCATTTTAGGGGTGGGCATGTGCACTCCGTTCCGGTCTACAATAAATTCGCAAGAATTTACAACCAGCTTCACCTTACTAGGTAAGTCTCGCTTTGTTGTATTTAATTCTTGCTCATTTCCTGCATCCCTCCACTATATGCACATGAGATTTTAGAGCCACAGTGTTCTCGAGACAAACACATCCACCACATGTAAACAAGAAACTGTCCTACCTTATTTATGTTGTAGGAAACGCTCCATGATGGATTGGCCCATGGTCAGTGTTGGCCCCGTCTTCTTATTATAAAACTTAGCAAACGTGGAAACATTTGTCCATCCAGCTGCTTTCATGATGATGTTTATTGGAGCGTCTGCAAGTTTTGCAGCGGAAGTACTGGCTGACCTCGTACTATGTGCCGTGAAGCGTGTAATGTCTATGCCTGCCCTCTCCATCGTCCACTTCAGCCAGCGCGCGATGGTATCGCTAGTGGCCCCTCGGTGCGGTGCTTGGAGAGTGATAAACAAATGTCGGGTAGCATTCTGAGCCCTCAGTTCTTTGCTCCGTTTCAGGTATTCTTTCAAAGTGTGAACTACACACAAAGCCTCTTTTTCCACAAAAGCCATGAGTTCAATAGGTGATTGATGGGCTCCTCTTCTTGACTGTTTTAATAATCTATTTACATAAAAAACACACTTTTCCCTTGAAAGTAGCATATTGTCGATGTCCAAAGCAGCAATAGTTTGACACCTCTGACCCGACAGAAGGGCAATTAACATCACAAGTTTCATTGTCAGTTCCTTGAACGTCAGGTTTTGCACTGGAACCCACGTTTCTAACATTTTTAGCACAATGTTTACATCCCAAGTGTGGTGATACTTTGGTAGTGGTGGTTTTCTTTCGAACACACCCTTCATAAATCTTTTTACAAGTTCGTGTTGACCAAACGTTGCCCCTTCATAGTTGCAGAGAAAACAACTTAGCGCAGAACGAGCGGTGCCCACAGTGCTATAAGAATATCCCTCTTTCAACAGCGATGCCAGAAAATTTACAGCTGTGGCTAGAGGCGGTGAAACTGAATCCACTTGTTGCTCACACGCGTACCTCTCCCACTTTCGTATGTACACATCATACATCTGTTTTGTTGCGGGTCGCCATGAGGACATGAGAATACTGGTAGTCTCCTCAGAAAAGCCTTGTGTTCTGAATCTATCCCTGACACTTTGCAGACTAGCAGCGTCAGGCTTTTCCTCAGTGGGTGTTTTGTCTCCTTTTGACTTGGTTGTGTCAGAAGAGTGTTTCTGGCTGACAAGAGGACAGGTCTGGCTGTGAGAATTTTCATCAATGCTGGCCAAAAGGGCTGATTTTTCCAGGTTGGCGCTACTATAACCTCTCTTGCTTTGTCTTTCTTTATCTTTGCCAGGACCCGGGGTATAATGCTGAAAGGTGGAAAACAATAAACAGTCTCATTTCCCCAATACATGCTAAATGCATCAATAGCACATGCTCCTGGGTCAGGCAAGAAAGACACATATCTGGAAAACTGAAAATTTAATCTAGAGGCAAACAAGTCAATGACAGGTTTTATATCAAGAATATTCATAGCCTCAGAAAGTAGCATTGAATCCAGTTTCCATTCTGTGTCAATGTGGATCTGTCTAGACAGACTGTCAGCTTCAACATTCTCAACACCAGGAATGTGAGCAGCACTGAGCCATATGTTTCTGCTTTCACACCAATGCCAGATTTGCTGAGATACATCATTCAGATGTTTAGATCTGTTCGAACCCATGTTGTTAATACAACCAACAGTGCTTGTGTTATCAGTCATAATTCTTATGTGAACATTACGTTGGTCATGCAACAAAGACTTGAGACCAAAAAAGACAGCTAATAGCTCCAAAGCATTTATGTGTCCTTCTTTGTCTTTCTCACTCCACATGCCTTGTGTTTGTGATTTGGTATCAACAACCCAAGCACCCCATCCTGTACGTGAACTGTCTGTCTTCATAGTAATGGTGGGGTCTGATCTCTGAATGGGAGCCTTTTGCTTGTCTATGTTATTAATCCACCATTCTAGCTCTGTCTTCCCTTCAGCTGATAACACAGCAGGCTTTTCCCAGTTCCCCTTGCTTAGTTTAAGTGCGGAACACTTATCTTGTTCAAGTGCTCTGTAGTACAAAGGACCCAATGGCACAGCAAGAAAACAAGAAACCATTAGTCCAATACAAGATGCCAGAGATCTTACAGTTGTACTTTCCTGACTGAATAATAGAATGCATGCACACAGCAGTTTTTGTTTCCGTTCATCTGTCAGTGTGACTGTCATGTCTGTTGAGTTTATTTTGAAACCCAGGTAGGTGATTTCTTGCACAGGCATGAACTGTGATTTCTTTTCATGTACATAGAAACCTAGGGAGTCTAATAATTGTATCGTGTCTACCACACACTGTACAACTTCTGTTTCAGTCTCTCCCACAATCAAACTGTCATCAATGAATGAAGTGATCAGGTGACCCATATCATGTAAGCGTGCTAGGACAGGTTTCATGAGTTTTGTGAATTTTCTGGGAATCGGACTGAGTCCCATAGCAGCTGCCTGAAAACAGTACAGTTTTTCTCTCCATCTGAATTTCAGATATTTCCGAAAAGTCTCCTCTACTGCTATGACGTAATACGCATCTCTCAGATCAATTGATGCGAAAAAGCAATTTTGTGTAACTAGATCCAAAGCTGTATATATTGTTTCCATCTTAAATTTCTTATATTCCACATTTTTGTTCAGAGCTTTCAGATTTAAAATCATTCTAAATGATCCGTCTTTTTTCTCCCTAACAAAGGTAGGTGAGACAACTTGTCCTGATTCAGGTAAAGACTCTTTTATCACACCTTTTTTCAACAAGTTTCTTATTTCAGAGTCAACAGCATAGTTTTCACGCTTGCTAAACAACCTTTGCGAACTTTGCTTTATGTCTACTGGGCAATCATCAAAGGTGATTTTAATTCCTTCAACTGTTTCAAGTACATCAGGGTCAGAAGTTAGTTCATTCCAGTGCGACAGCTTTTCCTTTAAGCTTCCTGCTTTAAAGTTATCATGCTTCATTTCAAGATAAGCACACAAAGAAGGCAAGCAAAGTTCAAACTCACTAACCTTGTTTCCAGAAGGGAGGGGCGGTTCTGTCAAAGATCGAGTTACTGCCGGTGGCTGTTTTTCTGACCCTTCTTCCAAAACACTTTGTTTGCTTGACCGAAGGAACTCCCCCCCTGCCCCTGCCTCCACGGCTTCCGGCCTAAAAAAGAGCTACTGTTGTTATGCTGCCACGTGCTCCTCTTTTGCTGACCACGCATGTTCTGACCAAGTTTCTGGGACTCTTGCACTTCTTTTAGACATTTGTGAAAATCAGAGCCATACAGTAGATCTGGGGTCATGGCAACCTGCGGTGCACATATGCCAGAGAGTTCACGGGGTAGGCAGGGTCGGTGCATGTCTCTCCGTTTCTGGGACAGGTCATGGTTGGCGTGACCTGTGAGGGCAAGGGCATCTGAAAGTTGAGCTATGCATCCGGTCAGTTCACTGCGTACTGTAGTGGCATCCTGCCCTGAGATGGTATCTCTTACCCTCAAAAGTCGGTCGGTGCAGAGCGTTATGGCTATGGCAGCTTTTGACAGTGTTTTCTGTGTATTTGCCATCCGAATGTCTGTCTTTCTAGTGAAGGGCTTGAGGACAGAAAAAACTTCCTGGTTTGTTCGGGGAACGCCCAGGTATGCGCAGTTTTCGGAATCGGGTACTTTGTCAGTTTTTCCCTCAGCTTTCTGTCTGGAAGTTTTGATCCAAATCTGGATTCAAGCAGCTTTGCCAATTTTCCTGAGACCGGTGGTCCTTTTTCTTCATTATCGTCAAAAGATGATGCCATTTCAGCAAAAATATCGTCATCCTCCTCCTCTGTAGCATCTGCTATCAGCTCTTTTTCCAGTTCCTCTGCCTTATCAGAAACACTGTCGGTGACAAATTCTGAATCACTACCTGCCTTCTTCCTTTTCCCTTCATTCTCAGCAGGGGTTTATCAGCGTCAGCGCTAATTTTCCTCTTCTTGGTGTGCGGTGCACTTCTTTCAAAATTGTCCATTCTTTTGGAAAGGTTCTGAATGATTGAAAAAATGTCTCGGAGAGATGGCTCCCTTTCCACCAAGGGTTCAGCAGAGGTGCCAGCTTGTGGTTCTTCATAGGATTCTGACTCCATAACCGAATCCTGGTCACTGGTGTAGTCCACAGAATGGGTCTCCATTTTTTTTTTTTTTTTTTTTCCCCCCCAGAAACTTTTCCACAACAAATAGATTTCACAAGCACTACAAAAAACAACAACAACCCCAAGTTATACACAAAATAAAACAAACCAAGAAAAGCAAGGTCTAGAAACTATTATAGCTAGTGCTGAGATTCCTGATAGTGATGGGCGTTGCCGACACAGCGAGAGGCGATATGATAAACGTCTGGACAGTAGCTCGGCTAGGCACGAACTGACAGTAGGGGCTGCGCGCGGTTCTCATGTGCATATAGTGGAGGGATGCAGGAAATGAGCAAGAATTATTATTACCTCCACTAGATGTATAAAATATTAATTGTTATTTTACTTTATTTTATACCACTTTATGTCACAGCATATTTATCTGCGTGAAATTCGGGCTGCTCTCCACGGGGAGAGCGCAGCCCAAATTCCACGCAAAGAAATACGCTGTAATGTCGTATCAGAACACCTAATGCTCTAATTTACGCAGAGACTGGAAGATAGCCACTCTATATTATTATCTACACTAGATGTATAAAATATTAGCTGAGGGTGATGACAGTGCCTCAACACAGAGATTTCCTCTAAAAGCTTACAAAATGTTGTACAATTTTCATTGCAACAATAAGAATAATTGGGTTCCAAAATGTGTTTCACATTGTATCGTCATGGGTTTGGTAATGTTTGAGAAAACCAAGGGGTCACATGTTTTGATGGCTTTGTGCGTGAATTCAGACAGAGACTTGTAGACTGTTTTCATCAGGACTGGAATAGTGATATCTCTGGAGAATAGTTTTCATTTTATACATCATTTACATCTGTTCCTGGTCTCCCACAAGCTGTGTTTGCAATTAAGAATGTTGCTGTAAGAAGACAGTTGTTGCCTTTCAGGTTAGGTGTTTCACCATTAAAAACTCACTGGTTTCGTCATGCTGTTCGATCAATAGAAAGTCGTTCTGTCCATTTTGTAAAGATGCTGTTGAATCTTGAGTTCACTTTTTGCTGGTGTGTCCAGTATATTGTAAGGTAAGGGGAAAATACTTACCTTGTAAATTTTTCTCACGACCCTCAGGGTTTGCAGCGATACTTCTGATGGCCAGTGAAAAACATTCTAAAACACTTGCAGGGTATATATTCGAAGCTCTTCGAAAGAGGCGAATTGAATCAGGAAAACACGATAGACGTCTTAAATCAACGAAAATGTTTATTGTTTTCGAAAATATGGAAAATCTGAGAATGATCGAGATAACTTTGTAAAATGTTTGTATTATTTTGGCATTCGATTTGTGTGCTAATGAGAATGAACTTATTTCCATTTGTAAGCGCATGTATCTATGGTGTGTATGTATGCATGAACGTGCGTTTGGGTGTGTATGCAGGTGTGCATACAGGAGAAAGGGAGAGGGAGAGGGAGAGGGGAGAGAGAGAGAGAGAGAGAGAGAGAGAGAGAGAGAGAGAGAGAGAGAGAGAGAGAGAGAGAGAGAGAGAGAGAGAGAGAGAGAGAGAGAGAGAGAGAGTACATAAGATTGATCTATACATACAACCTAAAAATCGTTGTCAAATTGATGTGAAGTGTTTTGCTTTCATTTGTGTTGCTTTCAAGATGTTCTGAACCTCATGTTATGGGCACATGGCCTGGTAATTAAATGTTCCGAGTTCTGAGTTCTCTCTCTCTCTCCCTCTCTCGCCCATCTCTCTCTCCCACTCTCTCTCCCCACTCTCTCTGTGTGACACCTAACTGAAAAACGCAAGAAACGATTGATGCTAGGCTACTTGATATTTTTCAGGTTGTGTTCAGAGGCACAGTAAAATCGTCACCAGCTGTTGCTGTGGATGATCTGTCTATCCGACCGTGTAAGTGTTTCCTCACACTGTAGTGTAGTGTAGTGTAGTGTAGTGTAGTGTAGTGTAGTGTAGTGTAGTGTAGTGTAGTGTAGTGTAGTGTAGTGTAGTGTAGTGTAGTGTGGTGCAGTGTAGTGTAGTGTAGTGTAATGTAGTGTAATGTAGTGTGGTGCAGTGTAGTGTAATGTAGTGTAATGTAGTGTAATGTAGTGTAGTGTAGTGTAGCGTAGCGTAGTGTAGCGTAGCGTAGCGCAGTGCGGTGCGGTGCGGTGCGGTGTGGTGTTGTGTAGCGTAGTGCAGTGCAGTGCAGTGCAGTGCAGTGCAGTGCAGTGCAGTGCAGTGTAGTGTAGTGTAGTGTAGTGTAGTGTAGTGTAGTGTAGTGTAGTGTAGTGTAGTGTAGTGTAGTGTAGTGTAGTGTAGTGACCTATCACAACTTGCATAATGCAGTGCAGTGCAGTGCAGTGTAGTGAAGTGTAGTGTAGTGTAGTTTAGTGTAGTGTAATGTAGTGTAGTGTAGTGTAGTGTAGTGTAGTGTAGTGTAGTGTAGTGTAGTGTAGTGTAGTGTAGTGTAGTGTAGTGACCTATCACAACTTGCATAAAGCAGTGTAGTGTAGTGTAGTGTAGTGTAGTGTAGTGTAGTGTAGTGTAGTGTAGTGTAGTGTAGTGTAGTGTAGTGTAGTGTAGTGTAGTGTAGTGACCTATCACAACTTGCATAATGCAGTGCAGTGCAGTGCAGTGTAGTGAAGTGTAGTGAAGTGTAGTGTAGTGTAGTGTAGTGTAGTGTAGTGTAGTGTAGTGTAGTGCAATGTAGTGTAATGTAGTGTAGTGTAGTGTAGTGTAGTGTAGTGTTGTTTTTGTGTTGTGTTGTGTTGTGTTGTGTTGCGTTGTGTTGTGTTGTGTTGTGTAGTAAAATAAAGTAGAGTGGAGTGGAGTAGATTAGGGTGGAGTGGAGTGTGATTGAGTGGAGTGGAGCGTGGAGGAGTGTAGTGTAGTGTAGTGTAGTGTAGTGTAGTGTAGTGTAGTGTAGTGTAGTGTAGTGTGGTGTGGTGTGGTGTGGTGTGGTGTGGTGTGGTGTGGTGTGGTGTGGTGTAGTCTAGTGTAGTCTAGTGTAGTCTAGTGTAGTGTATTGCTTTGCAGTGCAGTGCAGTGTAGTGTAGTGTAGTGTAGTGTAGTGTAGTGTAGTGTAGTGTAGTGTAGTGTAGTGGAGTGGAGTGGAGTGGAGTGGAGTGGAGTGGAGTGGAGTGGAGTGGAGTGCAGTGCAGTGCAGTGCAGTGCAGTGCAGTGCAGTGCAGTGCAGTGCAGTGTAGTGTAGTGCAGTGTAGTGTGGTGTGGTGTAGTGAAGTGTGGTGCAGTGTAGTGTAGTGTAGTGTAGTGTAGTGTAGTGTAGTGATTATCTGCCTATCACCTCTTGTGTGTGTGTCTTCACACTGTTTTGTAGTGTAGAGTAGGAGCGTGCAAAATCAGGAGGACATCAATCAGGGAAAAAGAGCCTTGAACAAAGCGAGAGGATGACATTTCCATTGAATAGAAAGTTAATGCACAAGCGAGTTGATGACAGTTTGGTAACGGGTTTCAATATCAAACATCAAGAAATAACCTGATGAATCTCTTCGTCTATTTGTTTGTTTGTGTTCTTACCATAACAAGCGGGGATGGAATAACCTCGTGGTTAGAGCATTATGTATTGTGCTCACAATCTGACGGCCTGTGTTTGAGCCAATGTGCAACTCACCACAGAGACACTTGTTTAAGAGGATTTTTCCTCTGGAGTTAACATCCGTGCAAACTCCACTCCCCATGCAAGTTCTTCGAATGAAACTATAAACCGAGGTCCTGTGTGCGAACACACGCATAACAGCTGGTGCATCCGTTTAAACCTGTTCTGTGCTTCGGAAGAGTAGGCCATTTCTGCCGGTAGGAAAGAATGACAAAAATGATAAAACAGCATGAATTTTAGGACTGGAATAAGAAAAAAAAGTTACCTAGGTGCTAATTCAATTATTCTTGGGGTAAAAGAATGAATAGAGGAATAACAAAACTAAGAAAAATGCAGGTATCATTGTAACGGCGGTGACTGACTAACTGACTACACCTGGCTAGAAAGATGGACACAGTGTCCAACTGAAGTCTCTGTTCATTGTTCCAGGTCCCTCTCCCACGACGACAACAATGACAACAACAACGACAACAACGACACCACAACCAACAACTCCAACAACAACTACCACTACTACCACTGCTCCAGCAACAACAACAACAACGACACCAGCAACAACAACTAACCCTACATCTACCACAGCAGCTCCAACAACAACAACAAAAACAAAAGCAACAACAACATCAGCAACAACAACTACCCCTACCTCTACCGTCACGACTCCAAAAGCAGCAACAAAAACAAAAATAGCATCAACAACATCAGCAGCAACAACAACAACAACAACAGGAACAAAAACAACAACAACAACAATAGCAACCACCACTACCTCTACCGCCACGGCTCCAAAATTAACAACAAAAACAAAAGCAACAGCAACAGCACCAGCAACGATTGTGACTACCACCATGGCCCCAGCGACAACTACCACCACCACTCCAACAACATCACCAACAAATACCACCACCTACACCACCACCTCCCCCACCAGCACCTCACCAGGAACAACACTGACACCAACGACATCTACCACCACCACCATCATCACTTCCCCAACAACAACAGCAACAACAGTGGTGACAGTGCCTACACCACCACTAACAACAACAGCCACACCAACAACAACAACAACCACACCAACGCCCTCCTGGTCCTCTACCACGCAGTCAACATCACCACCAGTGACTCCAACCTTGCAGACGTCTGTCTCCCTTTCTGCCCTGTCTGTACACACCACCACAGAGCCACAAACACTGTCTGTACACACCACCACAGAGCCACAAACACTGTCTGTACACACCACCACAGAGCCACAAACACTGTCTGTACACACCACCACAGAGCCACAAACATTGTCTGCAAAAACCACCACAAAGCCACAAACAC
Source organism: Stramonita haemastoma (assembly GCA_030674155.1). NCBI lineage: Eukaryota > Metazoa > Mollusca > Gastropoda > Neogastropoda > Muricidae > Stramonita > Stramonita haemastoma. The sequence goes on from CM060328.1 coordinate 28,056,967, forward strand.
TGTCTGTACACACCACCACAGAGCCACAAACACTGTCTGTACACACCACCACAGAGCCACAAACGCTATCTGCAAAAACCACCACAGAGCCACAAACACTATCTGCAAAAACCACCACAGAGCCACAAACACTGTCTGTACACACCACCACAGAACCACAAACATTGTCTGTAAACACCACCACAGAACCACAAACACTGTCTGTACACACCACCACAGAGCCACAAACACTGTCTGTACACACCACCACAGAGCCACAAACATTGTCTGCAAAAACCACCACAAAGCCACAAACACTGTCTGAACACACCACCCCAAAGCCACAAACACTGTCTGTACACACCACCACAAAGCCACAAACACTGTCTGAACACACCACCGAAAAGCCACAAACACCGTCTGTACACACCACCACAGAGCCACAAATACTGTCTGTACACACCACCCCAAAGCCACAAACACAGTCTGCAAAAACCACCCCAAAGCCACAAACACTGTCTGTACACACCAGCACAGATCCACAAATACTGTCTGAACACATCACCACAGAGCCACAATCACTGTCTGTACAAACCACCACAGAGCCACAAACACTGTCTGCAAAAACTACCACCACTCAGCCCACAACACAGCCCACAGCAGCCGTCCAGACGCAGGGTTCAGGGAATGTCCAAGAGACAACACGTTTGTCAGCTACAGTGCTCACACTGCCTTCAACCTCCTTGACCACTTCCTCCTCCTCGTTGTCGGTCACAACTGAGGGTCCTACAAAACTGCAGAATCCATCAACTACGGTACCGAGTCATTCAGGGTCTTCCTTGTCGTTGTCATCGATTCTGACTTCGTCGTCGTCGTCGTCGTCGTCGTCGTCGTCGTTGTTACCTTCATCTGCATCGTCTTTATCATTCTCTGAAAAAGTGACGACAGCCAAGGCGACGTCATCAGTAACAGAATCCCTGTTGACGTCAGAGTCATCGCAAACGTTCTCTTTGAAGACATCATCACCGCTGTCTCCAGCAAGAACAACATTATCTGCATTGACTCCAGCAACAACAACAACAACAACAGAATCTGAAGTATCTTCCACAATAGCACTATCAGGACTATCAGCAACAACACCAGCTCTGACAGTATCAACACGATATCAGATGACAGCAGCAGCATCGCCTTCCTCTTCCTCTTCATTATCGTCGTCGTCGTCGTCATCAACACCACCGTCACCATCATCATCATCATCATCGTCGTCGTCGTCATCATCACCATCGCCGTCACCCTCAAAAACAACATCTATGGCACCATCTCCTAAGATGCCCGCAACAAAGGCACACAAACCAAAAATATCTACGATGTTCTCCTCCATCTCCTCCTCTTCGTCCTTTTCCCCCTCCTCTCCCTCCTCCACCACCACCACCACCATCACCACCACCACCACCTCCTCATCAACAGCTGTACTGACCTCTAACCGAATGAGATCTACCACTGTGACGACTTACGACCAAAATGTCCACACAAGCACCGGCTTTCCGTCCTCTGCGGGTAATTCTTCTGACGTGTGTTTTGCTTCTTTTCTGTCTGTCTGTCTGTCTGTCTGTCTGTCTGTCTGTCTGTCTGTCTGTCTGTCTGTCTGTCTGTCTGTTGTCTCGAATAAAAGAATTTGCCTAGAGACAAGGCAAGGCAAAAGAATTTGCCTTGCCTTGTCTGTCCTATATTCCCATGTTTGTTTTTATGAACTCTGATGCAAACAAAAATAAAAACAGAGGTGTGTGTATGCGTGCGTGACTGCGTGCGCGCATGCGTGAGTCCATGTTCTTTGCATTTTCTTCTTGTTCTTGTTCTTATTGTTCTTCTTTTGCTTGTTCTCTTTTCTTGTTCTTTTTGTTCTTCTTGTTTTTCTTGTTCTTCTTGTTCTTGTTCTTTCTTGTTCTTGTTCTTCTTTGTTGTTCTTTACCCTCTTCTTCCTCTTCTCCTCCTACTCCTCCTCTTTAATGTAGTTAATGTCAAAAGCACACCAATTATTTTGTATTCTCAAATAAGAAAGTTGCTTTCTTTGGATCTATCTATCTATCTCTCTCTTTCTCTACCTATCTATCTATCTATCTATCTATCTATCTATCTACTATCTATCTATCTATCTATCTATCTATCTATCTATCAATCCTACTACTATCTATACTATCTATCTATCTATCTATCTATCTATCTATCTATCTTCTATCTATCTTCTCTCTCTATCTCTCTCTCTCTCTATCCTCTCCTCTCTACTACTCATCTCTCTATCTCTCTATCTCTCTATCTCTACTCTATCTCATCTATCTATCTATCTATCTATCTATCTATCTATCTATCTATCTATCTATCTATCTATCTATCTATCATAATCTATCTATCTAACTATCTGCTAACTAGCTATCTCTCTATTCTCTATCTCCTATTAACTCTTCTCTCACTCTCTCTCCATCTTCTATCTATCTATAGCTATCTATCTATCTATCTATCTATCTATCTATCTATCTATCTATCTATACCTCTCTCTCTTCTCTCACTCCTATCTCTCTATCTATGCTTACACGCCTAGAATCACTGTTATCTCTTTTCAGGCGTGCCCTCTCCATCGGCATCGTCATCATCATCATCATCCCCTCAGCTGTCCAGCCTCTCCCCTCCATTCCCCCTCCCCCTCCACATCCCCTCCCCCTCTCCCTCCCCCGGCAAGGTCAGCACCCTGTCCCATGCAGAGGTCACGGTTACCTCCAGGACGGTGAGGACTTCCCCCCTCCCGTGCAGCCAGCCTCCCCACCCGCCTCTTCCCGCCCCTCCCCTGCCAGCAACAGTCAGCAAACCACCACCATCATCATCATCGGCAGCAGCGTCGGAGCCGTTATCGTCGTCCTCGTCCTCGTCGTCATCGCTGTCACCCGTCACGCAAGGCACGTGGCGAAGGCAGAGCCAGCTTGGTGCTGAAGACAGTTTGGGTCATGGTGACCTCAAGTCTCCGCCATCCCCGTTTTTCAGCAGCGCTCAGAGTCAGGTCAGCTCTCGGTTGACAGCAGACAGCCAGGGTGGGCAAGGTCATGGCCGGATGGTCCCCCCTCCACACCCCCAGGGTCATATGCTGGAGATGCTGCCCACGACGCTGCTGTCAGCACCACGTTACTCCTGGATGGTCAGGGATAACCCTGAACTTGGCAAGAAAACCTTTACAGACCTCAGCCTGAACTGACTGTTCCGAGCCCCGCACTCTCCAAACAAGTCAAGACGAGCTGGAAAATACAGGAAGAAAAAACAAGCGCTGACATCCGCAGACGAACTGAACAGAGGTCTTTTCTTCAATCCCAGCTGTATCCAAGAATCCAGCGCCGACAGCAGGGGACACAGCAGAGGGTTGAGGAAGACTAGAAGCAGCGGTGACTTCTGGGAAGGACAAACACAGAGAGCCAGGGTCAGAGGTCTCCTGCGCGAGTGATGGCGCTGCCTCACATGGAACACGCTTCCATCCACATCCCCAGAGTGAGGCTGAATTCCAGACCCTTTCGCTCAACCATGTCTCAGCCTTTGCTGTGAAAGGATAACATCAGTTGTCTGTCCCTCCATATTTGGAGGTGGTTGTTTTGAATGCTAAACACCAGAACGTCCATGATCGACATGGGGAAAAAGAGAGAGAGAGAGGAGACAGTCAAAAACAGCTGTCATTTCCAGTTCTATATATTATAATTGTGTTTCCTCAGCTAGAGCTCTCACGTTAAGAAATGGTGACATTTTGCGTATGTGACCGTTTTTTGTCCACCATGAAGGTTGCTGCAGTCCGGTTACAGGGATGTATGTTAGGTATATTCGTGTTTTCGTGACCAACCGAACCCTGGCCTGAGTTACGGAATCTTTAACGTGTACATTTGACCATCTGTATTGTATATACACGAAGGGAACTAAAAAATAAAAAGTGTTGGCCTCTCTGCACTTCAAGTTGACCTGGGAGATCGTAAAAATCCCGTCACCTAAATCACCAGCCCCTGCCAGGGTTTGAACCCAGGACTTCATGGACGCATGGGATAAAGTCGAACGGTCTTAACCACTCGGCGATTAGCGTCCATCCAGTCTTATATGAATACACTTTCTTTTCATACACGTGCAATGTTTTAAATAATCTCAACAAAGCTTTTGATATGTTATATTGTTTGTTATTGTTTTTTTTATTGTTTACTTATATTTCCTTTGTTTCGTGACTTGCAGTGATTTTCGTTATGTTTTTTTTTTCAATGCAGATTTCATACAGAACAAATCTGTAATAGCCATCCGTATCTAATTCGCATACACACGGGAACTGGATGTAAAAAAGCACATGAATGCTTACACCATTTTTTTCGAAATAAAAGAATAAATAAATAGTCTCATCACAAGGGGAGAGAAGTCAGTATGTGTGATAACTCCAAGGGGGGGGGGGGGGTTTCCCCTTGATCAGAAGCTTACCTTTATAAAGATTTTGACCCGCATGTTCTGCTCGCCAATATTCACAATATTTGTACAATACACGCTTTTCCTGTTTGAATATTTGCATGATGTAAGCTGAACCAGTATAGTAGTGTCCAGATTATGGACTTTATGATTTTTAGGACAATGATACTGGTTGTGATCCATGCATGATTAAATATTCAGTTCTGTGCCATAGTATTTGGGTTGTCCTTCTTTGTGGTTGTGTGTGTGTGTGTGTGTGTGTGTGTGTGTGTGTGTGTGTGTGTGTGTGTGTGTGTGTGTGTGTGTGTGTGTGTGTGTGTGTTGTGTGTGTGTGTGTGTGTGTGTGTGTGTGTGTGGAGTGTGTGTGTGTGTGTGAGTGTGTGTGTGTGGTGTGTGTGTGTGTGTGTGTGTGTGTGTGTGTGTGTTTATTTTATGTATCTATTGATTTATTCATTCATTCTTTTATATCCAGGATAATGGAATAAGCACTCATGTGCTTTTTGACATCCAGTCCCAGTGTGTATGCAGTTTTGCAGATCTTGTCAATGTTCCTACCGGCACATAATGGCCTACTCTTACGAAAAGCGGAACAGGTTTTAACGTGTGCACAAGATGTTGTGCGTGCTTTCGCACAAGGGGCCTCGGTTCATAGTCTCTTCCAAAGGACTCTTAGGGGAAAGTGGAGTCAGCACTGATGTTAACTCCAGGGCAAAAAATCCCCTCGACCGGGAATCGAACCCAGGTCGTCAAATTGCCAACGCAATGTTCTGATCACTGGATTATTCCGTCCTGTGTGTGTGTGTGTGTGTGTGTGTGTGTGTGTGTGTGTGTGTGTGTGTGTGTGTGTGTGTGTGTGTGTGTGTGTGTGTGTGTTGTGTGTGTGTGTGTGTTTGAGAAACTGTAAATTGTTTTCTCACACAACTGACAAACTTTATCCATGAGCCTTTACTTAAATTGTACTGTTTAAGCTGTCAAGAGTAGAGTTTCCTGCTGCAATCAGGTTGATGAGGGCGTTAATCGGTGAAGTGTGCCTGTTCCTTGATAAACCAATGACTGTTCAACTTGTCCTCACTCCCTGTCACAGAACACTTTGACCAGTCTGTGTATCTGTGTTTGTCGTTTGACTGTCTGTTTGTCTGTCTGTGGGGGATGGGATAGCCTGGTTGGTTAAAGCATTGCGCACTCGTGATCTACTGACCTGGGTCCAAATCTTGTTCAAGGGGACCCTTTTTTATCTGGAGTTAACATCAGTGCTGACTCAACTCCCCCCCCCACCCCCCACCCCGCGAGTCTTTTGGATGAGAAGTGCAAATTGAGGTCCTGAGTGCAAACACACACACAGCACAACTTGCGCGCATGTTAAACTTGTTCGCTTTTTGGAAGAGTAGGCCATTGTGTCCAGAACAGATGACAAAATTGACAAAACTGCATACACAGGGGGAAGTGGGTGTAAAAAAAATGATACAAGGGCTTATTCCGTTATCCTCTAAAATAAAATAAATCGATCTCTCTAGGGCTGTCTGTCTGTGGGCGTGACTGTTTCACAATGTTCTCACTGTCCCTGATAATATTCTTGGTCCTGCATTTGTTTGTCTTTCTGTCTTTCTGTCTATCTCCCTTTCCATGGCTGTCTGTTTGCCTTTCTATGGCTGTCTGTTTGCCTTTCCATGGCTGTCTGTTTGCCTTTCCATGGCTGTCTGTTTGCCTTTCCATGGCTGTCTGTTTGCCTTTCTATGGCTGTCTGTTTGCCTTTCCATGGCTGTCTGTTTGCCTTTCCATGCTGTCTGTTTGCCTTTCCATGGCTGTCTGTTTGCCTTTCCATGGCTGTCTGTTTGCCTTCTATTGCTGTCTGTTTGCCTTTCCATGGATGTCTGTTTGCCTTTCCATGGATGTCTGTCTGTCTGTGAGCCTGACTTTTCAGCTCCTCCTCATTCTCTCTAAGAAGACTTTTTGACCAATCTACCTGTTTTTGTCTGTCTGTCTGTCAGTTTGTCTGTCTGTCTGTCTGTCTGTTTGTCTGTTGGTATGACTGTTCTTTTCACCAGTCCTCATTCTCAGTCATAAGATTCTCGACCAGTCTACCTGTCTTTGTCTATCTTTTTGTCTGTCTGTCTAGGGCCGTATATCTATCTGTTTGTCTGTCTTTCCGGGCTGTCTGTCTGTCTTTCCAGGGCTGTCTGTCTGTCTGTCTCTGTCTCCCTTTCTCTCTAAACCGAGGTCTTGTGTGTGCGAACGCACGTAGAACGTCCTTGCACACACGTTAAAATTCACAAAACTACACATATGTGGAGACGAAATAAAAAAAAAAGTACATATGACTCCTTAGTCATTATCCCCGAAATAAACTCTCTCTCTCTCTCTCTCTCTCTCTCTCTCTCTCTCTCTCTCTCTCTCTCTCTCTCCTCTCTCTCTCTCTCTCTCAGGGTTGGCTAGCACGTGCATCAAGCTACAAGCTGTGTGTGACAGCGTCTGATGTTTTTCCTTTACTACAAGCCACAGACAGTGTGTTTGGTACCCTATTTGGGGACCTATCTTGTTAAGTACCATGCCTTCCAGCCAGCTGGACTTTCGTACTACATGTGGTACCTTTCTTCCCATATACCTGCATGTTTAGTGGTGGAGATGTAAACTCAGTAAAGCAATGTGGTGACCATGTTGTGGGTGACCATGTTGAAAGTTCGCTCCCATACGATCCGACCGGTGTCTTCCTTGGTTTGACACTCCTGTACCTGTTCTGGGAGGGGGTGTGTGTGACAATTTGTTCCTGTATCACGATGGGGGTGACCTGCTCCGGCAAAGGTCAACCCTGGTGACTCCGGCGCCCCCACGTCCTCAGGTAACACCCGGCAAACCAGGCTGTCTACCTCCTACCCCTCTCGCTCTACTAAGGAACCCTCGCTGACTGAAATCATGACTAAGCTAAATGACATGAACCAGAAAACAGACAGTGTGCAGGAAGACTTCAGGCTGTTACGCCAGGATCACAATGCCCTGCATGAAGTTATGACAAGTAACAAGGATGAAGCCAAAGAACTGTATCACAGAAAGAAAATGTAGAACAGCGAATAGTGACCTATGTGACAAGAGTCAATGACCTCAAGGAAAGAACGATGATCTTGAGAATCGGTCTAGGAGAAACAACTTGATTTTTCATAGTATTAGCAAACATGATGGTGAGACAGCTAAGGATTGTGAGCACATGCTTCAGGATTTATTTACTGACAAACTTGAGCTGGCCGATACCATTGAGTTTGATCGAATTCACTGTTTTAGTTCCAGGTCCGATTCTCTGAATATCGCTTGCTGTTGTTTTTACAAGCAAAAGGTCAAAATTTGAAAGCAAGGCAGAAGCTTAAGGGTACAAACATCTTTGTAGGGGAAGATTTCCTGTGAGAGTCCGTGAGGTCAGGCGGAAGTTAAGCCCTCACCTGAAGCAGGCGAGGAGTGAGGGAAAACAGGTCCGCATGGTGCATGATCATCTCTTCATAGATGGCAAGAAGTTTCGGCCTGGACTCTCAGGACTCTCTGAGAGAAATCAATAAGGATTTGGCTGGCCCATGGTGGACGAAAAAGTGGAGGGGTTATTTTTCAGAGGGGAACAAAATTTACCATTGCACCTACAACCTCCCCAGATTATGTAGCTCTCCTGCAAGGCCCCTCCCCCACACACCCAGCACATGCAAGATTACATGCATATGATAATAGCTCAGAGCTGTTTGTTTATGATTTGCCCTCTGCTTGAACACATGATAGTTCAGACCAAAAACTGTCGGTAAGGTCATTCCAAAATAGGGGAATTCCCCTTGTGCCAAGATCTTTGTTGCTAAATACTACATAAGCAACTAAGAGGTGCATAACATAATCCAGCAAACCATTGGTCCCTATGAAAATCTATCAATTGTAACAAGCCTAAACATAAATGGTACTGCATGTCACAAGATCAAATGAACTGCAATTTAAAAGCTCCTGATGCCCAGTGTTTCGTGCTGGGCATTTTAACCACTGCAATTTTAAACATGTTTTGCCTACTTTTAAACAATATTATATGTGGCTTGTTTTACTTTCAAAATCGAATTTTAGACAAATGTTTTGGAAACATTTCAGATACCTTTAAATCTGTTGCTCTGCCACCCCTTGGCACATCAGACTACAACACTATACACCTCCTGCCTGCTTACAAACCCAAAATAAAAACTGAACCTATTGTGAAAAAAATGAGTGAAAGTGTGGACGCATGAGAGTGTGGAAGAAATTGAAAGGCTGCTTTGAGTGTACGGACTGGAGTGTTTTCTTGACTCGAGTGAGAATGTTGATGAAGCAACTGATGTTGTGCATGCCTATATTTCTTTCTGTGAAAACATGATAATTCAACAAAAAACTGTAAAGATATTCCCCAACAATAAAACCCTGGATGACCTAAACATTAAAATCATCAATTAACAAAAAAAGTAGCGTTTCAGAGTGGTGGTAGAATGGCTTGCTAAAAAATTAAAATGAAACTCCAAAAAGAAATTCCGGAGGGCGAAAGATCTTACAAAGAGAAGTTGAAAACAGTTTCAGAAGAGTAATTTAGCAAATGCATTAAGTTTAAAGATACTTTCAAGGCAAATAAACTAAAAAAAATGTCAATGCAGTCAATGCCACTAGAGGAACAAAAAGCTTTTTTCTGATGAACTAAATGATTTCTACCACCGCTTTGAGCGTGAAGATTGTAAATATGAGATTGATCTGTTCTTTTTAAACTGCAAAATAATGTGTTTGATAACGATCAAGATTAAGATTTTATTATTGATTCTAGAGATGTTAAGTCAGTATTTAAAATATTGCATGTGAAGAAGGCTGTTGGTGTCGATGGTATTTGTGGGCGAGTTTTAAAATTTGAGCTTAACAGCTGTGTCATGTTTTCAGTGATCTGTTTTCTTTGTATTTAAAAGCGTGCCATGTACCTAGTCTCTGGAAAAAAACTATCTGTCCTGTTCCGAAAAAATAATAATCCCAAATCTTTAAATGATTACAGACCAGAAGCTCTCAATCAATTGTAATCAAATGCTTTGAAAGAATTATTTCTGAAACGACTTCTTTCCTTCACTTCATCATATCTGGACCCCTTCAATTCGCATACAAAGCCAACAGAAGCACAAAAGATGCTACCTACTTGCACAATGCATACTCCAACTTCGAAAAACCTGACTCTTTTGTTCATATACTTTTCATTGACTTCTCCTCTGCATTTAATACCATTCAGCCCCATCTCTTTAGCACTTAAACTATCTCTATGAATCTGTCCTCGGCTCATTCTCTGGATAATGTTTCCTGACGGATTAAACACAGTTTGTCCGTTTTCAAAAGGCAATATCTACAGAAAGATCAACTTCCACTGGTTCTCCACAAGGTACTGTTATTTCCCCCATTCTTTTCACCCTTTACACAAATGACTGCACCGGTTCTGATCTTATACTGTTAATCAAGTATTCTGATGACTCTGCTCTGGAAGATCTGTCTAACTCCCACGCCATATATTCTAAACAAGTTGAAGAGTTTTCTTCTTGGTGCAAGCAGAACTGTCTCGATTTAAATGTTGGAAAAACTAAAGAGATGTTAATTAATTTTTGATAAAATCCTGAGCCTATACCAAATCTGTACATTGATGGTGCAATGGTTGAGCGTGTGCATGAATATAAATACCTAGGTACTATTATTGATGATAAACTTAACTTTAACGCTAATACAGATCTTTTAAACAGAAAGTGCCATTCTGGCATCTTTTCCTTTAAAAACCCCTTAGTCTTCAAGTAAATGTCAAAGTTTTACAAAATTTTTACCAAAGCTTTATTGAGTCTGTCCTTTCCTTTTCCCTGATATGTTGGTACAAAGGCCTGACCGTTAAAAGAAGAAATATATTGAACAAAATTGTAACAAGATGTAGCAAAATTGTGGGCTGTGAGCAAATGAAACTGAATGGTTTGTATGAATGCCATACGAGAGACAGAGCCTTACAGATTGTAAGTGATAACACACATGTGCTAGCTAAATATTTCGAACTTCTCCCTTCTAAAAAGGGTTACAGAGTACCCAAGTTAAAAACTCTCCACATAAAAATAGTTTTATTCCAACCCCAATTCTGCTGCTTAATAAGTGCATAACAACAAATCTGAACTGACCCAAAGCAAGGAGCGAGAAGGGAGAGCAAGAGAGCAAGAGAGAGAGAGAGAGAGAGAGAGAGAGAGAGAGAGAGAGAGAGAGAGTGGTGACAAAGGGTGGGGGCAAGGGAGATAAAGAGCTCAGGTAGAAAGGGGTGGGCATTTTGAAGCATAGGATAAGCTACCTTTTATTCTTTTAAACTGTGTTCAATTTAAAAAAAAATAAAATATAGTATTAGTTTCACCAAGATATATCTTATCATACAACTTCTTATGACAATTTGGTTTATCATTATGCTATAAAAATGCGTGCATGTGTTATTCTTTTAGATTTTGTTCAATATCCTAATAAAATATAGTACTAGTTTTAATTGATATTAATTTTGTCTTTACCTACAGCGTGTTATAATAATTTGGTTTATGTCATAAAATGTTGGCGTGTGTGTCATGTGTGTGCGTGCGTGCGCGAGCGGTGTGTGAGTGTGGATGCGTTGGCTTTCTGGTGCGTGTATGGGTGTTTGTGATTTTGCTTGAGTGAGTCAATGACTAGCTGATGTATTGCTGATTTTTGGGTGCTTTTCATTGTGATGGTTGCGTTCTGATATTTGGCTACTGCGTTGTGGGACTTAAAAAAATATGTTTACCTTTTTAATGTATGGTTTGGACCTGCTTGAATTTCTCTGTCTGTGAGATAATAAAGTGTTTTTGAATTTTAAAGTTTGAAGAGTACCAGCAAAAACAATACTTCAAGGCACTGTTCAAGGAGGAAGAAAAAGAGGCGGATCAAAGAAGAGATGGGAGGACGACATCAACGAATGTACAGGCCTAGATCTAAAAAAAACCCATGAGAAAGGCAGAACAGAGAGAGAAATGGAGGTAACTGGTTGTCAAGTCTTCATGGGTGCCCCCACGGTCGCCAGACTAAGGGATAGATAGATAGATAGATAAAGATAGATAGATAGAGATAGATGTAGATAGATAGATAGATAGATAGATAGATAGATAGATAGATAGATAGATAGATAGATAGATAGATAGATAGATAGATGTACATATATGTATTCAGACCCCCCCCCAATTATTTAATAGTTAAGATACCCTCAGAAACAAAACATCGCCCTCCCCCAAACGAATGAACGAACGAACGAACGAATGAAACAACCAAGCAAGCAACCAAGCAACCAAGCAACTAACCAATTAATTAACCAACCAACCAGCCAGCCGGAATAAAAACCCACCCGATAATGATAAACACGGTGACACAGTTCACACAAAACAATGGAAGAGACGAGGGTCAAAATCGACCATCAACTACCTGAAACAACCTCTTAACCTACAAATTGTCATTATCAACAGTTCTTTTTTGTTTGGGTGACCTCCCATCAACTGGTAAAAAAAGGGAAAAAAGAGGAAAAAAGAAACTGTCCTATAGAGCCTATCAAAAAGCTTTTATCAGTTATTGATTTTAGCAAACTGCTGAGTCCTGTATCATGCTTTGAAATGTTGTTTTCAGGTTGTGTTGTCATAACCAGTTCTTTATCTATTTGATAAGGATTTTTTTTGTTTTGTTTTGTTCAATGTCCCTTCACAACTCGATGATATAGACCCCCCCCCCCCCACACACACAGATGTACCTGTTCACACCTCTCTCTGTGTGAATATTTACACACACACACACACACACGTGCGCGCGCGCACACAAGCACGCAAACACACACGCACACGCTCGCGCGCACACGCACACGCACGCACACACACCACACACACACACACACACACACACACACACACACACACACACACACACACACACACACACACAGGGGGACGGGATAGCCTAGTGGTCAGAACATTGCGCTCGCAATTTGACGACCCGGGTTCGATTCCGGTCGAGGGGATTGTTCCCCTGGAGTTAACATCAGTGCTGACTCCACCCTCCCCAAAAGTCCTTCGGATGAGACCTTAAACCGAGGCCCCGTGTGCGAACGCACGCAGATCATCTTGCGCATACGTTAAATCCTGTTCCGCTTTTCATAAGAGTAGGCCATCGTGTGCCGGTGGGAACAGATGACAAGATTTACAAAGCTGCATACACACGGGGACTGGATAAAAAAGGATACTAGTTCTTATTCCATTATCCTCGATATAAAAGAATGAATAAATAAATCAATAGATAAACACACACACACACACACACACACACACACACACACACACACACACACACACACACACACACACACACACACACACACACACACACATACACGGTATAGCCTGGTACATGGTGGTTAGAGTGACGCGCATTGCGCTCGTGTGTGATCTGCTGACCAAGGTTCGGATCTCATTCAGGAGGATTTTTCCTCTGGAGATAACATCAGTGCCGACTCCAGCCCCCCCAAAAGTCCTTCAGATGAGATTATAAATTGAGGTCTTGTGTGCGAACGTACACGGAACATCTTGCACACTCGTCAAAATCCGTTGCGCTTTTCGGAAGAGTAGGCTTTTGTGTGGCGGTGAGAATGGATGACAAAATTTTACCAAACTGCATGCACCAGGGGACCAGTAGTAGTAGTAGGCGCCCATCAGTCTCGGAAGACTATGGAGTTGCGCTCTAGTCTTTAGAGCGCAAAGCCTGGGCAAGTTTGTATGGAGGGCAAACTGTACCCATGCAGCAGATCCCCCCTTTCACGCTACTGGAATGATCCATTGGAAAGGGAATGACCGATACGAATGGTTCCAGTACCGTCGCAGGAGCCACCAGAACGTTGCCATATAGCCTACAGCCCCGAGCCGCCCTGGGACTCCAACCCCCGATTTTTCCTCAGGGATGGTGTCTAAACACGACACTTGTGTGCATGCTGGTTTTTTATATATAATAATTTTGTCATCCGTTCCTACCGGCACACGATGGCCTGCTCTTCCGAAAGGCGGAATGGGGTTTTAACGTGTGTGCAAGATGTTCTGCGTGCGTTCGCACACGGGGCCTCGGTTTATAGTCTCATCCGAATGACTTTGACATTCAGTTCGATTTTTTCGTCAAACTTGGAAGAAAGGGCGAGGCTGGGTACGAACCCAGAAACTCACGGTTTACATATTGGCAGGCGAACGTCTTAACCATCCTGCCATCGTCCAGGGGACTGGATGTAAAAAAAAACACATGCTTGCTTATTCGATTATCCATTATATTTATATGGGGACGGAATAGCCTGGTGGTCAGTGTGATGCGCTCGTGATCTGTTGACCCGGGTTTGAATCTTGTTCAAGAGGATTCTTTCTCTGAAGTTGTTAACATCAGTGGCGACTACACTCTCCCCAAAAGTCCTTCGGGTGAGACTTTAAACCGAAGTCCCATGCACGAACATACGCAGAACATCTTGCGCACACGTTAAAATATGTTCCGCTTTTCGTAAAAGTAGGTCATTGTGTGCCAGTAGGAACAGATGAAAAAATTTACAAATCTGCATACACACGAGGACTGGATGTAAAAAAAGCACACGGGCTGTTAAGCTGATGAGCTTCCAACAATGACAGCATTATAGAAAACTGAATAATCTCATCATCGAATAATCACCGAAGTAGGACTTTGGCGACGCTATGGAAGTCATTCTCTCGAAGTGTTTTCCCTATAACCTATAAAAATTTCAGGCTGAAAGGTTACGTGATTGTACCAATGCATGATGTTGACAAGTTCTGTCAAGTTCGTTTCTTTCTTTGATTTAATATCTTACAACCTTTTTTTCATCAGTAGTGATGATAGACGAAATTGTGTCAAGCAGTTTCACATGCTTGCTCTCTTAGTGTTATTCTTTTTGTCTGGCAAGAACTGATATCTAGTCCATTGTTTTTTTATATCTTGATTTTTGCTCTTTTTGTTGTCATTCTTGTTAGGTTTCTTGCTGTTCCTTTCTACTTTTCTTTCCTTCTTCTCTCCTTTTCTCCTTTCATCCTCTCCCCTCCCCGTCCTTCTTCCCTTCCTCCTTCGTTCTTTCCTGTTTTTGTTCCTTACCTCCCTTTCTTACTCCCTCCATTCCTTCCATCCTCCCTTTCTTCCTCCTCCTTTCCGCCCTTCTCTCTCTTCTTCTTGCCCCCTCCTTTCCCCCCTTCTTACTTCATTTCTATCTCCTTCCCTTAATTTCCCCTCCCTCCTGTCTTCCTTCCTTTCTCCTTCCTCCCTTCTTCTTTCCTCTCTACCACTCTCCTTCTTTCTTCCCTCGCCCCTCCCCGTTCATTCTTGATTCAACTCTCCATTCCTTCCTCTCCCCCCCTTCCCTTTCGTCTTTCGTTGCCCTTCCCTACTTCCTTTCTCTCTCCCTCCATTCTTTCCTTACTACCCTTCTCCCTCCTCCCTCATTTCCGACCATTTCCCTTTCTTAGTCCCTCCCTTTCTTCCGACTATTCTCCCTTTCTTACCTCCACGCTCTCTCCTTTCCTCCTTCTTATCCCTTCCTTCCCCCCTCTTCCTTTCCTGTAGCTGATGACACAAAAGCAAGGAAGATTAATTTTAACATGTTGTCCGGCGGAAGAATTTAGAGACGCTTTGCTGATAGTCCAGGAAAATTTTACCCAAAAAGGGGCTCTGGCAAAAAGTTATTGCTTTCATGTTTTGCTTTTTTACTGTCCCATTTTCTGAGACGCCCCCGTCCTATTTATTTTATTCATTAATTATTTATTCTTTTATTTATTCTTTTATATCGAGGATAACAGAATAAGCAATCATGTGCTTTTTTTCATCCAGTCCCCGTGTGTATGCAGTTTTGTAAATATTGTCATCTGTTCCCACTGGCACACGATGGCCTACTCTTACGAAAACCGGAACAGGATTTAACGTGTGCGCAAGATGTTCTGCGTGCGTTTGCACACGGGGCCTCGGTTTAAAGTCTCATCCGAAGGACTTTTGGAGAGAATGGAGTCAGCACTGAGGTTAACTCCAGGAAGAAAATTTCCTCGACCGGACTCGAACCCGGGTCTTCAAATTGCCAGCGCAATGTTCTGACCACTAGGCTACCCGCCCCCCCCCCCCCCTTGATTAGGCTATCCTCCTACTGTTCCCATGCCACTCATTCCAATCTCCCCGCCACAGCCATACCCAGATTTGCTATGTCGCATGCTCAGGGTCGGAAGTCCCCGGGAGCCCATCAACATCAGGCCGCTGTGGGGCCACCAACTGAACCTGAGGCCACCATGAGACCAGAGCAACGGGGCCACCGAACCAGAGGCATTTATTTTGGTTATTATTGCACGATGATCAATGACAATGAGGATGATATAATGATGCTGTTATGGAAATGCGTCCGATTTGAGACTACCTGACAGGATTGTACTCTACACTTACAGTCATGATATATCCCAGCGTCAACCGGGCCGAGAGATACAGACACCTGCAGTATTTGTCAGGTAATTTGAGGAACACTCTCAAATTAATTTGCATCCGTAAAGTGGATGAAGCTCAACTGTGTGGTCCCAGTCTTCCCATTGAGCCCACAGCACACTCAGTCTGGGTATGAGTCCGACGGAGTCCGAAAAATCCCGATGGCTCTTATGGGAATCGAACCCGCGACCTTCCAATCCGAAATCCAAAGCGCTAACCACTGCGCCATGGTGGTAGGTGCTTTATATATATATATATATATATATATATATATATATTTTTTTTTTTTTTCTTTCAAGTTTTTGTGGGTGTGGTGTACTTGACCATCCCAAATAGTTTGATAAAATCTTAGTGTTTGTGTGTGTGTGTGTGTGTGGGGGGGGGATGGTTTTAAATGGTTTTTGGAAAGAGTAGGTGTTTGTGCAACTGAGCTGACACGGTATTTGCCGTTACCACTACATTGCAAGAGTTTCTGGCTGTATAGTCAGAAGTTTTTAACCATTACTTGAAGCAGACTTATATAAATTACATTTCTAAACTAAAACTTTTACACTTTGACGACCCAATTCAAAGCCATTCGTGGACCACAATGCAACAAAGAAACAAATGAAACAGGCTTGAGATTCTGGAATTAGCCAGTAACAACAATCTCCAGCTTGTGAATACACTTGGCCCACATAAAATATCCAGAAGATAGACATGGCAGAGGCTTAACAGAGAACACAGCAACCAAATAGATTACATCATGGTGAAGAGACGATTTCAGTCTAGTGTTAACATTGTATGGACACGAGGCTTTCCAGAAGCAGACATAGGGAGTGACCACGACCTTGTAATGTTGACATTCCGACTCCGTCTCAAAACAATTCACAAGCAGAACAACATCAGGATCAAGTTTCACGTCGAGAAACTGAAGGATCTAGAGGCAGCAGACATTTTTCAAGCAAGGATGGGTGGGAAGTTTGCTGCAATAGACTCAGATGATACAGATATAGACACCTCGACGTACGGTTTCAACACAGCAGTGACTGAAACAGCAAGCGAACTTCTTGGCAAATATTCACCAGCAAGAAAATCTTGGGTCACACCTAACATCCTATGACTATGTGACAAACGTAGAGAGTTGAAGAAAAAGAAAAAGGAAACAGAAGAAAGAGCAGAACAATATAGGACTGTCAACAAAAGAATCAGGAAGTCCATGACAGAAGCAAAAGAGAAATGGATTGGTGAACAGTGCCAGGATATTGAAGAAAACATCAAGAAAAACAACCCCAAGAAAGCATATCAACTGGTGAAAGACCTGATTGGCACAAAACAGGGAAAAAGTTCAACAATTCAAGACAAAAATGGGAAGTGCCTCACTGATGGCCAGGATATTCTGAACCGATGGACGGAATACTGCTGAGACTTGTACAACTACAAAACCACAGGAGATTCTGAAGTCCTCAACGTCTCCACAAGCAGACACAGTCACCCTATCTTCCCAGAAAAAGTGGAAACAGCAGTCAGATGGCTGAAAAAGGGGAGGTCAGCAGGGGCTGACAACATTCCAGATGAGTTGGTTCAAGCTGGAGGGGAAGTCATGATCAACACTCTACTAAAAATCTGCAGCAAGATCTGGCAGACAGGAAAATGGCCAACATCATGGACACAGTCACTCGTCATTAAGCTCCCCAAGAAAGGTAATATACAACAGTACCAGAATTACCGCGCAATCAGCCTCACATGCCACCCAAGCAAGGTCGTGTTGAAGATTGTATTGAACAGACTGACGCCAAAACAGCACAACAGAACAGATATTCAACCTCAGAATACCCTGTGAGCGGTATCTTCAACACCAACAAGACCTCTACCACGTATTTATTGATCTTAAAAATAGCTAAGTGATCAGAGCACTCGCTTTCCCTCAGTCCAGTTAAGCAGCGTGGAGCGTGGTTACCAGTTGGATGGGTGACCGTTTGTGCGCCTTGGATTCAGTGCAGTCCCCCCAGTCCACCCAGCTGTAAATGGGTACCTGCCCTATTTAGGGTCAGGGAAGGTAAAGCAGCGAAGGAGAGGAGATTGGTGCCGCCCTAAATATGCTGGCTCCTAGGGAAGCTAGGACACCTTTACCTTTCCCTTACCTTTAAGAAGGCATTCGAAAGGGTGTGGCATGCAGCTTTGCGGGCAACTATGAAATTGTACAGCATCAATGCAAACCTAATCAGAGTCATCATATAGCTGTACAACAAGGCCACCAGTGCAGTGTACAACAACAGCAACACTGGAGAGTAGTTTCAAACAACAGTTGGAGTAAGGCAGGGCTGTTTACTCTCCTCTACTCTTTTCAACATATTCTTTGAGAGAATCATGACTGAAGCACTGAAGCATTATGAAGAATCAGTCAGCATTGGTGGCAGAAGGATCACAAATCTCCACTTCACAGATGACATTGACGGACTAGCAGGTTCAGAACAAGAGCTCGCCAGCCTAACAGAACACATGAATAAGGCCTCCAAAACATACGGTATGGAAATCGAGCAGAGAAGACCAAACTGATGACCAATAACACTAAGGGTATCAGCACTGATATCAGGGTCAATGACCAGAAGCTGGAAACAGTTCAAAACTGCAAGTACTTGAGAGCCCTTGTATCAGAAAAAGGGGTCCAAGTCAGAGGTAGTATGCATGATTTCACAGACAAAAACAGCACTGTCAAAACTGAACACCGTCTGGAGAGATAAAAATATCTCCCTTAATTCTCCGCTGTAGTCTAGTGGTTAGGGCGTTGGACTCGTAATCTAAAGGTTGCGGGTTCGATCCCAGCTTTCGGCTATGGCGTTGTGCCCTTGGAAAAAGCACTTTACGGCTATTTTCTCACCCCACCCAGGTGTAAAAGGGGTACCAACCTTGTGTTGGGGGTTAACCCTGCGATAGACTGGTGTCCTATCCAGGGGGAGTCTATGACTCTCAGTCGCTTAACGCCACAGAAACCGAGATAAGTACCGGCCTGATGAGCCTTAGGCTCGGGACAGACTTAAACTTAAAACTTTTTAAATTCCAAAATCAGACTTATGCGCACCCTTGTCATATCCATATTCCTGTATGCCTGTGAATCGTGGACCCTGACTGCAGATTTGGAGAGAAGAGCATAGGCGGTAGAGATGAGATGCTTCCTGAGACACCTTGGCATCTCCTGTAAATACCACTTAAGCAACGAAGACATGCATAACAGAATCCAACAAACTATTGGTCCTTACGAAAATATTCTATTAATCGTAAGGAAGCCTAAATTTAAATGGTAGTGGCATGTCACACGATCAAAATGGACTTGCAAAATCAATACTTCAAAGCACCATCTAAGGAGGAAGAAAAAGAGGCACACCAAAGAAGAGATGGGAGGTAAACATCAGCGAATGGACAGGCCTAGAACTCAAGAAAAATCATAAGAAGGGCAGAACAAAGAGAGGAATGGAGGGAACTGGTTGACTAGTCTTCGGGGGTGCCCCCACGGTCGCCAGACTAGGGGACAGATAGATAGATATATTTGTTACTGGAACTAGCAAACGCAGTCTCGTCACCATAATGTTCTAAGAGTTTAACTTTCATGTGTTGTGCACACTATGCATCAGACTCTGCATCCTTAAGTAAGTACCTCATGAAACACGCTAGATCATGCACTGTGACTTTGTCATCATCAAGAGAGTCTACATACTATATTGTCTGCTTGACAGCTTCAAGTCGCACACTTTGTTCAGATCTACCAAGGTGCAGATTTTTAACAAAAGGCTGAGCATTCCTAAACATCTGGGGGATTTCACAGAGTTTGGAAAGAGATTTGGTATAACAGACAGCATGGTGCACTGTGTCCCTGGCAATACAGTATTGATCAAAATCTGATTTCACTTTTACATTAGTTTGCCTATGATTCTCTTCTACACTCGCAGTGTTCCAATAATGATTGCTGAAACAGCATGGTTCCAACACGTATCAGTTTTACAGTGGCACCATTTGAATATCGTTTTGATTTCCAGGCCAGTTTTTGTCCTTTTCCACTGAACAAGGCATTTTCTTATTCCAGTGCTTGACTGCAAATTTCTCCTTTTCCGAGGAATGATTTGTCCCTAGGTCTCCTCAATTCTAGCATTAGTAACTGTCTAATCGGTGTACATAGCACGGCATACCTTCTGTTCAGACTTCTCCTCACAGGCCAAATTGTTGTATTTTAACTGACGACTGCAATGGTTGATTATAGCACACCTTCCTGGGTCACTATACAAGGTGGTTTCTGTGATAATGAAACCTTGCACTTGACACAAATGTGTTCCATGATTTCTTGCAACAGAACAAAACTTTTTAGTTTGTAGGTGTCACTTATATTCAAACACACACACACACTTACACACACACACACACCACACACACACACACACACACACACACAAACACACATACACACACATCCCCATCAAACAAGAAAAGGCAAGCAAACAAATTCTACCCCCCCCCCCCTAAAATCACTGGAAAAGAAAAACAGCAACGAAACAAAATAAAATAAGCTAAAGCAGACGAGGACTCTAAGAACTTGTGTCCATACTTCATGTGCCTGCCCTTATATCAACACTGAATATATCAGCACTGACACCAGTCAGACATGCAATGAAATGAAGAATGACATAAAAGGATAATAATTATCAACAGGTAGAAATAAAAATAAAAACAAACATGTTCACGTCTCAAGTGCCTGCCGTAGCAGGAACAGTGACATAATATCAACAGGTAAAGAAAAAGAAAAAAAAAGATGTTCACGTTTCATGTGCCTGCTATAGCAGGAACAGAGAAGCCGTCTGTCATATATTTAATGTGTGTGGTGGTATCTGCTAGGTGCACAGGGCGTGCGTGTATTGTAAAGCAGTGTGTGTGTCTGTGTGTATGTGTGTGTGGTCTGTTCTGTGCTGTCAGCCATGGCCAGTGTCCCAGCCATGTATACAGTGATGCTGCTCCTCTTCTCCTCCTGTGAGACTGGCTTTACTTTTCTTCAACATCACCGCTTGGTTGGTTGGTTAGTTGGTTGGTTGGCTGGCTGGTTGGTTGGTTGGTTGGTTGATTGGTTGGTTGGTTGGTTGGTTGGTTGGTGAGCTAATGGACTGGTAAGGCAGTGAGTTTGTTGGTATGCTAATGACTTGGTTGATTGATGACTAGTTGGTTTGTTGGTTTGTTTTACTGTCCCCCCGGCATACCCGTATAAATAGCATTCCCACCTTCTGAAAATACTGTGGTAGGAATTTCCTCTGTTCTATCACTCTCTTTGTTTCTGCTTGTTCCATGTATTCCGGTCACCTCCATCTTGTCTTTTTTCTGCCTTGGTGGTCCATTCTCCTGCCTTTTTGTCTAGGAAGACTTAAAAGATAACAAGCTTCCTAATGTCAAAGTCGGATGTGCTGGGCCTGACTTGTCAGGGGCTTAACAGCAGCTTGACACCTTTTCGCTCATATAACAGACAACAGTAGTTGCTGTCTGAGCATTCCACCACGAAGAAGAAGTTTGGTTGCTCGATGTTATATTGTCAGTAACTCATTTAGCTAGTCAGCTAGTGAGCAAGCGAGTGAAGGAATGAGTGTGTGAATGAGTTTATTTATCTATTTATTTATTTTATTATTTTATATCGAGGACAATAGAATAAGCACTCATGTACTTTTTTCCATCTAGTCCCCGTGTTTATGCAGACTTGTAAATCTTGTCACCTGTTCACACCGGCACACAATGGCCTACTCTTATGAAAAGCGGAACAGGATTTAACGTGTGCGTAAGATGTTCTGCGTGCGTTCGCACACGGGGCCTCGGTTTCCGGTCTCATCCGAAAGACTTTTTGGGAGAGTGGAGTCAGCACTGATGTTAACTCCAGGAGAAAAATCCCCTTGAACGTGAATCAAACTCCGGTCGTCAAATTGCGAGTACAATGTTCTGACCACTAGGCTATCCCATCCTATGAGTGAGTGAGTGAGTAAGTTAGTGAGTGAGTGAGTGATGTAAGTGTGTAAGTGT
>CM060328.1:28083950-28092665 GCA_030674155.1 Stramonita haemastoma
GCCAAATAAAGGATGGACAGATGTTTATCGACAAAGGCACTGTAAAAAAACAATGGAGAAAAGCCAGCTTCACATTGAAACCCTGCAACTCTAATGCTACTGATGGTAAGGTATGTAACAAATCTGAAACTCTGTTTATTTTGTACATTTACCTGGATCTTCAATTGTACACAGGTCTCTGTTATTACCTTTGCCCTTGTCTGTTTCTGAATCTGTTTTTGTATGTCTTTCTGTCTTTTAGCCTGTCTGTATGATTATGTCTCTGTGTGAGTCTGTTTCTGTATGTCCTGTCATGCTAACTTTGTCCTCCCTGTATGATGGGGTCACATGGTTTCACAGTGTTGTGTTTAAATTTATGACAGCTGTCTCAAAATCTCAGCCACTGGTCTTCAGGTATCTCTTGGAAAAAAATGACAACTTAGTGACTGACAACAGAGTCTTCTGTTGGAACAGATAGCAAAGACCTGACCATCGTTGTTTTGTGACTAAGGGCAGACGACAGGATGTCAACCGAACACATGGCTGACCCAGCTTTGAACTTAGGTGCACAAGTTATACTGCTACAAGAATCTACCCAGCCATGTGCATCTGGACCAGGTGAAAGCTGTGCCACAGTTGAAATATATTGGCTCACATCTTTGCAACGCACACATAGCAATAGAGCACAATCGTCACAGTGAGGAATGTAGTCTTGATACGAAGCAAAATAACATCTACAAATCTTCATAAATGCAAAGTGTTAGCTGTGAACAATTAATACTACCCACTGAGGTAACAGAGCGTTGCACTATTTGCTGGTGTGTCCCGTTTGGGGAACACAAGGCGTTAGTTCTTGCTCATGCAAGGGAGGCAATTCAGACAACCCGGTCACAGCAGCAGTATAACAGCAGCAGAAACAATCAGAAAGGCCAAATACCGTTACAACAGGGTATGTAATATCAAAGAACTGTTTGTAAATTTTGCAAATTTCAACAAACAAGCACAGACTTGAACTTCACTGACGAGGGCAACACAGCCACTGAAGCTGTACAGGGTAACTATGAGGCAACTGCTGAACAGAGACCACACCTTACCTGACCAGAAAAGCCTGACACATGAAGAGACCACACACCTTACCTGACCAGAAAAGCCTGACACATGAAGAGACCACACATCTTACGTGATCAGGAAAGCCTGACACATGAAGAGACCACACCTTACGTGATCAGGAAAGCCTGACACATGATGAAAATAATACTGTTGGCTGAGTAAACCCTCTGGATACTGCATTTGATGTTGGGCCTGATGAAGGACGGGATAGCTCAGTGGTCAGAGCACTTGCTTTCCCCAAGCTAAGGTTAAGCAGCATTGAGCATGGTTACTAAGGAAATGGGTGACCGTTTGCTCGCATTGCCTTCTGTACACCCAGTTCATCCACCGGTAAATGGGTACATGATCTATTTAGGGAAGGTAAAGCTGAGAGGGAGAAGAGATGGGCATCGCCATCAATATGCTGGCCCCTGAAGAAGCTGAGGTCTCTGATGTCTTGCTCCCCTACGACCACATAGATCATGGAACACCTTTTTACCTTTACCTGTTACTGACAGATCAATTGCAGGATTCAGAGTATTGTCAAAATCTTTATTATCATGCTGAGGGGCTAATCCCTGCAAAGATACTTGCTTTTTTCATTGTATTAGATAACAACGAGGGAGATTTTTATATTTTTGCTGTCTCATCCTTTATGACGTTCTGGTCCTGCTGTTTCGAGAATCGAACCCGGGTTGTCAAATTGCGAGCGCAATGTTCTGACCACCAGGCTATCCTGTCTCCCCTCTCTTTATATTATTACTAGTCTACGAATCAAGAGGTTGGTACCACTGAAATTTCTCTACATTCTGAATAAAGTGAATCAGCCACACAGGACCGAGGGAGGACGAGATAGCCTGGTAGTCAGAGTGATACGCTCGTGATCTGCTGACCCGGGTCTGAATCTTGTTCAAGAGGATTTTTCCTCTTGAGTTAACATCAGTGCTGACTCCCCCCCCCCCCCCCCCCCCCCCCCCCAATCCTTTGGATGAGACTACAAACCTAGGTCTAGTGTGCGAACACTCGTAGAACATCTTGCGCACACGTTAAATTCCATTCCGCTTTTCGGAGGAGTAGGCCATTGTGTGCTGGTAATAGAAACTCATGTTAATGACGCTTTGGTTAAATTTAATGAAGCCAATGCATATAGCAGGTTTATTTATGAAAAAACAAAGCACAAATGGCTGTTCATCTAAACATGTCTGATTTGATGGTGGAAGCAGGGAAAAGCGATGCCTCTTAAGGCAAGCTCTAAGGAAAATAGTACAAAATGTTCAAACACCAGCTTGACAAGGCAGATGATAGCAGAAAGTATTACACAGAAAAAAAGGAAAGAATATAAAAACTTACCTCAAGAGAAAAAAGAACAAACACCAATAACAAGTGCTTAATACACTTCATTCATGTTTCAAAGATCTAAGTAAGTTTTGGAAAGCTGTTAAAACATTAAATAGAATACAAATTGTACAAAATGACCTTACTTTGAATGCATAGCATAGCCATTTCTAATATTTGTTTTCTCCAAGCACATATGATTACACCTGCATTGGCGAAAATGAAATAGATTTGGTATCTTATGACAGTAACACTGATATATGTTGTGATCTTGACTGCAGCACAACAGTAAATGAGGTGTATGCTGCTCTAAAAGCATTAAAAGATGATAAGGCTCCCGGACCAGATGGCTTAATTAGCGAGTTTTGTAAGTACTCCAGCTCACATATTGCTTCATTCCTTGTCAAATATTTCAACCAGCTGTTTCAACTTGGAACTTAAACTGATGAGTGGTCAGGGTCAGTAATACACACTCTACACAAGAAATGAGAAATCAATTGTCCTGATAACTACAGAGGAATATCTTTGTTGAATGTGTGTAGCAAAATACAGAGCTATATCTTGAACAAACGTCTTACCACATGGGCAGAAGAAAATAAATCTGTATATGAATCTCAAGCAGGTTTTCGTCAGAACTACAGTGCTTCTTCTTTTCTCATGACCAGGATGGTCGTGGAGGAGACATGAGAGACGATTCTGCAGCCAGCCGTTGCCATCCAGCCCTGTCCTCCGCCTTCTGAATGAGTGTTGGACTGTCCAGGTGGGTCCACTCCTTGATGTTATCCATCCAGCTTTTGGTTTGTCTGCCTCGGCGTCTGCCACCTTCTAGCGTTCCCTGTAGGACTGTCTTGGGGAGGGTGTTGTGGCGTGTGACATGGCCAAACCATGCCAGCTTCCTTTTCTTGACAGTGGCTAGTAGGGGTTCCTGAGGGCCAGCCATCAGTGCGACTTGACTTTGCACGAAGGTGTTTGTTTTCCTGTCCTTCCAGGAAATTCCAAGCAGTCGCCTAAAGCCTTTTGTCTCGAACGTCTGGATCCGCTTGGTGGTTTCAGCGGTCATTGTCCAACTTTCGCAGCCGTCGAGCAAGATGGAGATGACCAGGGATCTGAACAATTTGACTTTTGTTTTGAAACTGATGTTGTCGCTTCTCCATATCTTGTTCAGTTTTGCCATAGCTGATGTTGCCATGGCTAGCCTGGTCTTAATCTCTGTGGTGGAGCGTCCATCTTTCGTGAGGGTAGCGCCAAGATATTTGAAAGCGTCTACTTCTTCCAGCTGCTGGCCATTCATGTAGATCTGTGCTGTGGTGCCGTTTGCACTGTTGACCAATACTTTACTCTTTTCTGTGCTGACTTCCATCCCATATGCGCCTGCTCTGTCTACCAGTCTGTTGGTAAGGTCTTGGAGTTCCTTGTTGCTGCCTCCCATGAGATCAATATCGTCAGTGAAGCGCAGGTTGTTAGTGAGTCGCCCTCCTATTGAGATGGTAGAGTGGAAGTCGTAAAGTGTTTCCCTCATGATGTTCTCCAGGAATAGATTAAAGAGAGTTGGAGAGAGCAAGCAGCCCTGACAGACGCCGACTGTGGTCTTGAAGTAGTCTCCTACTTGGCCGTTGAGGAGGACTGCACTGCTGGAGGTGTTGTACAGCGCTTCTATGATCTGGATGAGACCCTCCTCAATGCCAAACTTCCTGAGGACTTGACAAAGGCCTGCATGAACTACAGTGCTATTGATCATATAATTATTTACTCTTTTAAGTTTGGTAAGAGGCAACTTGACAAATACTGTAAGCTATATGTATATGAGAGAGAGAGAGAGAGAGAGAGAGAGAGAGAGAGAGAGAGAGAGAGAGAGAGAGAGAGAGAGAGAGAGAGAGAGAGACGCAAACGCAAACGCAATTTTATTTAACGAGGGTAATAGATTAAGTAACAAGACTTTTTTCATCCAGCCCTCAAAGAAAAGAAAATTAATTCCAAGAAAAACAAAGCAATTGATACAAACGAACATACACAAACATGGATACCAATAATGCAAGAAGAAGAGAGAGAGAGAGAGAGAGAGAGAGAGAGAGAGAGAGAGAGAGAGAGAGAGAGAGAGAGAGAGAGAGAGAGAGAGAGAGAGAGAAGAAGAAGACAAAGTTAACAAGTAAGGAAACAGGATATACATGTTACACTAATACATCTTGGGAAGGAGATATGTTATATCATATTGTTTCATCAAAAGATTATGATACATTGTTTTAAATTTTGTCAGATTAGTTTCATTTTTTAATTGGGATGGAAGCCTATTCCACAGCCATCCCCCAGAATATGCCAGGCTTGATTTAAATAGGATAATCTTAGGTAGAGGTAGATTAATCAAATGAGAGTGTCTAGAATTATTTACTGTAAAAATGCTTTGTAATAAGGATGGGGCATTTCCATGTAAGATCTTATGCATCAAAACTCCTTTGTTAAAAAGAAGCTTGGATTTAAGGGGAAGAATATTATTCTCCGAATGGTCAGCTACTGTTAAAGAAGATGATTTGTTTAAGATAAGCTTTATGGCGCGTTTATGCACTCTCACTATTAATTTAAGGAGATTGTTGCTGGCCATATCCCACAATGTAGATGCATAATCAATAGAAGTTTGAATGTAAGAATAAAAGAATATTTTTCTGGCATGCAGAGTTAGGAAATTTTTTATCTTACCGAGTTTGTATACCTTTGAGGCAATGGTTTTGGACAGTTTTTGGATGTGGGCAGACCATAGTAGGTTGTTGTCAATGGTTATCCCTAAAATTTTGTGATTTGAGACTTCCTCTATTTTTTCATTGCCAATATAAAGCGGTGGTAGATCGAAATTAAGGTTCTGTCGTTTCTGTCTTGTGGAAATGAGCATAAATTTGGTTTTCTTTGGATGAAGTGCCATGTGGTTTATTTGAGTCCATTCCAGAAGCACATTAATATCTTCTTGCAAATTGCGGAAGACTTGAGACGAGTTAACATGGTTAATATCAATAGTGGTGTCATCTGCAAATAAGTCACAGGAAGCTTTTGTAAATAAAGGGAGATCATTAATGTAAACAGAAAATAATGCGGGACCTAGGATAGAACCCTGTGGTACACCAAATTTATTTGGTAGAAAAGGGGAACAATATTTGTTAACATAAACTTGTTGTTGTCTGTTAGAAAGGAAGGAAGATATAAGCTTTAAGGCATCAGAAGATAGTTTATAAAATACAAGTTTCCTTATTAGCAGATTGTGGTCGATAACATCAAAGGCCTTCGCAAAATCTATAAATAAAACTCCTGTAAATTCTTTTTTGTTTACATTAACTAACCATCTGTCTATAAGTTTAACAAGGGCAGTGTGGCATGAATGATTTGCTCTGAACCCAGACTGACTGGGGTGTATAAGGCTATTTTCATTTAAATGACTAAGTAGGCATTTATTAATGTGTTTCTCTAATGGTTTTGAGAGGACAGATAAAATTGAGATGGGTCTATAATTAGAGGGATCAGTTCGATCTCCTGATTTATACAAAGGAATAATTTTACTGTGTTTAAACATAGTTGGAAAGGTATTTTTGCTTATACAAAGATTATAGATGTAAGTCAGTGTCTCTGCTATGACTGGTGCAGCTAATTTAAGAATTTTGCTATTCAAACCATTTAAGCCACAAGTTGCCGTCTGCTTCATACTTTTCAAAGCGGTAAATACTTCGTGTACGCTCATGCATGGAATTCTTAGTTCGGAGTTAATATTTTTGTTGCTGCAAAAGGCTTCTAAAACTTTTAAGTTATTAGTTTTTGATTTATCATTATTTATTATTCTATCTGAAATAGTTGCAAAATGAAGGTTTAAAGCATCAGCGGAGATATCGCCTAAAACGTTAGGTGTTTTATTACAGTTCTTTCTAGTAAGTAGATTGACTGCTTTCCATACAGACTTGCTGTCTTTCTTTTTACTGATTAACACTTTGTACCCCAAGGGTGCAGCTACACTGCAGTCTCTGTGGACCAGCCCTGCAGCAGCTGAGTGCAGTGTGCACTGGGTCATCATAGTAAAATCCTCATATCTTTTTTGTTTGAAGCCCATTTCTTATGAAACTATGGCATTGTGTGGGTAAATGACTGCCCATTATATGCGTGCATAAAAATTTATATTGCATAAAAAGAGTATGTTAATTATGGTGTCAAATTACGTAATTGCTCTGATTTTAAGTGGTGATCCCACTGATGGGCTTATGATTTTTACACAATGTATGCAACAAATACAACACCACAACAACAAAACTATACAAGAATCTCAAATAAACAGGGACAAACATAGGTACTATACAAGTTTTCTTCCAGCATGCATCAAATGTAATATAATCAAAGGGAACCACTGAACTGTAGACACGACACTGTCACAATAACGATCATGGAATATACAGATAACATTTCTTCCCTAGTCCAAGAAAGTTCCTGAACTTTTCTACACTACTTTATTCATATGTACAGAATGTTTGCACTTCACCAGGTGGCTTGTAGTTCATTTTCATGTAAACAGTTGGTGTTTATCGTAGGGGTACTCACAGTACCAAGGCCACGCCCCTCCACAGTCACCCCCCCCTTCCCACCCCTTTTAGCTGGCCTATCTCGCTCCTCGAGCGGCACACAGTGAGTATCGCGAGACTCAAAGCTCTCACGATCTCTATCCAAAACACGATCTTTATCAGCAACGTAATAACTCTAATAACTCGTTTGAAACTTCTGTTACTTGGTCAGCAGTGAAAGTATGATGTACCAAAGCCATACTACAAGCATATGACACGTAAAACAACAACAAACACAACAAAAACACGCTCAATTTATATGCAAATTAGCTGTGAAGATGTGCAACCAACGTGGCAGCTAAAGCCAACAAGCTAAAACGACCATGTGAGAACAGAACAGAATGGGAGGGCAAAAGTGAAAGTACCTGCTGTGGTACGGATTAATTAATCCGTACCCCGTCCAGGGGAGATGATCGTGTGGTACGGATTAATCCATACCATACTGGGGTAGAAAGTGTTAAGTCTTCAAAGTATTTCTTTTTTTCAGCACGTAGGAGGAAGGTTACAAAATTTCTTTGCTTTTTATATTCTTGATGGCTTCCTTTTTTCAAAAGATAATCTCTTTGGTATATTTGTTTTTGTACTTCTTTTGTCAGCCATGGAGGTTTAGATTGGTAGCTGACTCTTTTGGTTTGAAATGGTGCATGCTTATTATAAATACTATAAAAAATGTTGTACCATAATTCTAAGGACTGATTAGGGTCAGTGCACTGATATACATCGTTTAAAGGCGAGTTTAACAGATCTGAAAGAAATTGAGCATCATGAGCATCAGAGAGAGAGAGAGAGAGAGAGAGAGAGAGAGAGAGAGAGAGAGAGAGAGAGAGAGAGAGAGAGAGAGTACATAAGATTGATCTATACATACAACCTGAACATTGTTTTCAAATTAATGTGAAGTGTTTTGCTTTCATTTGTGTTGCTTTTAAGATGTTCTAAACCTCATGTCATGGGCACATGGCCTGGTAATTAAATGTTCCTAGTTCCGAGTTCTCTCTCTCTCTCTCTCTCCCTCTCTCCCCTCTCCCTCTCTCCAGCTCTTTCTCCCCCCTCTCCCCCATTGTCTCTGAGCCACCTAACTGAAAAACCCAAGAACTAATGATGGTACCTGGTGTTTTTCAGGTTGTGTTCAGAGGGATTGTACAACCATCACCAGCTGTTGCTGTGGATGATCTGTATATCAGAACTTGTAAGTGTTTCCTCACACTGTAGTGTAGTGTAGTGTAGTGTAGTGTAGTGTAGTGTAGTGTAGTGTAGTGTAGTGTAGTGTAGTGTAGTGTAGTGTAGTGTAGTGTAGTGTAGTGTAGCATAGTGTAGTGTTGTGTAGTGTAGTGTAGTGTAGTGTAGTGTAGTGTAGTGTAGTGTAGTACAGTGCAGTGCAGTGCAGTGCAGTGTAGTGTAATGTGGTGTTGTGTAGTGTGGTGCAGTGTAGTGGAGTGGAGTGATTATTAGTGTAGTGAGTGCTAATTCAATTATTCTTCGGGTAAAAGAATGAATAAAAGGAATTAAAAAAACACACAAGAAAAATGCACTGGCTAGAAAGATGGACACTGCGCCCATCTGAAGTCTCTGTTCATTGTTTCAGGTCCCTCTCCCACAACGACAACAACTCCAACAACAACTACCACTACTCCTACCGGTCCAGCAACAACAACAACAACAACAACAGCAACAACAACTACCACTACCCCCACTGCTCCAGCTACAACCACAACAACAACACCAGCAACAA
>CM060328.1:28092765-28112765 GCA_030674155.1 Stramonita haemastoma
CTCTCTATCTCTCTATCTCTCTTCTTCTATCTTATCTATTATCTATCTATCTATCTATCTATCTATCTATCTATCTATCTATCTATCTATCTATCTATCTATCTATCTATCTATTATCTATCTATCTATCTATCTATCTATCTATCTATTTTTACACGCATAGAATCACTGCTTTCTATTTTCAGGCGTGCCCTCTCCATCGGCATCATCCCATCATCATCATCCCCTCAGTTGTCCAGCCTCTCCCCTCCTTCCCCTCCCCCTCACACCCCCCTCCCCCTCTCCCTCCCCCGGCAAGGTCAGCACCCTGTCCCATGCAGAGGTCACGGTGACCTCCAGGACGGTGAGGACTTCCCCCCCTCCCGTGCAGCCATGCCTCCCCACCTGCCTCTTCCCGCCCCTCCCCTGCCAGCAACAGTCAGCAAACCACCACCACCATCATCGTCGGCAGCAGCGTCGGAGCCGTTATCGTTGTCCTCATCATTGTTGTCATCGCTGTCATCCTTTACCGCAAGGCACGCGGCAAAGGCAGAGCCAGCTTGGTGTCTGAAGACAGTTTGGGTCATGGTGACCTCAAGTCTCCGCCATCCCCGTTTTTCAGCAGCGCTCAGAGTCAGGTCAGCTCTCGGTTGACAGCAGACAGCCAGGGTAGGCAAGGTCATGGCCGGATGGTCCCCCCTCCACACCCCCAGGGTCAGATGCTGGAGATGGTGCCCACGACGCTGCTGTCAGCACCACGTTACTCCTGGATGGTCAGAGATAACCCTGAACTTGAGCAAGAAAACCGTTACAGACCTCAGCCTGAACTGACTGTTCCGAGCCCCGCCAACTCTCCAAACAAGTCCAGACGAGCTGGAAAATACAGAGAAGAAAAACAAGCACTGACATCCACAGACGATCTGAACGGACTATAAACCGAGGCCCCGTGTGCAAACGCACGCAGAACATCTTCGCACACGTTAAATCCTGTTCCCCTTTTCGCAAGAGCAGTAGGCCATCGTGTGCCGGGGGGGGGGGGGGGGACAGATGACATTTACAAAACTGCATACACACGGGGACTGGATGTAAAAAAGCGCAAGAGTGCTTATACCATTATCCTCGATATAAAAGAATAAAATGAATAAAAGAAACAGAGGTCTTTTCTTCAATCCCAGCTGTATCCAAGAATCTAGCGCCTACGGCAGGGGACACAGCAGAGGGTTGAGGAAGACTGGAAGCAGTGGTGACTTCTGGGGAAGGACAAACACAGAGAGCCAGGGTCAGAGGTCTCCTGCATCAGTTGTCGGTCCCTCCATATTTGGAGGTGGTTGTTTTGAATGCTAAACACCAGAACGTCCATGATAGACACGAGGAAAAGAGAGAGAGAGAGAGGAGACAGTCAAAAACAGCTGTCATTTCCAGTTCTATATATATGTTATATATATTGTATATATATATATATTGTATATATATATATTATATATTGTTGCTGCAGTCCGGTTACAGGGATGTATGTTAGGTGTGTTCGTGTTTTCGGACCAACCGAACCCTGGCCTGAGTTACGGAATCTTTAACGTGTACATTTGACCTTTTGTATGGTATATACACGAAAGGAACTAAGAAAAAAAGCGTTGGCCTGTCTGCACTTGAAGTTGGCCTGGAGATTGTAAAAATCACCTCACCTAAATCACCAGCCGCTGCCAGGATTTGAACCCAGGACTTCATGGACGCATGGGATCAAAGTCGAACGGTCTTAACCACTCGGCGATTAGCGTCCATCCAGTCTTATATGAATACACTTTCTTTTCATACACGTGCAATATTTAATAATCTCAAAAAGCTTTTTGTTATATGTTTGTTATAGTTTTTTTTTTTTTTTTTTTTTAATTGTTTTACTTATATTTCCTTTTTTAGTGACTTGCAGTGAATTTCGTTATGTTTTTTTTCCAATGCAGATTTCATACAGAATAAAACTGTACAGCCATCTGTACCTAATCGGCACACACAGGGAATTGGATGTAGAAAAGCACATGAAAGCTTACACCATTATTTGGAAATAAAAGAATAAATAAATAGTCTAATCACAAGGGGAGAGAAGTCAGTATGTGTGATAACTCCAAGGGGGGGGGGGGGGGGGGTTCCCCTTGAACAGAAGCTTACCTTTATAAAGACTTTGACACGCATGTTCTGCTAACCAATATTCACAATATATATATATATATATATATATATATATATATATATAATAATGCTTTTCCTGTTTGAATATTTACTTGACATAAGTTGAACCAGTATAGTAGTGTCCAGATTATGGACTTTTTTGATTTTTAGGACAATGATACTGGGTGTGTTCGATGCATGATTAAATATTCAGTTCTGTGCCATAGTAGTTGGGTTGCTCTTTGTATGTATATTTGTTGTTTATGTGTGTGTGTGTGTGTGTGTGTGAAATTGTAGTTTTCTCTCACAATAGACAAAATTTTTATTCAGGATAAAGTAGAGGATTAAAAACAAGTGCAGGTACCATAATCTTCATCATTTTGATGAAGACGTATCAAAGATTTAATAATAAAAAAATTGAAATATAAAATAATTTCAGGGAATGATGTCTTTCAGTGGCAACATTGTAGGCATCTTTGAGTAAGAACCATGCCTTTGGCCTGACCTGACTCGAGTTTTGGCTCCTGGATGAACCCTCATCAGAGTTCCCGGATGTAATTGAAACTCAACCTGCTGTGGTACCTTACAGCAAGACACTTTTCAGAATTTCAAAGTGTCAATTGCATTCAAAGGAATATTTGATATTCCTGTGGCCTTTTGAAGCTGCCCTCAAAAGACGATGATAAAAAGAAAAACAAAATATCCTTAGAATATATGTTGAAAAAAATTGAATAAGAGAAAATAAGCACCTCATGAATCTTTGTGCCTTAAGTTTGGGGATCCTATTAAAGGATGCAAGGGAGGTAATAAAGTTTGTATCCAGCCAAGTGGTCAGTCTTAGCTGGATAATAACCCAAACATTGCAATAAACTTTAAGTGCATGCATAGGCAAGAGAAGCTGGGAAGAAAATGGCCTACACTTGGATCTACTAGAGATGCAATTCCCCACTTGACCACAAAGTATTATTGAGGAAAAAGTAGTGGAGGAAAAACAAGTGCAGGTACCAACTTCTTAATCATTTTGATAATGACTTATCAAAGATTCAATATTAAAAACATTGAAATGAAAATAAATTCTAGGGAATAATGTCTTTCAGTGGCAGCATTGTGGCATTTTTTTTAGTAAAAACCATGCCTTTGGCCTGACCTGACTTGAGTTTCGGCTCCTGAATGAGCCCTCATCCATGAGCCTTCTCTCAAATTGCATTGTTTAAAAAAGTGGATGCCTAAGTTTTTAAAATGCTGTGTATTTTCGTTATATATTGTTTCCTTGATAATTTCACAATAGTTGTTCCTTCCATACTGTACAATTGTTTTTCAGTTCCTGTGGAACTGATTATATTATTAAAAGACGGGTAGCTCATGTCAGAGCGGCTGACTTCTCTAACTAGGTTAAGCAGCATCAAGCGTGGGTACCAAGTGGACAGGTGACTGTTTGTGCGCATTGGCTTCAGTACAGTTCTCCAGTCCACCTCGCTGTAAATGGGTAACTGCCCTTTTTAGTCAAGTCAAGTCAAGTCAAAGTCAAAAACACTTTAATCATCCCTGAAGGGCAATTACAATACTGACAGGCATATTGCTACAAATTCATAGTCAAACACACGAAGGAGCTACATTTCTTTTTTGTTCAAACATTATATAACTTCGAATAAAATGTCACAAACACTCACACTCTACGCGCGCGCGCTTGCACACACGCAAACACACGCATACACACACACACCAATGTTTAGGGTCAGGGAAGGTAAAACAGCCAGGGAGAGGAAATGGGCGCCGCAGTCAGTATGCTGGCCCCTAGAGAGGCTGAGGTCTCTGATGCCTCGCCCCCCCTACGACCACATAGGTTATGGGACACCTTTACCTTAAATATGTGTATAATCCTCCATACCCCTAAGGGGCTAAAAGGAAAAGTTTTGCGCCCGCACGGGCGTGTGTGTGTATGTGTGTGTGTAAGTGTATGTAATTGTGATATGTTTTTCTTTTATTGAAGAGAGTTTTTAAAAGTAAGAGAGGTTTGTGTGTGTGTTTTATCATGCATATATTGTATCATGCATAAATATGTAGTATCTTCTAAGATTCGATGAAATCTGAAGGTGTACTCTGTCTGTCTGTCTGTCTGTCTGTCTGTCTGTCTCTAACTTCTTGCTATCTCTGTCTCTCTGTTTTGCTCTTTCTAGTAATTGTAGCTACAATCAATGTACCTTAAACTGTTACAGTCAACTGAAAAGCATGGTTTCTTTGTTAGAAGTGTGGATGTATTCTGTGCTTAGAGGGGTTTTTTTTGTTCAAGTCACAGTGCTGAAAGTTAGTTTGAAATTATTAGGGTGCATGACCAATAATTTGGATATTTTGATGGTTTCATTTCTTCCTCTCTCTTTTCTCTGAGTCATAGCTTACTTTCATCATTGTAGCACCTAATCACTGCAAGCGCTGGATGGAAAAAAACCCCTGCATGTAATTGCTTATATTATGTAACCTTGAAAATAAAGATGACTGATTAATTCATTTATTCAACTGTTTATTTATTTACTTATGTTGTGTGCGTGTGCCTGTGCTTTCCCATCTCTCTCCTTCTCTCTTTCTTTCCATGTACGTGTCTGGTACGTGTGTGTAGTGTGTGTGCGTGTGCGTGTGCGGTGTGTGTTGTGTGTGTGTGTGGGTGTGTGTGTGGGTGCGTGTGCGTGGTTTGTGTGTGTTGTAGTGTGTGTGTGTGTGTGTGTGTGTGTGTGTGTGTGTGTGTGTGTGTGTGTGTGTGTGTGAAGTGAATTGAAAAAAATATCTTTATTGAGGGTAAAAGATTAAGCTTACGCAGCTTATTTTTATCTTGCCCTCTGTCTGTGTGTCTGTGTGTCTGTCTGTGTCTGTTCTGTCACCCTGTCTGTCTGCTCTCTTTGTCTGGTGTGTGTGGTGTGTGTGTGTGTGTGTGTGTGGTGTGTGTGTTGTCGTGTGTGGTGTGTGGTGTGTGGTGTGTGTGTGTGTGTGTGAAAATTTTTTTAATTCCTTTTTTCGAGGATATGGAATAATCATTGTGTTGAATTTTTTTTTACATTTTGTCCCCGTGTGCGTGCAGTTTTGTAAATTTTATCATCAGTCTCACTGGCACACAGTGGCCTACTCTTTCGAAAAGGGGAACGGGTTTCAACGTGTGCGCAAGAATATTCTGTGTGCGTTCGCACACGGGCCCTTGGTTTAAAGTCTCACTGGACTTTAGGGGGGAGTAGTGTCTGCACTGATGTTAACTCCAAAGGCAAAATCCTCTTGTGTGTGCGTGTGCGTGCAGGTATGCGCGTAAACGTAGGACGTAATGTGTGTGTATGTATGTATGCGTGCGGGTGCGTGTGTGTATGTGTGAATGGGTGTGTGTGTGAGCGTGTGCGCGCACGCGCGTGTGTGTGTGTGTGTGCGCGTGCACGTGTGTGTATGCGTTAAGTGTGTATGTGTGTGTGCGTGTGTGTGTTTGAGTCCGTGCATGCATGCTGTGGGTAGTTGGTAACTTTGTGTGTGTGTGTGTGCGTGCGCGTGCGCGAGCGCGGGCGCGCACGTGCGTGTGTGCGTGCATAATATAGTCTGACGATCAATGTGGAAAAGTTATAATATGCCCATTAAAGGTATACCTATTACCACAAAGGTTATACTCTAAAGGTTAGATGGCAGGTTATCTCCCTGTGTCCATAATGTTTACATTCCTGTAACATTTCTATGTCTAACATTGAATATCAATTCTTCTTTCATTCCTTTGCCAGAGGTTGAAGATTTCTACTTATGCAACTTAAACCCCTTCCCCACTATTTAGGCAGCCACATTTCGACTTCGGGACTGTGTGTGAACACGATGCCTTTGTGCTTGCGTTTTTTAAAACAATTGTTATCCGTTCCTACCCGCACGAAATCACCTGATTTTCCGAAAGGTGGAGGGAATGGGTTTTTAAAGTGTGCACAAGATATTCTGTGTGCATTAGCGCACAGGGCCTCGGTTTATATTCTCATCCAAAGGATTTTTAACATTCAGTTAGCTTTTCTCGTCAAAGTAGATAGAAAAGGCAAAGCTGGGAATCGAACCCAGATCCTCACGGCTTATTTGTTAGGCAGGGGAACGTTGTAACCATCCTGACACCGTTCTTCTTAACGGGAATGAAACCAGTCAAAACCCATCAGTTGGCTGCTGTCTTCCTCTTCATTTTTATTTGTGTGGATGGGTGGATAGATTGGTGGATGGATGATAACTTTGTGGGTGGGTTGGTGGATGGATGATGGGGTGATAACTGTGGGTGGTTGGTGGATGGATGATGGAGTGAACTGATGGAGAATGGTTTGGTGGATGGATGGATAGATGAACGAGTGGATGAATGGGTGAATGGGTGGATGGATGTGGATGGTGGACTGATTAATGAATGGGTGGATTATATGGATAGGTGGATGGATGGATGGATGGTTGGATGGGTGAGAGATGGATGGATGAATAGATGGTGGGTGGCTGGCTGGTTGACTGGTTGGCTAGCTGGTGGTTTGCCTTCTAGGCCCTGTTATTTGAATATTTTAATCCACCAAAATATCGGCTATTTTTTTCTTTGTTTCAATAGATGTTTATTACGAAAGAGGTTATAACACATGGAAAAACATCAGGAGCAAGAACAAGCCAATGGCTCATAAAAGTAAACGATAAATGTGTTCTCATAACCTGTGCGGCTATTTGAAAGCGAGGTATCAGAGACCTCAGCTTCTCTAGGGGCAAGCATATTGAGAGCTGCGCCCATCTCCTCTCCCTCGCTGCTTTACCTTCTCTGTCGCTGAAGAGGGCAGGTACCCATTTACAGCTGGGTAAACTGGGGGACTGTACTGAAGCCAAAACACACCAACGGTCACCCGTCCAAGAGAAAATCACGCTCCTTGGCTTGCGGAGAGCTAGTGCTCTGGCCACGTGCAGTACGAAATTTAAGAGAAAATTGTTTTTGTCTTCATTGAATTTGGCCTTCTATTGTTTTGCACAGGTGTTTTTTTTTCAAGATCTGAATAAAGGATTTCTGCACTAGTGTCTGGATTCTGTTTAGAGTTGAGATCATAATAGTGACATCTGCAAAGAGCTTAATGTTTGATTTGATGTCCTCCACAATATCATTAAATGAAATTAAAACAGTTATAACCCAGTACCGAGCCCTGGAGTACTCCAGCAGAAAATCTTCTCATAATAATATATTTTCCTTTCATAACAACTGCTTGAATACGATTCGTAGGGTAATCTACAAACCAGTCTAACAGTTTGCCTCTTATACCAATAAATTTCATTTTTATTAACGGGTCGCCTTTGCTAAACAGTCAAATGCTTTTGAAATATCAGAGTGTAAAGATTGTGTTGTAATTTTACTTTCAAAGGAAACAGAAAAGTCATTATTTAAATAACAACTGATTAACAGTGGCATCACCAAGTATAAATCCGGATCGTGAAGGTGTAATGATATCACTGGATTTCAGGAAGCAATAGACCTTTTCGTGGACGCAGCTTTCAAGAGCTTTGCCCACACAGCTAAGAAGAAAGGCTGGACGATAGTTATAACATGTTTCTTTAGACCTTTTCTTACGTATTGGAGTGACATGTGCAGTTTTCCTTATTCGAGGACATTTAATTTCCCGTAGGCTTCTATTAAGTACGGTAGTCAGTGGGTCTGGTATTACTGGCATTGAAGATTTTAACAATCTATCGCCGGTCAGATCAGGTCCTAATGATACTTTTTTTTTTAAAATTGATTAGTCTGGAGATAATCTCTCTAACATTGAACAAAGGTGAAAATAATTTCTGTCAGCTCAAAGTTTAGAGATGGTATGTCTGCAATTTTATTGTCTTCATTTTTCAGAGTCTATGGAGCATTGACGAATTCATCAGCACGTTAGCTTTTACCTTTTTTTTTCTTTCTAGTGTAATATACAATTCCATTACTTAAGGGAAATTCCATTTGATTCTATACACTTCTTTTATAAATGATATCACCTGTTTCTAGCACTCTTTGTTTATAAATGTATTTGAGTTAGATACTTTGTTTTCAACCTCTGTGTTATATTCTCCTTTTCTTTACTGTTCTATAGAATTTGCATAGTTTCGGAATTGCCAAAACAATTGCACTGGAAAGATATTTTCAAACAATAATGCATTGTAAGACTTTATTGCAATGGAAAGATAATTTCAAACTATAATGTATTATAAGACTTTATTGCAATGGGAAGATGATTTCAAACCACAATATATTTCAATACTTTCAAACCACAACGAATTGTTTAAAAAAATACAATATTAAAACATATCATGTTCTCTGCAAGAAAACTTTAATTCAATGGACAGATGATGTCTTGCAACAGCAAACGTCGTCAGCCGATCATTCCGTTACCACTCCTGGCGTTCTGGATCCAGTCGATGTACTCAGACACACTGGTGTACACTCCGGGGCGATTCTTCAGAGCACAGCCGTAACCCCAGGACACTATTCCTACAATCTTCCAGGCCTGGCTGACGTCATCAAAGCATACCAGGGGGCCTCCACTGTCGCCCTGCAAACCGTTAGATGACGTCATTGGGGTGTATCCCTCATTGAGTCAAGTCAGTTGGAGTCAAGTCAAGCCAAAGTGATTTCTATTGATGGTAAAAGATTACGCTTACACATTTTTTTCCATCCTGCCTTTTCAACCCCCCCAAGAAAATAGGCTTATAAAAGCAAGCAAAAAAGACCATCAAATGAACATGAGAAAGTACAAAAATCACAATATAAGATGGAAAAAAGTAGGACATTACAGCATATGCTCAATTCAAACAAGGGGTGAAGAAAAGAGTGTACCAATGTAAAGAATAACAATTTACAAAGCAAACAAAATATGAAATAATTTCGAGCATGACGTAAAGTGATCTTAAATTTTTTTCCATTTGATGTGTCTTAAAAAGTTAATTACATATTCGTTTTGAAGGAGATGATTTTAAAAAGGG
Organism: Stramonita haemastoma; assembly: GCA_030674155.1. Lineage (NCBI taxonomy): Eukaryota > Metazoa > Mollusca > Gastropoda > Neogastropoda > Muricidae > Stramonita > Stramonita haemastoma. The sequence continues at coordinate 28,101,871 of CM060328.1, forward strand.
CAGTAAGTGATTACCCATTGTTTTACCTTATGTGAAGCACTGGTGAATGAATAAAGCTTCTGATGAGACTTTAAACCGAAGTCTCCTTCGGATGAGACTTTAAACCGAGGTCCCGTGTGCGAACGCACGCAGAACATCTGGCGCACACGTTAAATCCTGTTCCGCTTTTCGTAAGAGTAGGCCATCGTGTGCAGGTGGGAACAGATGACAATATTTACAAAACTGCATACACACGGGGACCGGATGAAAAAAAGCACATGATTGCTTATTCTGTTATCCTCGATATAAAAGAATAAATAAATAAATAATAATAAATAAGCTTGACTTGTAGAAACCTTTAGGGGGTATGGGAAGATTTTGTCTATGAATAGGCCTGTTTTTTTTATTAACGGCAAAAGTTTTCACGATTTTCTACGGGGCTTTTCCATCTATAATATTGTACATACCTATACATTTATTGAAATAAAGACTGTCCTTGAATGGAAGAATACCTAAATCTTTGTAGTTTGTCCCGGTCAGTGTATCAGTATTAGGCTTCAATCCGATTAGTTTGACAACTCTTTTACATAGGCGGCTTAATAGGTTCACTTCACTAGCACTATTCTATAAGATGGAAGCATAATGTATAAGAGACAGAATATGGGTATGAAATAACAGTTTTTGTGACTGCAGATTTAGAAAATTCTAGATATTTCTGAGTTGGTATAATCTTAATAAAAAATATTTTCATAATTTGGCTATGTGTTCTGACCAAGATTAATTGTTGTCAATTAATTCACCTTGTGCTTAGTGTGAAACTACTTCGATTTTTGTGTTCTTAAGTCTGTATTGGCGAAAAGGGAGAACGCAATTTTCTTTTGTCGAGTTATTACATACACTTTGTTTCATTTGAAGTAAGAGAATATGATCTAGTCCTGTCCATTCAGTAAGTTTACCAATATTTACCTGCATGAAGCTTACTGGGTGGTTTGGATCACTATTAACACTTTGAATTGATGTATCACCTAGAAACATTTCACATGAATAAGAAGTATACAGAGGTAGGTAATTAATAGGGAAATGAAGTGGTCCTAATATTGATCCGTATGTTATTCCATACTCTAAGGTAATATGGTCAATCTTCTAGGCCCGATTTCATTAAGTTTTTGGAGATTACTAAGAAATGCTTAAAACATAGTTTAAAGCATTGTTGAAAATTCTATAGCGTTTTAATCTTTTAATAAGGAAAGAGTGGCTAATAACGTCAAAAGCCCTAGCAAGATCGAGAAAAAGGTCTCAAGTAATTTCATTATCATTGAAACTCAAAAGACATTGCTGAATCAGTTGCATTACAACAGTATGGCAATAATAGTTTTCACGAACTTCTGAATTTTCATTAATTAGATTATAGTTCTTGAAATGAGAATGCATGAGTGAGTGATGGTGTGTGTGTGTGTGTGTGTTGCGCGCGCGCGCATGCGTGAGTGTGTGTGTGCGTGCGTGAGTGTGTGTGCGCGCGCGCATGCATGTGTGCGTTCGTGCGTGCGAGCGTGTGTGTGTGTGTGTGTTTTACCTGGCAGGCATCCTTCCCGCCCTCAGACAGGCCAGCGCAGACCTGTTTCTCCGTGACTCTGCCTCCGCCGATGCCGTTGAGGTAATACTGACACTGCTTCACGGGATGATGGGGATGTTCACTTCTCTTAGCAGCTTGCCGCCTTTCACCCCTGCCGGTATGGCGTTTTGTTTGGTTTACTCAGCTAGAGCTGTGAGGTGATTGTGTTGTGTTGTGTTGTGTTGTGTTGTGTTGTGTTGTGTTGTGTTGTGTTGTGTTGTGTTGTGTTGGTTGTGTATGTTATGTTGTATTCTATTGCATGTTTTGTGTTGTATGTATGATATTGTATTGTGTGTGTGGTTGATTATATTGTATTATACTGTAATGTATGATATTGTATTGTATTATATTGTACTGTATTGTATTGTATTGCATTGCACTGTATTGCATTGCATTGTATTCTATTGTACTCTAGTGCATTACATTGAATTGTATTATATTGTATTGTATTGCATCGTATGGCATTTATATTATTGTACTGTAATGTATTATATTGTACTATATTCCACTGCATTGTATGTGTTATATTGTACTGTATTGTATTGCATTGTATTGTGTTTTATTGTAATGCACTGTATTGTTTTATATAGTATTGCATTGCATTGTATTGTACTGTATTATATGGCATTGTACTTATTGTGTTGTTTTGAATACCCCTTCAAGTCACAGCAGATTGCTCTGCGTGAAATTTAGGCTGCTCTCTCAAGGGAGAGTGCGTCTCCACAAGAGAAGGGTCACCCATTATTTGTTTCCTTTTCCTGTCTGCGTGGGTATTTTTCCCCTATCAGAATTACTCTATTCTACAAAAAATGACCAGGGATGATTCTTTTGTTGTGGTGGGTTTTGTTACCTGCACTAAATGCGTGTTGCACACAGGACTTCAGTTTATCGTCTCATTCGAAAGACTAGCACCCACATCACCACTCACTGTCTAGTGGATGGGGGAAAAGTTTCGGGCACAAACGGGGATCGAACCACCACACTTTTCGATCCCGGGCTTTTCGCTTTCTAGGCAAGTGTGTTACCTCTAAACCACTGATCCACCGATCCAATAGTGAGATAATTTGAGTATAGTAGTGTGACCGTTTGTGCCCACCTTGAAGGTAGCCGCATTCCGACTTCGGGGATGTATGCTGGATATGATTTGCTTTTCCTTAATCCACCGAACCCCAGATGAATTACGGGATCTTTAACGTGCATATTTGATCTACTGCACGTGCATATAAACTCAAAGGCAAATAAGGCACTGGCATGTCTGCGCTGGAAGTTGACCTGGGAGATGGTAAAAATCCCCACTTTTAATTAACCAGAAACTCCCGAAATTTGAACCAACGGCTCCATGATCCCATAGGATTGATGTGGAACGGTTTTAACCACTCAGCTATAGCGTCTATCATCGTATCATGATATATAGCAGAGCGAGACTGGCCTCGTAAGTTGAGACTTGTTGAGAATTGTGACGAATTTCTCTCGATGAAACCAGAACACGGTGCACTTGAGGCAAGAATCACTTGCCCGCCGTCAGTCATTGAGAGTGCAGCAACGAATGAACACTGAGTCAGTGAAGATACAATACAACAGACTATAGAGATACTGGTCCACTATGGGTGGGTGACAATCACAGGGAGGACACCCTCCGTTTCAGTTTCAACGAGAGAAATTCGTTATCATCATCATCATCATCACCATCATCACCATCACCATCATCATCATCACCATCATCACCATCATAAAGCAGCAGCAGCAGCAATAACTACCATAACCACTATCATAATGATGAGCATCACCATCATCAGCACCACCATCATCAGCATCACCATCCCCCGCCACAAACAACCCTACATCATCATCATCATAATCATCATCATCACAACATTACCACCTACCACCTACCAACACCATCATTGCTGTCACCCCCCCCCCCCCATTCCTGCATACTTCCCTACCCACCCAACTCCACCCCGTCCCTCAGTCACAAACAACTCAAACCCAGATACCTGAAGCGATACTTCCCCAGCCGGTGACAGTGCAGACTCGACCCTCAAACTTCTCGTGTCTGTCTGGCAGACAGGCCGCTCTGGTGTAGGGGCCGCTGAGGTCCACAGGTTTGGACAGTTTGACGATGGCGATGTCGTCAGTATGGGTGATGTTGTTGAACTTTCGGCTGTGGAAGATCTCGGCTACGGAGTACACGTGAGAGTCACTGACGTTCTCGATGTCTGTGAGGCCTATGGCCACGGTCCAGAAGCGGTCACGAGTTCTGAGTCAGTGAGAGAGAGAGACAGAGGGAAGAGAGTGGGTTAGCGAGAGAAGCGAGTGGGGATGGACAGAATATGCATAGATAGATAGATAGATAGATAGATAGATAGATAGATAGATAGATAGATAGATAGATAGATAGATAGATAGATAGATATAAATATATAGAAAGAGATAGAGAACAATAATCGTAACGATAGGTTAAGGTTAATGAATAGTTTAAGCACAACCATCTTTAAAAAGAGAAAAATAGAGAAACACTGATGTGACAGAGTTGACATTTGCGATGTTCCCTCTCTGCAAAGCATCTCGGGTGGGTACAGTTAAGTGCTTTGATTTGCTTTTGCAAGATGTAGCTATATGAATTCCATGTATTATTATATTATTATTATTATTATTATTATCATTATCATCATTATCATTATTATTATTATTATTATTATTATTATTATTATTATTATTATTATTATTATTATTATCATCATCATCATTATTATTATCATTACAGCTAGCCGGTTAGGACGTGACCTCTAAAAAGAGGTTGCATAAATTCTACCTATCACCATGAAGGCAATGGAGGGTTTTCGACCACCACCCATGGAAACAGAGCATTGCACAATTGCAGGTGTGTCCGGATTTAGTAACACAACGCTGCGACAGGGCTCTGATAGCATGGGAGGTAATCTACTTACCACACCATCACATCCACCCCGGCCAACTTGTACCGCGTCCTGAGGTACGCTACCTGGCCAGCATATTTGTGACGCTCCACCACATAATGAGACGGAGTGCACATGAGGTCAATTTTTAGTTATTGACATGTTATTAATGTGCAATAAAGTGGCTATCAAATACAAAAAACAGACTGAAAATCGGACAATTCTGTGCAACATTATTACAAATTGAAATGATAGACTGCAGGATGTGACAAAATGAGAAACGGGCAAGTTTATTTTAGTAACAGGATGTCAGAATGAGTGCTTTGGTATTTTCAAAACACATTTAAAAGCAAAAGGAATAAAAATGATACCTTGATATTTCATTATAAGATAAATAAACATATCTAGTTTAATAATCAATCAAAATCACAAAATTGACAACTTGACCCCCACCTGCCTTTAAAGGCTCCAAGCGCAAAATTGGGTAATGTGCTAAGCGACTCATTTCGTGGTGGAGCGTCACATTTGATGCTCGAAACCAGTAGCCTAACGCAGCCTTACCGGCGCCCAGTCAGGAGGAAAACACTGTGGGGTATACATCCCACTTCTGACACCATTGTAACACCGAGATAGCCAGAGAAAATGTGTGTGTGTGTGTGTGTGTGTGTGTGTGTGTGTGTGTGTGTGTGTGTGTGTGTGTGTGTGTGTGTGTGAAGCCATACTTTAGCTGTTTAGCTACAAAATACTTCTTAAAAGAATGTAAAATGCACATCCCACTTCAGCGTGGGGGGAGGCTCGTTATCTTTTTAATCTTTCTGGAAAAAAAGGCATGAAAATGGACTAAAAAGGTAGAAAATAGACAAGAAGGGCATGACAAAAAGAATGGGAACAAGAATCTAGAAAGAAACAAAGGGAGGGACAGAAAAGACATAAATCCTAGAACAGAATTTCGAGAAAGTATGGATGATGTCTATACTGATAGCTCCCCCCCCCCCCCCATATGGCGGGGAGGGGGGAGGGGGCTTATATGTTGACTGTGCACCCAAGGTAGGTCAGAGTTTTCCATAACTGCTGTATCATACCTTTATCTGCTGTTTTTAGCATGTTGTAATGTGTGTCACAGCTGTCACAGCTGCTCCTTATAATCATAACTTCCAGAATGCATTGTGCACGTAGTGTGGTTTAAAGTAGGCAATGGAAATTTTGTACCTGTCCTAAAAAGTGACCTGAAATAAAAGATAAGGGTTTGTGTTCTAGTCTGAAACCAGAAAAAAGAAACAAAAATGCAAATGAAAACAAAGAACCTGAAAACATGTTTTTTTGTTCCTGTGCAAGAGCAAAAACAAATTATTAGTAAGAGTTTTGCGTATGTGACCAATTTTTTGTCCACCAGCAATGGTTCAACTTTGGGAAAAAAATCTAACCATAACAGTGTGCATACATTTTTAAAATACATTTTTTGTTGTCCTATATTTCTACCGGCACGCAATGACCTACTCTTGCAAAAAGCAAACGGGCTTTAATGAGTGCACAAGATATGTTCTGAGTGTGTTCGCACATGAAGCCTTGGCTTTTGAGGGAGTGGAGTCAGCACTGAAACTAATTCTGAGGGAAAAATCCCCTTGAATGGGCGTCTTTGTTAGTAGCTCATACCCATGCTTGATACCCCACCGTCAAATCCAGAGTCCAGTGCTTTATCCACTAGGCTATCTCACCCCCTGAACTAAAAAATACAAATAGTCATATGAAACCTGGGAATCATCAACCATGCCTGAGTGACATTCTTGTAGCCTTCACTATGAAGGATGCTTCAGCTTTGTCAGATACAGGATGGCTCCACAACTAATTAAACGGTCTTACGTCGATGGTAGTATCATGCTGCAGCTTCTTACTAACCCGATCTCTTTTTGTTGATAATAATTGTATTCACATTATGTGTTAATGCGTTGAATGGGGAGAGTGTAGGACTGAAAATGGCTTCAGGAATCATACAGGGGCTAGTGTGTATGTAGGTTTTGACATGAGGGAACACAAAAGACTTTCTAGGCGAACTCCAAACAACAGACGTTAGCCTAGATACCGCTCAAAGCAGTGCTGGGCAGTAAGAACGTGTTGGTTGTCAATCAGGGTACCGCCACACATATGGATTTTCCAGTAGCGTAGTGACACCTGCACATGGATCAAAAGAGTAACATTAAGCACGTGCACACACACACACTCACACACACACGCGCGCGTGTGTGGATGTGTGTGTGTGTTTGTATATGTGTGTTTGTTTGTGTGTGCGTGTGGATGTGTATGTGTGTGTGTTTGTGTATGTGTGTTTATTTGTGCGTGTGTGTGTATGTGTGTGTGCGTGTGGATGTGTGTGTGTGTGTGTGTGTGTGTGTGTGTGTGTGTGTGTGTGTGTGTGTTTATGCGTGCGCACGCGCGTGCAGCATATGTACGCAACCAAACATCTGAATGAAATTTGTCAAACAACCCCACACATAGTACATGAAGAATACTGGGGGGCAATGTATCATAATCTTTCATCAACCTCATTTTGCAACACAATTCCTCTTCCCTCGGTCTCTATCTGTATTTATCTGTCTGATATTTGTTCTGCAGTATCACCTGTTCATCTCTCATGGCAACTAACGTCTTGTTCTTCGTGGAACGTCCAGACAACAACTAGTGTTGTCTGCCATATGAGCAAAAATGTACTGCGCTGCCTTTAAGAGCCTCACATCCCTGAGGAAAATTCGGGGAGTTGGAGTCCCAGGGCGGCTCGGGGCTGTATATGGCAACGCTCTGGTGGCTCCTGCGACGGTACTGGAACCATTCGTATCGGTCAATGCCTTTCCAATGGATCATTCCAGTGGCGTGGAGAGGGGGGCTGGGTCTGCTGTATGGGTAACAGCTTGCCCTCCATACTTACTTACCCAGGCTTTGCGCTCTAAAGACTAGAGTGCAACTCCATAGTCTTCCGAGACTGATGGGTGCCTACTACCAATCAGGCCCAGGGCATCCGACTTCGGCGTAAGGGCAACTAACTCTGGCAATTATATGCTTTTCAATCTGAATTTTGTGTGTGTGTGTGTGTGTGATGTGTCTTTAATTGTCCTGCATTTGCACTCGGCAAAGGTTGGCATGGGTTTTGTAACTATGTTTAAAGTTTTGTGGATGACGATGAAGATAGCATTGGGAAAGCTTCTCCTTGGACGTGTGTGTGGTGTGTGTGTGTGTGTGTGTGTGTGTGTGTGTGTGTGTGTGTGTGTGTGTGTGTGTGTGTGTGTGTGTGTGTGTTTGGCAATGGTTGAAGCCATAGTCTTAATTTGGATGCTCCTCACAGTCGGCAGTAAGTTACTGTAGAGCAGGCAATCTGGCAGTCAATCAATCAATCTTTCAATTTTTCAATCAATCAATCAATCAATATCAATCAATCAATCAATCAATCAGGAACTGACCTGCCAGGGCCACGCTCTGCGACTAGCCACTCTGCCCCCCACAATCCTGTGGTACTCTGTGTAGTCACGCGTTCCACATGCCGCTGCACACCACGTGATCAATGCCAAATTTGTCATTGGCGGATAGTAATAAGACATTCTAAATCTTGCTGCACGCAGCACATGAACCAAAATACCGGTTTCAATCGTTGTTACTGTTGTTCATTTGTAGCTTACAGAGATACCTCTCTCTCTCTTGTTGAAAAACCTAGCACATTAAATCTTTTGGTCAGGTTTTATCATTGTCTCTGTCTTTCTGTCTCTCTGTCTCTTTCTGGGTGTCTATCTGTCTGTCTGCCTATCTCTTTCTCCATCAACGAATGGTTTACTTTATATATCATGATATTTATAAAATTCCAAGTTTATCTTTACTATTAAAATAATATCAAACCTTGACCAGAAGGCAAGGGTGTGGTGGCATGGGTCACATGGCCAGAAGAGGAAGTGTTTTGGTTGTAGCAGCACTTAGACCGGAAGCTGCAGGCACTGAAGGTGTAATAGTTGAATCTTTGGGGACAGCCTGTGTAAATGCTGTGGCACTCCCCCTGGTAAAGGGTCTCACAGTCCGTAGTAGTAGCATACGCTGGTAAAAAAACAAACAAAGGAAAAGCTGGCAGATATTTAAATACAAACTGTACAGCCATCTTTTGGAAGTTTCGAGCTAGAAAAGCTATCACTTTTCCATCAGTTTCATTGCTTCTACTTCTAGTTTCGCAGCTTTTTCTTGCTTTCTTGCACGTTTAGGATTTTCTAGGATTTTTCCCCCCAAAATCAGTGACGTGTTGTGCATATCCTTTGTTCGGTTTTCAGGAAAGTGAGGGTCTGTAAACCCAGATGGACACAGGATATAAATTCCACATTTTAGTATAGATATCAACCTGTCAGTTTACTCCCGGAAACTTTGCTCAGGGCAGCAACTTTTTGCTCAAATCTTGTCAACTATCTGCTATCATGTGAATTTTAATTAATATACTTAACCTGGTTGAGTTCACCAATAGGTATTGAATGTGCTGTAACGGCCGCCAATATAAGATGGAAGAATATACCCTGCTATGCAGGAGGGAAGATATATCTGTCGGATCAGTCTAAGGAAAGTTATCTCCCATTACAACGTTACTCCCTGTCTGAAGTGTTTCTGCCTTGCTGAACTCTAAACTATAGACTGTTGTTCTAAGATGTCTTGTTGGGGACATGTGTGCTGGCAAGACAGCAACTTCTTGTCTCCATCACCCCTGTTATCGGTAGGAGCTCCACGCTATGCCACCAGGGTATGTCATTTTGCTCTGTCTCTGCTGAGTTTTATGATTTTTTGGAGCCCTTCCACACCACTTATCCCAGTGACGTTGGAAGTGTAGGATGTTGGTGGTCTGCCTCTTTTCCTTCTCCCCTCAATCTAACCCTGGAGAACTGCTCTCATCAGACTTGTCTGTGTGATTTTGTTAACATGACCAATATATTTTTGTCTGCACTTAAAAGTTTCAGCCAACATTTTGTCTTCACGTTAAGAATTCATGAAGAATGTTTTCATTTGTTCTTCTGTTCAAACATTGGACTCTTAGAATTTGCCTGTAGAATCATATTAATTCAGCTGTGTTTAATTTTTGGTTGTATTTTTCCAATCTTTGTAATGTCTAAGCTTCTGAACGGGCCAGATAAGTGTTTTACAATTCTAATTTTAAGATGTTTAGGTATGCTTCTGTCTTTCTAAATATTGTTTAACCAGACCATCTTTTGCCTGGTCATACCAATTCTAGCCTTGATGTCTTGTAGACAGGAGCCATCACTATCTTTTACAGAGCCTGTTTATTTGAAACTTTGAAAGTATTTTGGATCTGTTTCATTGATTTTGATATTCTGAAGGGTAGCTGCACCATTCACGTGCATCAGTTTGGTCATTTTGGTATTTGCCTTAAAGACAGCCGTGTTGTCCTCTGCATCAACTTTGTAAAGAATTCTTCTCATACCTGTGATATCATTGACCATTAATCCTATATCGTCAATGCACCTGAAGTCAGCAATGTGTCTGTCTCATAGGTTAAAGCTCATGTCATCTATATCCACTTTTCTCATGATTATTTTTGTATACATATGATGAAAAGATGTGGGGAAAATATGCAACACTGGGGACTACCTTATATTTCAAAGAACCCACAATGCTTGCCATTTCATTTGATGGTTGACTTCTGACTTAAATGTAAACTTGCTATGACCTAGAACAGATGCTTTGGAAAGCTCATTTCTAACACTGTAATAAACAGACGGTGATGTTTGACAGATGGTGATGCTTGAGGGCAAGACTCTTATATAAACTGTACCAGATGTGTTCTCTGCTAAAGTCAGCTGAAGGTGCCTCTCTGTTAATGTTACATATATTTCGTTATGCTGTTTATTTGATAATTCTGCCAAAATCCTGGTATCTCTGTAATTCTCTCACCTGTTTGATTTATCTATTACTATTAGTTTTTTTTAGTTGTTTCTTAAAGGTCAGGCCATGTTTAACAGTTTTAGCTTGTTACATGCAACCTGTAACTCCTTCATGTAGATGTAACAGGGTTTTGAAACCTTCATATGGTTTGATACCCAGCCTTATTTTTCTCTTTACTTCCAGTTTGGTAAAATAATCTTTGCAGAAGATTCTGAAGAATTTGCTATAGTATATCATCTCCAGGTCCATCATTACAAATACTGAGATGTAATTCGTATTGTGCGTTAACTGGTTGAGGGGGAAGAGCACTGGGTTTCTGGCATAAAATGATACTCACAAGAATAAACAGTATCTGCTTGCTATGAGAGGCAATATGGTGACTTCCAGCGGAGAGCTTATCAGTCTGATCAAGAAAAAAGTGCATTAACTTTATGGAAAGATGTACTCACAAGTAATACACATGCATGCTTTCT